>OY728119.1:1841383371-1841983371 GCA_963277665.1 Viscum album
CAGAGAAGTTCATAACCATAATTTGTATTCGGAATTCAGAGTTAGAACTTCGAGAAGTTTGTAACCAGAATTCGTATTCAGAATTTTTTGTCAGAACTCAGAGAAGTTTGTAACCAGAATTCGTATTCAGAATTCGGAGTCAGAACTCAGAAGAGTTCCTATCCAGAATTCGTAATCAGAATTTGGAGTTAGAACTCAGAAGAGTTCGTATCCTAGAATTAGTAATCAGAATTCGGAGTTAGAACTTAAAAGAGTTCGTATCCAGAATTCATAATCAGAATTCGGATTCAGAACTCAGAAGAGTTTGTAACCAGAATTCTGAGAATTCGGATCCTAGAACAGAATGCTTCATATCTAGATAATTATAGGATTCTGAGGTTTTGGTTACAGAACAAATTTTACTCTTAGAAAAATTAATATATGAATAATGAATAAATGATAAGGATAAATTTTCATGGGGAAGGAAATTTTTCATTATTGAAGTAAAACATAGGGTAAAAAAGGATTTTCCTTGAGAAAAGGTGTTTGTGATTTTCAAAACAAGAATGAATGGTAAAGTCATAAGGAAACCTTAATGACTCACCAATCTCCCCCAAGTATGAAAGAATGGAAAATTGATAAGGAAAACCTTATTGACTCAACATATATAACTAAATATTTATAATTATAAATATAAGAAATATATTTATTATTTAAATGTACTTATCAAGATATTAAGAAATTATGGGAACATAATAGCTTTATGGGAACATTAATGAATCATATACACTGAGTAAAGTATAGATATCATAAAAAACAAGTCATCATATATACAAACAAGATTAATAGTAATGTAGGTGTAATGTATAAATGAACATTCTTGAGGAATACATAACATATGGATGTTAACTATATTCACACATCAATTGACCAAATTCACTAGAAACAAAGATTTACTTAAATATATATTTATATATATATATATATATATCTATAATTATAATTATAAATATACATATTTAATAAGTATTTATATATAATTATAAATATATATTTAAAAAGTATTTATATTTAATTATAAATATAAAATTATAAATATATTAATATAATAAATATATTTTTTATTTAATGAAATTATATATATATATATTTGAATTGTTAAAATATATATATTAATTATAAACATGTTATTTCTATTAAATCTATACAAATAAATATTATTTTTTAATATAAATATAATAATTTTATATAAAGTAATAATATTTTTTATAAACTTTTATATGAACTAAAAAATTCTAATAAAGGGTATTCCTTTATCAACTTGTTTTTAGTGCTGATAAAGGGTAGGTTTATTTACACTTTTAGCTAGAGCTGGTAAAGACCTTCTAGTTTATCAGTGCTTTTTTGCATAGTGCAGATAAAATCTGGTGCATCCCTCGCCCGGATCTATGGTAGTGAATTAAACCTGGGTAGACATCATCACATGGTGAAGGTCTAGGTGAACCTTATTTTATTGGATCTAAAAAAGTGTAGATGTGGAGAATGAAAGAGTGAAGGTAAAAATGTTTCGATCTAAGTCTAGACGATAACTATTTTTTCTAACTATGAATGTGGAGTATCTGAAGACCAATGAGATTTAGGAAAAAATGTGGAATTTGGTGGGGGATGGTTCCTCTCTTAAACTGATGAAGGTGGTGGGTAGTTTCATATTTCCCTGTTTATCATAATAAAATAAATTTTTTATAAATATTGTGGTCTTTATAACACAATATTAGTTTGGATGTTTCAACACTTATTCACAAAAAAAAATTGTTGTATGGTTTTATTTTTTGAAACCTGTTAGAAAGTAAGGAGGTGGATGGTATGGAATGAAAATTTGGTTTCCATGGAATATTTCCTATCTCACATCAAGGAAAATTTGGTGGAATCTCCTTTCTCTAGAGTGAGGATCCATATATTAGGGTTAGTTATTTTTCCTTTAATCACATTGCATCATCAATTCCAAAACAAAACACCTATGTCTTAACATTCATTGGCTTTTATGGATTTCCCTCTCAGAGGTATAAAGAGAAGTCCTGATTGTTAATCAAGACTCTTCATTATCAATTCCTATAAAACATCTTATCAGTGGAAATTTCAATAAAAATTTATTTCAGAATGAGAAGAAATGGAATTATTTCAGGTCCTACATGCTAGTGTGATATTTTCAAAAGGCGATTCATTTTTTGAACCCAGTTGATCTTTGGTATTCAGAAATCTTGTTCACATGGTTCTGCTGGATTTTATAAAATATTTTTATTTTGGAATGTTTGGTTATATTTTTGGGGTCATCTGATTGTTTTAACGTTTACATTTTTTCTATGTCACCCAGAAGACTCCAACAACTTAAAAAATTGTCCAATCCTTATAAAAAATGGTCATGGGAAAATAAAAATGAGGTATGAAATACCAATAATATATAAATGTTTTTAGGTGAAGGATAAGGAATTTGAAGAGGTTATACAACCATGTTGGAAGCTGGAGGATCAAAATTATAACCAATGGGCCCCAGTGGACTCATAGAAACCTCTCCATAACATGGTCATGAGGTCATAGCACACAAAACACCACCATTTTCCCTGCAGATATGTGGTCCCCTACGTAGGGCCCACCAACATTCCTGAATGGATCATCAAACAAATGACTTCTCGCATAGGCCAACACTTGTTCATTCAATTTTCTTTGTATTCTCTCACACACACACACTGAGAAGCTTCCTAGGAGGTCACCCAACATAATCACAAGTCAAGGGCAGATACACTTAACTAGGGAGTTATAATCAGGTCGGCTCCCTAAAAGAAAGGTTCTCCTTAATAACATGAACCAAATCATTTATACTTTCTAACCAGTTATCATTATGGGGAGATATATTCACCCTAAGATCATTATTTCTTCATTGTTAGTCCTATATAAAAAACAAGGTAGTGCCATTGCACTTTTGGATGGTTTCCTCTTCAATTAAATTTTTTTTAACTAGGATATACTGACTGTGTGGACACCACACCTTAATGTCGATGCTAGTTCCTAACCCACCAGGAACCACCATTTTCCATGTAGATACATGGTCCCCTACTTGGGGCCCACCAACATAACTGAAAGGATCATCAGACTAATAACTATCCCCATAAGACAATACTTTTTCTTTCAACATGATTCACCCTCACTCACACAACCCTTGGGAAACATCCGATTGGGTCGCCCATCCAGATCACTACACCAGGAAAAGCACACTTAACTATGGAGTTCTAATATGTTTGAACCCCAAAAAGAAATGTCCAACTTGTGGATACGAGTAAAATAATTTATCCTTTTTAACACCTTAACATTATTTTGTGTTACACAAATACATGTAATACCATCCATAAAGTGGATATTAATTTGAAATACTATAGTATATCCAAATTGTGCTAGCTGCATGGCCACTGTGATAATATTCAAATGAACCTAAATGAGTTTTATTCCCACAATCCAACTGATACCAAGCTTCATACTATTTCAAGACATGAAAAATAACAATAGCTAGTTCTTAAAATTATGTTCATCTTATAGGATTTTTAGGCACATGAAATATATATTAAAGAAGATTATTTGAATACATTTTACGTCCAGAAAAAAGCTGCATCAAATAGGAATTATAATGCCACAAAAAATATAACAATGAATATGGGTGAACAATTAATAAAATAAAAAGTAAATTGAAGTTATTTTTTAGATCATTAAAATGAACCGAAGTCCTAAATTTCTTTATAAATTTCTTCATGCATTAATCCAATATTTAAAAATTTATTAAATTAGTAGCTCATCTATGATTTTATCAAAGATTATATCCTTCTATATTTTAAATAAGTATTTCACTATAATTTGATAGGACTAGATGGATTCCATACCATATCTTTCAAAAAATACTTGCACATTTTTAGGTGGGATATTGTGGGCCTCATGAGAGATCATTAGGCAAGGAAGACAAACTTCAATGTTATAATTGAAACTATAATTACTCTCATTAATAAGATCTTAAAACTCATCTTTGTCTCTGACTTTAAGAATATTATCTTGTGTAATTCTATTTAACAATTCTTTTTCCAATGTTTTAATCAACCATTGATACTCGTAGCCTTCCTCCATATTCTCTAAAAATCAGAGGAATTTTATCTACAAATGGATCATCTTGAATAATTCCATTCTTCTACATAATTTATTTTAGTCCATTAAAACCCACTATTTTTTAAAAACAGTAACCATGGTGTGGAAGAATTATATGATGTGGTCCTATAACATGGTTGAGTGGACTTTCTTCTAGTTTATAATGGGTAAATGGGTTTTCTTCCTAAATGAGTTGATGTTATAATAAATTTCCTCTCTTATTTATAGTTTTTGTTTAATATAATGGAATTATTTCTATGAGCTTCAACCCAAAAAATGGTTTCTTAAGCAGGACTCTCCTTCCCCTATTAATTTTATTTTTTTGGTTGATGTCCTTTCAAATATAATTTCAATGGAACATAAAGACAATATTTCTCATGGAAAAATAGTTTGTAGATGATGTCTACCATTTCCCCATATCTTCTTTTCTGATGATTTAATTATTTTTTCAAGGTCCCCTATGAAGAATGAATATCTATTTGAAAAAATATCCAAATATATGGGAACACATCAAGAAAATTAGTTAATTGTGCTAAATTCGAAATTTCACCTAACTTACGAGTAACTGTTAGCCGAATGGAAGATCACTATAGATCGTCCCACATTTGGGATCTTGATAAATGAAATTAATATATTAGGATTCTAATTATTTTTGGATGTTCTAAAATAGTGTTTTATTCCTGAATTCTGGATAATTTTGATAAAAACTCTAGGGATTGATGTTCAAGAGGGTTTATAATGAAAATAAGGAATCTCTTATTAAATAAGTGGCTCGATTGATCTCAACCAACATTATATCGTTATTTAAGATCCATAAATTTATGATTAACCAAATACAATCACTTATTACAAATTTATAGTGGGTATGAATGATAGGAGAAAAAAATTATTTTTAGGCATGGGATAAACTTTTTCTTTGCAAAGATTATAATAGTGTGTGTTTTTACGACATGAGAATTTTTAACAATTCTCATCTAGTATAGAAAGTGTGGAGATTGATCCAAAAACCTAATTCCTTATGATCTCATATCATAAAAATAACACATTATCCCCATATTTTTTTATAATTTCACATAGTCCCCACCCTAGTTTTTACTCGATAATTCTCTTGGGTTTATGTAAATAGTTTCGGAGTGGACTCTACTATAAAAACGATGATGGAACCCATGGATTGTTGAAGTATTAAAGGTGACTGATATATCGAAGATGGTCCTTGAATGTGATAATATCAGGTGTCTTCCCTCTTTAATGATTTTGGAAACAGATGTGTTATGAAAAACTGATGAATTGTTTAGTGAAAGATATAAGAGAACTATTTCAATCATCCATTGTATTAAATACATGGGCCTATATAGGATATTTTGGAGAAATAATTTCTTGGGGAGATACACATTCAATTCTAGGTATAATATGGCCATCAAAACACAAAAACAATAGGATGATATTTTCTGGACGTGTTTTGGGGTGCCAGGATGTCCTTCCCCCTCACATAGTATGATCTTTCTAGTTGAAAGCCTTTAATATAATCCTCCCTTCAATAGAGTTTCTAATTTTATGTTAGATCATTGATGATAATTCTTGTCCCTTATGCAAGTTTGAAACAGAATTTCTATGCTTGCTATTTTCCACTGTGATGTGGCCAAGGGAATATATAATGCAGGGAACTCAAATGATGATAACATTGTGGATATTATAATTTGTTTTCTGTAAATTTCTTCAAAATGACATTCTTCCCTCCCCATGAACACATTGGATTATATTTCCGCCTTAGTACACATAGTTTGGTTGAGAAGAAATGATTTTTTGTTTGACCAGATTTCCAGACCATCATGCTTTTGGGTTGAGTAGTCTACTGTATATCAATAGATTTAGAAGCATAATGATATTTAACATAATGATACAATTCTTCCAATTTACTCATATATTTGGGCCCCCACCTTATGTTTAAGATATTACTATTGATGTCTCTATCTTTGGGAAAGGTACTATTGGATTGGTTAATATGGTGTTTGATTTTCTCACTCAAATTTTTTTGTGTTACAAAATTAAGTCCATTTCTATTGGGATCATCCAATGTCCAGAGAAAAAGGTTTATACAAGCAGAAAATGTTCTCCATCGAAAGAGGACATAATTATATTATTTTTTAATCAAACAGTCTCTTCATCATCAGTGATATCAATATGTCAGAGTGTGTTATCTTGTCCTTTGGATTGTTTTTTATGAAGATATAATCTCTTTCCCTCATCTTATCCAAATGTTTGTTATCTTACCTTAAAATATTGGGCAATACGGATGCTCATTTGAATACCACCATCAAGATTTTTGGTTAGTCGTGTGCTTGGTTAGAGGACTTTCATACTTGGATGAATTATCTTATAATATATGATCTCTCAAAATTTATTTACAATCCCTTATCTATTAAAAAATTGAATTTATATCATTCAACATATATAATTTCATAAAATTTTATAAATTCATTACAAAATTGAAATTATATAAATCAAATTTCACAAATCGAATTATATATTTTTATGTAGTAATATAAATTGAATTACAAAAATAAAATTATATAATGGTGTTTCATTAATATAATTGTACATATATAATTCCATTTATAAATTCACCAAAATATATAAATGAAATTAAAAATGTTAATTATATAAATGAAATTATAAAAATACAATCATGTATTTCAATGAAATTATTTTTGTGGAATTATATAAATGAAATTACATAAATGTAGCTCTACATTTTTTTTAAATTATACATGTGTAATTATTTAAATTCAATTGAAAAAAATCATATTCATATATGCAGTTATAATATTTTCTAAACAGTTTTCATGGTGATCCATTTGTATAATTTCATTTACAATAACATAGAAATTTATAAATGCACTTACAAAAATAAATTTTCATAAATGAAAGCATGAAAATTAAATTTTATATTTCAATGAAATTATATATGTTCAATTATATAAATGTAATTTCACTAAGGAAATTATATAAATTTAAGTTCAAATTCATAGTAAATAGTGTTTATGAAGATGAATTTAAAAAACGTCACTCCTATAATTTCCCTTATATAGTTTCTTTTATAACTACATATAAATATAAAATATAAAATTTTTAATTGAATTTATGTGTATTTATGTTTGTAATTTTTGTTATATATTTATATGAAATTAAAAATGAAATTATACATAAGCAATATTTAAACTTCAATTTCACAAATTCAAAAATATAAATGCCTTAGATTTCACGCCATTCAGAATGAATTTTTATAATCTTATTTATGTAATTGAATTTATATAATTTAAAATATATAATTACATATAAATATATATTTTCATTTATATAATTTCATTTGAGTATGTTCAAATATATTATTTCATGTATAATTTTATAGAAATATATAAATATATATTTAAATATGGATTAATAATATAATTGGTATATAATATTTATAACATCGTTATAATACTTAATATATAATGTTATTATAATATATAATATTTATTTTATTATGTTATAATATAAAATATAAAATATCATTTAATATATAATTTCATTATAATATAAAATTTCCTTATAATATATTATTGCAATATAGTATATAATTGTATTATAATATATGTATTGGAATATATAATTGATTTTAAAATTTCAGAAAATAATATAATTGAAATAGTAAGAAATATATCATAGAATGATATATTTTTATTTATATTTGTTATAATTTCATTTATAAAATATGTATCATACATCGTGAAAGGTCATGTTGGCCTCTATGGAAACTAGAACCACACACCTATTATAAAAAATATATAAAAGATTACAATGACTATGGTGATTTCCCTGTCTACTATTAGCCATCAAATTTAACAGATAAAAAACAAAAAAAGTTAAAAAAGTGAAAAATATATAGAAACTACAATTGCACTGAACTATAATATTCATGCATCTTACACCTTCAAAAGGGACAATAATTCACTATTTGAGATCAATTACCAATATTATAATGGGAACCCCTTCCACCCCAACCACCGAGGCATCATCCCCATCTATGTGTATTAGAAATTTTCTCATCCCTTGATTGATCTTTAGAGTTTACATATATGGAGGCTACCTCATTAATAGGTTAATTTCGAGTCCCGAGATGTTGAATCATCTTAAAAATTATTCATCTCTCAATCTTATTCCAAAGGACTATTGATCTGCTGGAGCATCATGTGAGTCGATTATAGGAAAGAAGTAAGATGTTGGAACCTGATTTTCAGCCTTTCTTTCCAAATATTTATTGAGTCTTTAACTACAATTACAACAATTATTTTGAAAACCAAAAAACAATTCATCAAATATTCGATCTAACTTACGATAATTGTTTTATCTTTGGTGTTTCATAATATAAAACCAATAAATGAAAAACCGATAACAAGAGTAATAACAATATAATGATAGTATTGATCTATGAAAATATGATAACCTAAGGAATTATATAATACTGGATGCTTATGGTTTCTATATAAAATATATAATCTAAATACTGAAATCCATTTTTCCTTCACATGTTTTAGAATAACCATAGAGATATTGAATCAACACATCGTTATATAAGGAAAGGATCTATGTCCACCTAAAGATGAAAAGTAGGATGTTGTTAATGTTGTTGCAACTAACCCTAATATATTTGGAATATGACCATTATAGGATTTTTTTATGACATGAACCATCCTGATTCATCCCTCTATCAGATGCCTCAGTCCTCCTACAACATCCTCGATGCATGTTCATGATCACCTCGGGGTGGAAACAACCGCCATAGGCATCATAATTAACCATTGGGAATGACTTCACCCACATAAATTAATTAATAAGAAGTGAAAAGTAAATAAAATTTAAAATTAACCAATGTGTACATCATAAGTCCATTCCACATAGAAAAATTTAGGATTCAATTAGGTAAAAAACAAAATATAAAAGTAGAAAACAACACATGAAAAAAAATATATACCTCACCCTTGTCTCCATCCCATAAAAGGAAAATACACCAACATGATGGGATTTATTTGGCCTCGACTAACTATAGTTACCCTCCATTCATAGAATGAAGAAAAATTGCCAAGGGACCATTGTGATAAATGAATACAAAATAAGGATAGACTAAAAATATACCTACTAGTGACTATGAACATCACTATCCAACTAATGGAACCTCAGCACACCATGGGTGTGAATAGATAATATGAAACTGTAAACTAAAAATTATAATGACATCTTTAATAAAGAAGCTCATTTTAAATTTTTGGTAACCAATCCCAATGTAAAATAAATGACATTAATTATTCTTATCTGTCTAGTTTTAAATACAATAATAAAAATATATTTTCAATTCGCATCCAATCACATGTTAGTATAATTTTGTAAATAATTTATTTTCAATTCATTAAATTAAAATTAAATCTAAGAAGGTGTTTTCATGCCAATACTGATTTTATTTAGAATAACCAATTAAAAATCAACTCTTCTTGTATTCTCAAAAAACATTCTTTTAAATACACTTTAAGTTAACCATTTTATATGGAGGAAAAAACAATATTAAAGATATGAAGGAACAAAAAAATGAAAACACATGTCATCACGGATAAGAAAAATAATGATTATGTAATCATGGTAATATAATAAAAAACATTTGATGAGACCCTATACCTACTTGGTTCAGAAAAATACCCCAACCTATAGATCTATTCCACTATTTATAATCAATCAGCTACTGTTGATAAGCCTCAAAAGTGGAATAACCCACCACACCCTTTCCCTACCATGGAGATATAGTCCATCTAATTTTCACTGAATAGAAACTATCTCTCAACTCCCACTAAGATGTCTAGGATCCCATGAAAATAGTAAAGGGGGATAATGATGTAAAAAAATAAAAAAATCATTCATGAGTCATAACATGCTATCATACATGATGACCCCACATCCCAAAACCATTTATATAAACACCCTACATATACTGGAGAACTAATATTGAGGTTCACACTGCTAAGATAAACCTTTAAAATGTTCCAACCAAGACATAGCACTTTGATAGTTTGAATTCACTTTCAAAGAGTGATATTTATTTTGGAAATTAAATCCCAAATGTAGGTAAAACGTAAATCCATATTTTGAATGTGCCAACCAGTCCATAGAACATTATTTGAAATGAAATTCCATATAAATACCTATTTGAAACCAAGTTCAAGTTTCAATTTAAATCTATAAACCTAAAAATTCACTATTAAACTCATACACACACACACACACATATATATATATATATATTCATATGTATTCTATTATACAAATTCATATACTCACATAATAATTTCTATATTGAAATTATATAAATAAATACCGTTCTATTTGGGTATAACTATCTATTGGGACAAAATACATTAGAAAGTTTGACAATTGTAATATAAAACAAAAATTGAAATAATTTGTTAATACTTTTCATTTTAAGAATCACATGAAATTTAATGTATACTAAAATAAATATTCTTTAAATATCACTTTAAATATCGCGATAAATTTTAATAGAACAGCATAATACATTTTCATGGGCCATTCATGGATTATTCGAAATGGTGTAAAACAAATATTTCTAAAATGGGTTTCTAACAAAATAAAAATTATCAAAAAATCATATAAATTTAATTGAAACTCCCAAAAGATATTATGTGTTTCACCATATTTAGATATATTTTATATTTTCAATTTCAATTAAAAATAGATTATAACACAATTAATTTTTATTTCTAAATGTAATTCCCTAAGACAGGGGTTCACATACCTTAAATTCAGTTCTTTTCAAAATAAATGTGTTATCCAACTACGATGAGGTCTAAGACACCCTGACAAATAAAGTGATATTAAAAATCACAAAATCCCCAAATAAATTTGATCCAAAAAGGTACAATGACTAAAACTTACCTAAAAAAGAAATATTCATCACCTTCGATGAATATGAGAAGGATAGTTCTAAAACTAGTTCTCACAAGCCCTAAACATTAAAATTTGGAAAAAATAAATACCCAAAAATAGTTAGGGTTTGTAAATTCCCAAATATAGTATCACAAAGATGTTATCAAATTTATTACAAGGGTATAATATCAAAATTTTCTCATCCTAAAGGACCGATTAGTTTATTATTCATGATGGACTAGATTCTTACATGGTTCCCATATTAAATATGAAATATGAAATAAATAACATAAAAAACATTATTTCAACATGGATATTATTGATAATATCTTTCTTCATATCCTAGGTAAAAGAAAAAAATAAATGGTGAGATAACATTCTCATAAAGAGCTATATATAACAAAAAATATCATGTTTAAATAGGGAATCATCAATATGGCATGGTAAATTACTAAAAAAACATTGCATTTGATGAATAATGGGTGCACAAAATTAATCCATGGAGACTATAAATGTAGTAGTCTAATGGATAATAATAAATAAATTCTAAATGAAGGAAATTATCAATGTTGTATTTCATGATCGGATGTATTATGATATCTCTACCATTTAAACCTTGAATAGAGTCAGTTTAATCTATGGGTAGACATACACTAAAAACATATTTAATTTGGAAAACTAATTTTTCTCATCGGACATGTTGATGCATCGCGTGACTATCTATAAAAAAGGAACACCCATCAGTGAAATTAAAATTCAGTCCTAATATATTGAATGATCAATTAAATTTATAAAAAATATGAATTATCAACAAATATCCTAATATAATAAAGAATATGGTTTTACCAACTTTTCTCTATTCAGTCTAATATATTTCATTGAAAAACACTATACGTTGAAATTATATATGGTTTAATGAATAATAATATACATGATAAATGATATTGATATTTAGGTCTAATTAAATGTCCAAGGAACAAAATAAGGTAAAATTTTCATAGGATAGTTAATTTCAAATAATGATCAAGAGATAATAAATGACCATAAAATATTAGATTTTATAGTAAAATAAATTATTTTAACGAATATAAATGAAATGTTTTAAAAAGGCATAAATATTTTTATTTTTAAAATAAATCAAATCTTATATAATAATCTATATTTTGAAAAATTGTTATGGTAATGGGATTTTTTTTAATTCTATATTCATTCCAAAACATTCCTTTTGACTAATTACCAGAAATGTTTAAAATGAGATTTTTGGACAAAAAATTAAAAGTATTTCATCAAAACAATGTAAGGATTCAAGGATAACATTAATGTTTTTTAGTAAATAATTTTAGTAACAGTATTGAGTTTTATAAAAAAAATATAAAAATATGGACATGGAATAAAAAGACACTCTATCAAAAATAAATATATGACTCTTTTATTTTATGTATTCCCCTTGAATGGGTAACTTTTATTTAAATCATTAATAATAATTAAAAAAATTAAATTATTTTTAAATACCTCAAAGGGTCATTATATACACCACATACATGTAAATAGTTTCATAATACCAAATATGTCTCTATGGAGTGGAAATTCAGATGAAATCTGTTACCTCACATTCAACATGCCGTTTATATTCTTGTAACCTCATGTATAATAAATTGGTATATATTATAATTACACTAAAATACAATATAAATATCTATAAAATAATATATGATTAATTTATAACATTTTGTTACATTTTTATTATCAATATTTTATTATTATCATTATTTTGGGTGTGAACTACTTTATTTTTCTGGTATGTTTAAATAATTAGTTTCAATCCATATGTATTTCCCATGGTTACATAATGTAAAATTTTTATTCATTATAGAAATAACATATATATTAATATATATATATATATATATAGCACCATCCATAAATGGTAGAGGTGGGAAAATGAATTACACCATTCAGGGAGACAAAATGTCATATATATGAATGAACATTGTTTCCACTTTTTGACAGATGGAATAAAAGGAAGTGAAATAATAATTAAAATTTAAATGATAATTTTTTATAATATATATATATATATTATATATTAGATAAATATATCCTTATTAACATCCAAGTAAAATTGGAAATGAAAAATGGATCACATCGCATCTTGGAGGTGGTAGTCAACACATATATACGAGCGATGTTATCGTTTTCATTTGGATTGGAAGGTAAATAGGTAGAAATGATAATATAATTTAATAAGAATAATAATATCATCAATATAATATAAATTAATTTTTTCCATCTTTATACCCATCCCTGTAATGTGTTGATGAAAATTGGTTGACAATGCTACATGGAGACGACAAGTCATACACACGCCTGAGCGATGTTCTTGCTTTTTATTGGATGGATAAGAGATGTCATATGGAAGTACCAAAATAGTAATAACATATAATTATATATATTATATTATATTTATTATTTAATAATTTTTACAACATATTATGAAGAATTTGAAGAAGAAATGAACGTGAAGGAATCTGTAATGATGATTACCTCTTCCTTAGTAAACTTCTTTCAAATATCCTATTAAGGGACTTAGGTTTGGTTTTTTGGAAAGACCATACCATCTATAACATGGATATAAGTTTTTAAAATGTAATTTGGAGGATTTTGGTTGCCATAGGTTGTAAGATGTGGTGTAATTAAATAAGAGAAGGGGTATCCATTTTTAATTGACGAGATGGACATTCAGGTATTTTGTTAACGTATTAAATTAATATAAATTATTTTTTGGGAAAAATGGATCAAAATTTATATTAATTTATGTTAAGATGATTACTAGAAGAAATATTATCATGAAATATATTATAGTAAATATTTATTTTATTTTTTCATCCTTATCATTTACTTTTAACCCCCCACCCCCGTAAATCCTTTTGACAATTACCATGATATTAAAGTTTTCCACACTTTATGCTTAATAATGTTTCCATAATAGAAACAAATGACCAATAAATGGACCATGGTTGATTGTTGCAATCATATCCCCTTATATTGGTAGAATATAGAATTTTATGTAATTTTAAATCATTTAATAATATATTATTTTTTATAAAACAATAAATGGACCATGGTTGATTGTTGCAATCATATCCCCTTATATTGGTAGAATATAGAATTTTATGTAATTTTAAATCATTTAATAATATATTATTTTTTATAAAATATCTCTAATGTCATTTTGACACTATTCAATTAATTTGAATTTAATTTCATAAATACAACTATGTAAATAGAATATAATCATTCTACAATTCAATAAAAATTAAAATTTATCTAAAAATTATTTTGGACTCTATAATTCATTCGTTTTGTATTACTTTTAGTATTTTAAAGAGATTTATTTTATTTTTCTATTGTTTAAATAATTATTGTGTCGGTGTGGCATAAGAATTTATGATAATTATTATGAAATAAAAAATAAAAATGAATTATCATAATAAAAAAAAATTATCTTCATAATATACATTTGTAATTAAATATAACCATTTTTTATCTTTTTAGAGAAACATTATAGATATTAATGTCAATAGAATGATATTTTTGAAATTATCATTTTTTTCAAATAATATAATGGAAAAAATAAAATAAATGTGGAAATAAGTGGCCATATATTATATAATTTTATGTTAATTAATTAATTCTACTAATAAAATAAGATAATTTAAGTGTCGTGTTTATTTATTTGGCATTGTCATATTAGATTTAACCATAATTTAATTGTTTTATCTTTACAATGGTTATAAAATTTTTCTATAGTTACTATTAATATTAATCTAAAAATAAAATATAACTATTTAAAAATCTTGATCCTTAATATTCCAAATATGGTATATTTTTTTATGATTCAATCTATAGATGTTTAATAAATTAATTTCTTATAAAAATGCAAACAAACAAAACACATGTTTTCTGAAAAATGCCTTTCAAGTATTAAAATGTGTTTATAAAAATATCAAAAATAAAATGGATCCTAATGAAAATAATTGGATAATTCTTAATATATGTTGAATAATTTTATATTGTAAACATTTAAAAAAATAGAACATTGTATATATTTTAAATCAAAATATAGTTTTCCATAAAAATCTGTATTTTTTAAAATTCATCGTAAAAAAAATACTTTCAAAAAATTATCAAAACATCACTCTAAGTTAGTTTTAACATTAATGTTTAAAAATTTATTTTAATTTTTAAATATAATTGTTTTAAAAGTGGTATTGATTATTTATCTTATTTTATCAAAAAAATCAATAAAAAATTTTGGGGAAAAATAGTTTTTTTAATTATAGAGTGAAATTACCAAAAATTGAGTATTTATTAAATAATATATTTGAATTACCAAAAAAATAAATATATAGATTTTAAATTTTTATGCCTATTTAAAATTAAAATATAATTTATTACTCATAATAGTCACATTTAAAATATATTATTTTAATAATATTTTCCCATTCAATTAAACTTCCTGTTGCATGTTGAATATGTTAGAAAAAAAAGCGTCTTTTGAAATATTTGTGTGTTACATTCACCCCTCCCCCCCCCCAACATAGAAAAATAAATTCTACCCCTGTAATTTTTATTTATCATCAAAGGATCATCCTTTATTTTTTGAAAATGATCATTATACATCGGGATAATAAAATTTCTTTTGAAAAGTTTAATTGGGAATCATAAAGGTCAACTAAATATCAATTATTAAGGTTCCCATATAAAGGGAACATTGGTGGAATGATAATATATAGACAAATAAGAGTATAATAACATCCAAGGACTATTAGAGACTAATATAGAACATGCTAATTATAATTTTAATGACCAAAAATCCATAAATTAGTCCATGGTGAAATGACCATAGATTCTTAGGAAATGAATGTAAAGGTGTAACAATATAATTTCAAGATAATTTTTTCTAATTATGAGGAATTCATTTAATATTAAGATATAGAACATGATAAAATATTCATAAATGATTAATTTCCAATTTATAATAGCAATATCATTATTTATAAGTTCTCTGATGGATTTCTATATCATATATTTCTCTATGAATATTCAAAATGAATTTTTCTCTTATAAAGATCTAATATGAGGTTTTAACAGATCATAAGTTCCATGGAATAATGAAATATCATTCTTCATTTCTCTAGATACTTTCCAAAACCAAAATGGTTTTCCAAATTTATCCAGTAACACAATAATATATAAATCTTCAACAATAACCCCCAAAGCTCAACATAATATGTTTCACAAATAGTCAAACTTAGGACTCTTCTGAAATATTTGTGACCAAATTCAAAATATTGAAATATGATATATTTGATCGAATAATTGTTCCCTAACAACATGAAGGGGCTCATAATGTCATATACCAAACATGTGATCACCATGATCATATATTATCTTAAAACATACTAATAATCTGAATCACCATAAGCCCTCAATGAAAACATTGATGCTTCTAAACACTAACTCTAGCCTTATTCCATATATCCAATAGATTAAAAAATAAATTAATCTCCATTATAAATTACTTTTTCATCAAATCAATTACCATTTTCATTGAACCAACACTATCCCATTAACTTCTTGTGTGTGAATATTCTCATTATACCAATTAAACATTATTAACTCAGTAATAAGAACCTATTAATAGTTGTTGTATCTTTATTTATTTATTCCCCAAAAATATCAATGAACCACTAAATCACTTTTCTTGGTTATCAGTACAATCCAATACATGTTTTATATCCATAATGAAAGACTACTCCAGTATAGTCATTATTTGTTTCATGGTTATTATAACCAAAATATCATTGAAAAAGTAATTTTACAGCATTATTCATGAATCTAAATATACGAGAACTATAATCATTCCACTTTGGATCAATTTTTTTTCCTTTTCACCTTTCCTTCGTCTATGGTATGTTCCCTTGAAGATTAAGGTATTGGTTTGAATAATGTCCAATATCATTATAGATACAAAAATATATTGTATTTTATTCTTTATTTTCATTCCATTCATTATCCAAATTAACATTGTCTCTATACTTGTATGAATATATCATATCCTTCATGAATTTTATAGGATGATTCATTCCACAATTATCACTTGATTAATATTTATTTATTCCCATATTCTTCTTTGACACGTTAACTATTTCCTGGTTCTTAATCAACCTATTCTTCTCTTCATATACATTAAAGATATTGAATCTAGAAAATTACTTCTCCATATTAAGGACACCAAATACTATATCATCAAAGGATTAAGAAATTTGGGAAACTAGTTCCATTCATACAATCAACTTAATCCCATCAATGAAATAGTGTCTCTTGATTTCGGGATTTTTTATATTGTTTGATGCATGATAAGAAAATCATGTAATGTATCCTTATACTCTATAACACATTTATAGTAATTTTATTTCAAATTTAGGATCTTCCTATCCTTTTATGATCACTATTCTCAAGGTAAATTATTTCTCAAAGAAAACCACTTTAATTAATTTCCATTGCATATATTATATTTCTCTAGCCTCTTTAGAATTTAGATTAGTTACCACCATTAATTGGAATAAAAATTCATATAATAAACTTCCATAACAACATTTTTACTTTAATAACTTCCCAAATATAGGAATTTGTTTGTGGTACATAATCCATTTTCATCTACTAATGGATTAGTAGTACCACTGAAAGATAGAGTCTCTTGTTTCATGAAGCGATCCAACATAGGTGAATCATGATGTTGAACAACTTGTTGTGTTTTATGGGAAAGGTTTTATTTTATTACATGAGTCATATATTATAATATATCCATGATATAATCAGTTCTAACACCATATGTATTTTCTTTCTTAGTAAGTAAATTGAAACATTGTCTATGGGTATTTATTCCCTTTCATTCGTTAAGAGCTATCAAAAAAAATTTACGAAAATTGTGTTATCTAATAATAATCATTAATATTTATACATAAAATAAAATCCATCTAATTGTGATAATTATTAAATAATATAAGTTATTGACATAATTCTAATGATATCTATATTAATTTTAAAATCAATTTCCCAAGGATTTTACTACAATTCTTTCAATACTGATTGGAACAACCCAAAATCTAGGGTCACAATCATGGATTCTACTTTATTAAATTGGTACATAAAACAATGAAATTTATCCCAAAAGAAGATTATTTTAGTAGTCTTGGGGATCCAAATACATACACGATTCTCATATTACATGGGAAGATAAAATATATAGAATAAAAACACAATCATGAATTTTTTATAATATTCATAACAACCTTCTTCATATTATTGGGAAAGGAACACAATTAATTGGTGGGCTCAAATGTTTTGTAAGAATTATATATAAAATAAAATATATTGTGTTAATAACACATGATAAATAATGAAAGGTAAATAAGTAAAAATATATTCCATTAAACCAATAATGTGTACACAAAACGAATCCATGTATAATATAAATGCAGTTATCTCATGGATAATAGTAAGTAAATTCTCAAGGATAGAAATTCATAGTATTGGAATTCATTATCTCAAAATAATGATATATATATATATATAATTAAATCATTATTATAAGACAGTTTAAAATATGGGTTGGTATAAACCAAAATCTTATTTAATTTTACCAACTGATTTGTACAATAAGACTTCTTGATGCATCGATGTGCTATTTATTAATGGGATCCACCAATAAATACATTTCCAATACATTTCTCATATATTATATGATGAATTTAATTCATAAACAATATATCATATCAAAAAATATCTATATTGTTTATGGAATATAGTTTTATCATGTTTTCCCCAGTCAATAAAATAACTTTCACAATAAAAACATACATGATGAAATTATATACAATTTAAGTAATAAGAATTTTCATGGTGAAGAACATGGATAATTAGGATATATTTAATTTCTAATGATCATAAGAAATTCAATGTTTCAAGGGAAACATAATGTCTAAAAATTAATCAAAATATGAGAAATGACTATCAAAAAAGTATATTTTGTAGAAAAATAAACTCTTTTATTGATTAGAAATGAAAATTTAATATAATATTTCATAAATATTTCCTTTTCAAAATCCCTGAAATCAAATATAATAATGTAAAGGGTTTAATATTAATATGGTGATGAGAATTCCCATTAACACCGTACACATTAAAAAAATCCTTTTGAATTTTTTTACAAAAAATGTTGAAAATTACTCTTTTGGGTAAAAGATTAGAAAAATCCCTGTCAAACATTATAAAAAGACAAGGATAACATAAAAATTACTAAATAAATTATCTTAGAAATAAAATGTAATTTAGTAAAATAATTTTCAAAAATATGGACATGGAAGGAAAATATACTAATCAAAAATAGAAATAAGAACACATTTTCATTAAAACACAGCACATGAACAATTAAATTGAATTGAATCATCATTCATCATTAATTAATCGGTATTAATATTAAATACCTAAAATATAGATTAAATAAACCTCATAAAAGTAAAAAGGTTCATAATACCATATGTAACGACCCAATGTTCTTAAATGGAAATTTCATTTTTATAAATATGTTATAATCACTTCAAATCACAACTCAATGAACTACTAAGTACTATGTGACCTTTAAACATAAATTTGATACTTATGATATTTGAATTTGAAAAAATGGTCAGCTACAATTGTGATCAGTAAGTTATTTGGAGTCTAATAAGACAAACTAATTTTATTATGAATATTAATATACCCTTATGGATAGTAACACACCTTTATGAATAGTAATAAATAGATAATTGGCCGAAAAATATAAACTTCACCCATGAATGTTTAAATACAATTTAGACATCTTAAATGTGAAAAAAATGAGCATAGTATAAGTATATTTATTTTTTTATGTCAAAAATATTTTATTTACAATTTTATGATTAATTTATTGATTTAAATTAGAATTTTTCTTTCCTAAAATGTAATCATAAATTTTTACTATATTTTTCTGTGGTTATAAGATAATTTTATGGGACCTTGATTAATTATTCAAGGTGTTATAAAATGATTCATAGTTTTAATGTTGACTTTGTTGAATAAATTGTGATTGTATTTAAAAAAATTAAATATATTTAGAAAGTTATTTTAAAAAATGGAGTTCATTTTTGAGTTATATATGTTGAAAATGGTGAGAGTGAATTTTTGAGATTTTTATAAAATACTTAAATTTTTTATGAATAGTAGAATATTATAATTCACAATAAATGGTAAAACCTAAATTTTTGCATCATGCATGAGTCATTGATGATTTAAATGTCCATTGGTTTGAAATAACTTGCACATATTACTGTTTTTTTGTCATGAAATCAACACTATTTATGGTCTTGAGGGAAATTAATAAACTAATGATTAAAAAATTATGAAAACCCTCCTCTCATACACTATAAAATCCCCCTCACTCCCTCTTATCTCTACTCCTCTCATGACTTGTGACTTTCCAATATTATTCCCAAATCTTCTCTAAAGAACCTTCCCTACATCCAACATCACCTAGTCTCTTCAAAATACCACTGCATCTCCTCTTAAGAGGCTCTCAAATGAGTTAAACTCAAGAGCTAAATTCCACATTCCTGTTCTTTTATTTCTTTTAAGTTCTTTTCTTTTCTTGTTTATTTCCTCACATCCCTTCAACCAAATTGTATTATAACACCAGTAACATACATGTACTGTAATTATATTATGCTAATGGTATAATTCATTTTCTTCTGTCCTTTCCACATATTTTATTTGAATGAAATGAAAACACCTTTTGAGATGTATTAATTTAGCACATTCAAGGACAAGAGTTTATCAATTTATATTATAATATTTATTTATGGTCATGAAAGCATTGGTTTTATGGTTGAGCCAGAATATTATATCTAATATATTTTAGTTAGGTTATCTAATCCTTTTGTACAAATTTTATTATGTTATAAAGAAAAACATATTCGTTGTAATCAAAATACACTGACTAACCCAAACGGTTATCACTATGGTTTTATATAATAATTCATCTTCACTTCCAATAACCAAATTAATTATTATAACCATGTAATATTTTGGATGTTAAATAATAACATACAACTTAAATTTGGAAAAACCACTTTCATTATACGTGTTTATTCGAACATGAACCGATCATTAAAAACCAAGAAAGCAAACAGACCTGAACAATGAAATTGCACATTATAACAAGTAAAAAAGGTCTTGAATAAAATAAAAAAGGTTATAATAAATAAATTAAATATATAATAGGTTATGGAATTATAAATTAATAAATATAATTTGTTTATTCAGGTCATTAATAACCAGTGGAGAACACCACCAGACTTAATGTAAGGGATCCTCTACATTTCACATTAATTCAAGATTGTCCTCTATGTTATTCCCTTTTATTTATAATTACTAATGATGGGGTATGATTACATACCTCCCTCATACTTCCCTCATGATTTATAAAAGATGATAAATCCATTTCTCTCTCTTTATTCCTTCTTATGTACATCAGATATCATACCGAAAATCCGTACGAAATTCTACCTGTACCGCCTTTATTCCTTCGGGTTGCTCTATCTTTCTTTTTACCCAAATGAAGTTTTATTTTTTTCTGTACAACTTATACATACTGTTTATATGACCCAAACTCATGTTTCAATATCCATCCCTCATTCTCTTTTGGGGATGTAAATTATTTTAAGTGATTATCTCCTTGATACTTCCTAGTAAGAAAAGTCGTTTAAATGGAATTTCCCAAATTTTTACCCAATTTAAAGGGCCCTTGATCCTCTATTTTAATCCACCATTGTCTTTATAAAATCATTATTTTTGTAATGAAAAATTTATTACTTCACTTCTAGTTTTATATAAAAGATTTTTTTGCTTTTCTTTTTTAAAATCTCAATAGTGTATTCCATAAAACCGCACTAAAAAATTTTAATGCTTAGAATTTCCTAAATACCCTTCTTACACATCGTAAATTTTGTTTTAGATCAATTACCTTCATATATTCTTATTTTATCTTATTAATTTAAATGTATGTTTTAGTTCTTTTCTCTCATGGACACTTTTATGATACTCCTATTCATTATGATTTATGTTATGAAAGTGATACTTTTTTCTCCCCATGAGTTCCCTTAAATTTACATATGATTGAATTGTGTATGATTATTTATGTTGAAAGAATATTATTGAAAATGTTATTATGGGTGCACCCAGATTGCTCTATAATTCATTGGGTAAATTTATGTATCAAGAGATGATTTGTGCGACGATTTTAGTGGTTAGTTGTGGCTTGTGCTGCTATGGAAAACGATCTTGGAAGTTAGCCTTGACTCGTATGAAAGTCATTTTTTATATAGCTGCCACATTTGTATTATTCCATGTTTAAATTAATCCATGTTTATATATTATGATCCCTTATGTTACATTCATTTTTGTTTCATTATGTCATGTTCCTAACTCATGTTCTATCGATTTATTCTTATTCTTATTCCATTATTGGGATTTTACCTCATCCCATTGTTCATGTTATACCAAGGATATCCAATGAAGATGTATAAGAACAATAGAAGTTATGGGCACTTTATAAAGACTAAATAAAGAAATTTTTTATTTCATTCCATGTTTTCTGTTTTATGTTCCTAGTCTTCCATGATGCTAGACTTCACAATCCTTATATTGTACTCTGATGTATAATTATGCTTAAAATCATGTAATGTTATATGTAAAAGGCCATGGTTTCTTTAATTGGTATCAGAGTCTGGTTAAGTTATTTTTGGAGATTAGGAATAGTGCACTTTAGTAATACCCTTAAGGATGAGACAAAGTATAATAAAACATCCCTAAATTTTGGTAAGTATAATGGTAAGTGATTTATCATGAAAATAAATCCCTGAGAGGATATAAACAGGTAGAGGCGGCACTAGCATAGATGTACCTAGGAGTGAAAACTCCAACAAAGAGTTTCATGCTTGACTCGAGGTATCCTAGTACACAAAAAAGTGAATTTCTTCACTCTCGGTTTGACACTCTTGGGGGATATGCCTTGGTAAATTCATGTGCTTAGTACAAACCATTATTAAGAGAATAAAAAATTCTATAAGAATAGAAGATAAGAAATAGATCAAGGATAACCTAGATTTAAACCTAAGGAATCACATGTTAGGTTATAGTTCTCTTTTACAAGTTTATCCTTGTATGTTCAAAGTTTCATTTTTATGATCAATTTCTAAGAATTAAAGCCCTCTAATTGTATGTTATTTTTTTTGTTAATGGAGTGAAATTGAAGAACACATTCCAACAACCAAGGTGATAATAAGTGTGAATATTTCCTTAATTATATGCTAGATATGATGGAAAGGGGTCCTCCAAACTTCATGACAGCTTTCTTAGCTATCTCAAGATATGAATAATAACTTGAATCATGTGGAACGCTATCCTCCCCAATGGAAAGAGAATGTTTCTGTAGAATCCTTCATTCATAAAAGGCCTCCCATGTTTAGCAGATCTTATGATCCCCTCCTCGCCGAATAGTGGATTAACTATATTGAATAGATATTCTCCATCCTTCAATGCTCGGATGAAGATAAATTTTTCCTGGCAGTTTATCATTTTTATGGGGAAGCTGATCAGTGGTGTACACTAATCAAGAATACGAAGCCCCAGGGGGAAATTGATTCCATGGATTGGGAGGAATTCAAGAGGATGTTATTCAATAAATATTTTCCTCGAACCCTCCATCTCAAGATGGAAAGAGATTTCCTTGGTCTCAAGCTTAAGGAATATGATTCCATTAGGGCGTATGAAGAAACTTCACAAGGCATGCAAGGTAATCCTCTGGCTTTTCCATGAACACCGAAAGCAAGGTGGATTGATTCTTTAGCAGGCCAAAGCCGAGTCTATGGAAGGTTTTGGTGATCTGATACTTCGATAGTTATGAGGAGATTGTTTGTTGTGCCCTCAAGGATCAAATATAGATTGGAGACTCTCAGTGGTCTCGTGGGCCCAGTGATAGGAAGTGAAAAAAAGAGAACAACATGGGTGGTTCAACAAACAAATCCCATCATGGAAAGAAGCCCAAATATCCCACTTGTAAAAATTTTGGGAAGAAGCATCCTGGGAACTATTTAAAGGAAACCATGAATTGCTTCAAATGTGAAAAATGGGACATCTGGCCAAGAACTACCAAAGGGATATGAAAAATCACGCTAATTTGGAAGAAGAATGGAAGGTTCAGATGAACGATCATCCAGTGGTGTAGTGTTACAACTATAAGAAGCATAACATTATGCGAAAAATTTCCCTATGCTGAGGGTTGTCGGGGAAAATCAACCACAAATTCCAAAGAATCAAGGAAGGGATTATACTATCACTACTATTAATGTGGATCCGAACAACGATGTGGTGACCAGTACGCTAGTTATTCATTAAATATTAGAAAACGTACTATTTTATTATGGTTCTTCGCATTATTTCATATCTTTCTTGTTTAGTAAAATTATTCAGACACAACCTCAAAATTTAGAAGAAACGTTATCTGTGAGAACAATAAATGGGGAAATTATTGTGTCCATTGTTTATAACTCCTCCCCAGTTAATTATTTTGGACTGAACCTCCCAGAAAATCTCATCATACATCCATTAGTGGAGTTTGACACTATCTTGGGCATGGATTGGATATCATTATACAAATCCAAAATCAACTATCGAGAAATGGAGATCACGCTTCACATCCTGAAGCATCATTCAATTAATTTCAAGTGTAAGGATGAAAATTAATCTCCTTTAGAATCATTGTCTCAATATTGTATATTTCTACCTTTTGAGAAAGCATATCTAGCTCAAATGATTGAGACAAAGGAGAGAATCATGATATAAAACATGCCTATCATTAGGGGTTACACTGATATATTCTTGGAAGAGTTGCATGGTCTTCCTCTAAATCATGAGGTAGATTTCTCAATTGATCTTATTACTAGATCTATGCATATATCAAATACACCTTACAAAATGGTCACCGTAGAGCTGGAAGAGCTAAAGAAGCAGTTACATGAGAATATAAATAAAGGTTTTATATGCCTGAGTGATTCACCATATTGTGCACTAGTCCAAATTTTCAAGAATATGGATAGATCAATGCTCCTATGCATTGATTATGGTGACCTCAATAAAATTAAGATAACGAACAAGTATCCCATGCCACAGATAGATTACTTTTTTGATCAGCTTCGTGGGGCTAGTAATTTCTCTAAGGTGGACCTTCAGTAAGTATTTCACCAATTAAAGGTGTGGAAGGAAGATATTCCCCATACAAAATTTCAAACAAGGTATGGACACTATGAGTTCATAGTGATTCCCTTCAGACTCACAAATGCTCCAGCAATTTTCCTCGATTTAATGAATAGAGTCTTTAGAGATTACCTCAAAAAATTTGTGGTAGTCTTTATTGATGATATTATGATATACTCCAAGAGCAAGGAGGAACATGAGGACCATTTTAATACTGTGAGGAAGACTTTTTGAATGGAGATATTGTTTACATAGTACAGTAAATGTGAGTTTGGGATAGAGGAAGTATCATTCTTGGGGCATGTTTTCACCAGCAAAGGGATATTTTTGGACCCTTCCAAGACAAAGGTAATTAGAGAGTGGCCCATGACAACATCTGTAATGCAGATCTACATCTTTTTGGGTTTAGATGTGTACTATCGATGATTTGTGAAAACATTTCATGATTATCAAACCCAATGAGGAAGCTGAAATGGAAGGATGTAATGTTTTTTTGGACTCAGAAATGTGAAGACTGTTTTATGGAGTTGAAAAAAGGCTAGTCAATGCACCAGTTCTCACACTCCCAGCAAGTGAAGAACTACTTGTGGTGTACAATGATTCTTCACATAATTTATTCGGCTATGTGATGATGAAAAATGATAAAGTGATAGCTTACACCTCTAGGCAGCTGAAAATACATGAGAAAAACTATCCCACGCATGATCTGTAGTTGGCGGCTATGATCTTTGCATTGAAAATTGGGAGGCATTATCTCTATAGGGAAAATTGGGAGATATATACATACCACAAGAGTATAAAATATATATTCACACAAAAAGATCTTAATATTCACTAGCGAATATGGATAGATCTCATCAAGGATTATGACTACTCAATCCACTACCATCCTGGTAAGGCAAATAAGGTGGAAGATTCTCTATGTAGAAAAGATCATGCATATTTATCAATAATGATAATTGAAAATGACCTTATCTTCTTATATTTTCATAGGATGGACATTGGAATCATTTATAGAGGATCATAATCAATAATATCTCAAATGATTGTTCATCCATCCCTTATACAAAAAATAATGGATTCTCAAAGGAAATATGTGGAACTTCCGAAAAGGGTGGAAGCTATCAGAAGTGGGAAATCCTCTGAGTTCATGATTGAGGAGTAAGGAGTTGTATGATTTGGGTCATGATTATGTGTACCGTGCGATCCAAATATAAATAAGGATCTTTTGAATGACACACTTAGCTCTTCCTTCTCTATCTACCATGGAAGCACAAAGATGTATCGAGGTCTCTGAGAAATCTTTTGGTGGGACAATATGAAAATGGAGATTGCTGAATATATGTCAAAGTTCCAGGTATGATAGTAAGTGAAGGTTGAGAGATAAAAGTCTAAGGGGATGATGCAACCACTAACCATACCAACATGGATGTGGTAGAACATTACCATGGACGTTTTCACTAGACATCCAAGGACATCCAGAGGAAACAATTCTATATGGGTCATTGTACACCATCTTACATAGACAGCCCAATTTATCACAATTTGAGAGGACTTATCATTTGAATAACATTCATGGATTTAAATCAAAGAAGTGCTAAGCCTGCATGGAGTAACAATATCTATTGTATCGTATCATGATCCTATATTACCCTTGATGTTCTAGAAAAGTTTCCAACATGCTCTAAGCACTGAAATGAAAATTAGTATGGCATATCATCCTCAGACTGATGGAAAATATGAGTAGACGATTCAGACACAGGAAGACATTTTTAGAGCATGTTACATGGAATTCAAAGTAGTATGGGACCAACATCTACCAATGTTTGAACTATCCTATAATAACAGTTTCCACTGGAGCATCTGAATGGAACCGTATAATGCCCTTTATAGGAAAAGGTGTAGAACACTGATGTGTTGGGATGAAGTTGGTGAGCATAAGCTTCTAAAACTTGAAATGGTCTACGAAATGGTGGAGAAGGTTAAAAACATTTATCATAATATCAAGGCATCCAAATGTCGATAAAATAGTTATGTAGTCAATCATTGACGAGACCATGAGTTCAAAGTTGGATACATGGTATTTTTGCACATATATCCATGGAATAAGGTCATAAGGTTTGGGAAGAAAGGGAATCTAATTCCCAGGTACATAAGCTCCTTTGGGATCCTTGATCGAGTCAAAAATATAGCCTATCAACTAGAACTTCCACCTACCATGGACAAAGTACATTATGTCTTCCATGTATCCCTCTTAAGAAAGTACATATCAGATCCTTCACATGTACTTTCTTCGGAGGTGGTTCAGCTGGAGGATGATATTTCTTATGCGGATCGTCCAATAAAGATCTTGGATCAGAGAGATAAAGTTCTATGTAACAATACTACCCACCTGGTTACGGTACTGTGGCAGAACCAAAATTATTAAGAGGCAACATGGGAACTGGAGGAGGAAATGATGGAATTTTACCCGCACCTGTTTTTGGACTAGAATGTAAAATTAAATTTTGAGGGAGAAATTTCTTAGGGGGAGAATTTAATGACCCAATGTTTTTCAATGGAAATTTCCTTCTTATAAATATTTATTAATCACATGAAATCACAACACAATGAACTACTAAGTACTAAGTGTTCTTAAAACATATGTTTGACACTTATGTGATTTAAATTTTGAAAAACGGTCATCTATAATTGTGATCAGTATGTTATTTGGAGTCTGATATGAAAATCTTAATTTTTGATGAATTTTAATATACCCCTTTTGAATAGTAACATACATTTATGTTTAGTAATGAATATAAATAGGCCAAAAAATACAAACTTCATCCATGAATGTATAAATACAATTTAGATATCTTAAAAGTGAGAAAATGATCATAGTATAAATATTGGTATTTTTGTGTGTCAAAATTTTTTTATTTACAATTTTATGATCAATTTAATAATTTAAAATGGAAATATTTTTATATAAAAAGTAATCATAATTTTTCAATTTATTGTCTTATGGTTGTTAGATAATTTTATGGGACATTGATTAATTTTTCAAGGTTTCATAAAATGAGTCATAGTTTTAATGTTGATTTTTGTTGAATATATTATGATTATATTTACAAATTAAATTAAAAATATTAAGAAAATTACATTATGAAAATGGATTTCATTTTTTAATTAGACACATCGAAATATGTTGCGGGTAAAGTTTTGGGATTTTTCTAAAATACTTCAATTTTTATGAATAGTAAAATCTGATAATTCACAATAAATTCTAAAACTTGAATTTCTGCATCATTATTGGGTCATGGATTATGTAAATAGCTATTGGTTAGAAATCACATGCATATATTAATTTTTTTTGTCATATAATCTTCACTATTTCTAGTCTTGAGGGAAATTAATAAACAAATAATTAAAAAATTATGAAAACTCTCCTCTACTCCTCTATAAACCCCCCTCACCCCCTCTTCTCTCCACTACTCTCAAGACCTGTGACTTGCCAATATTCAACCCAAATATCCTCCCAAGATCCTTCCCCACGTCCAACAGACTCTATTTTCTTCAAAATACCAATGCCTCTCCTCTTAAGAGGCTCTCATAGGAGTTAAACTCAAGAGGTAAATTCCTCTTTCCTATTATTTTAGTTCTTTTAAGTTATTTTCTTTTCTTGTTTCTTCCTCACCTCCCTTCACATGAATGGTATTATAACAATAGTAAAATAAATATACTATAATTATATTATGCTAATGGGATAATTCAATATCTTTTCTCGTTTCCACATCTTTTATTTGAATGAAATGAAAACACAGTTTGAGAAGTGTTAATTTAGAATATTCAAGGACAATTGTTTGTCAATTTCAAATATCATCTTTAATTCTGGTCATGAAACCATTGGTGTTATGGTTTAACCAGATTATTTTATATGTAAAATATCATAGTTAAGGTTCTGTAATCCTTTTTTACAAATGGTATTATGTTATAAACAAAACCAAGTTCGTTGTAATCAAACCCATTGATTAACCAAAACGGTTATCACTAAGGTTTTATATAATAATTCATCTGCAATCCCAATAAAAAAATGAATTATTATAACCATATAATATCATGTATGTTGACTAATAACATAAAACTTAAATTCTGGTCATCCACTTTCATTATATGTGTTTATCCGAACATGAATCGATCATTAAAAACTAAGCCAACAAACGGATCCGAACAATGAAATTGAACCTTATAACTAATCAAAAAGGTATTTAATGAACTAAAAAAGGTTATAATAAATAAATTACATATAGAAGTGGTTCTGTAATTATGAATTAATAAACCTAATTTGTTTATTCATGTCATTAATAACATTTGGAAAACACCACCGGACTTAAGGTAAGGGATCCTCTCCGTTTCAATTTTATTCAAGATTGTCCTCTATGTTATGACCTTTTATGTGTAATTAATAGTGATGTGGTATGATTAAGCACCTCCCTCAGATTTTCCTCATGATTTATACAAGATTATAAATCCATTTATCTCTCATTATTCCCTCTTAAGTACACCTGATATCATGCAGACAATTCGTAATGAATTCTACCTGAACCGTCGTTATTAGTTCGAGTTGATCTATATTTATTTTTACACAAATGAAGTTGTATTATGTTTTTATGTAAAATTTATAAATGATTTTTAAATGCTATAACGTCTTGTTTCATGATACATCCCTCATTCTCTTTTAGGGATATACATTCTTTTAAGTGATTCCCTCCTCAATACTTCCAAGTGAGGAAAACTGTTTAATGGGAACTTCCCTTATTTATACCCAATTTCAAGTGCTTTGTATACTCTGATTTAATCCAACATTGTCTTTATAAAAGTACTCTTTTTATTATAAAAACCATCTTGTTTCACATCTGGTTTTATTTAAAAGATTGATCCCTTTTTATTTTAATTTTTTTAGTGTTTTCCTTAAAACCGCACTAAATTGTTTTAATGATAAAAATTTCCAAAATACTATTCTTATATGTTTCCAATTATGTTTTGCATCACTTACCATGCTATATTCCTATTTTACCTTATTAATTTCCATGTATGTTTTAATTCCTTTCTCTCATGGACACTTTTATGATACATCCATTCATTATTCATTATATCATGAAAGTGATACCCATTTCTCTCTATGGGTTCGCTTATGTTTATATATGATTTAATTGTGTACAATTATTTATGTGGAAAGAATATTAATGAACACGTTAATATGGGTGTTCCCAGATAGTTGTCTAATGCATTGGGAAATGTCAAGTCTCATGAGATGATATGTATGACAGTCACGGTGGTTAGCCTTGGATTGTGCTATTATGGTAAAAAATCTTGGTGGTTTGCCTTAACTCATACTAAATTCATTTTTAAGTTAGTGCCACATTTGTATGATTCCATGATCATATGACTCTATGTTCATATGTTATGATCCCTTATGTTACATGCCATTTTTATTTCTTTATGCCATGTTCCTAACCCATGCCCTATGGATTTAGTCTTATTCTTATTCCCTTATTGGGATTTTATCTCATCCCTTTGTTCATGTTATCCCTAGGTTATACTATGAAGATGTATGATCAGCATGGAAGTTATGGGCTCTTTATAAAGACTACATAAATAGATGTTTTATTTTGTTCCATGTTTTTAGTTTTATATTTCTAGTCTTCCAAGACACTAGACATCATGATCCTTGGCTTGTAGTCTGATGTATAATTATTCTTAAAATCATCAAATGTTATATGTAAATGGATAGGGTCACTTTACAATATATGTTTCATTGGAGTTGAAATTGAGATGAAATCCATCACCTCATATTTAATTTTCCACATATGGTCTTTTAAAATACTTTATAATTAATTTAGATTTACTAACATTACATACAATAAACATATAAATATCTTAAATATCATATATCAATCATGTATACAATTTTATAATCAGTTTTCTAACAATATTTTATTATTACCATTATTTTAGGTGTTAATTACTTTATTTTTCACTAATATTATCATTCAGTATTTTTTATCCTTACATATGTGATATAGTTAAATTATATCATGAATTTTATTAAGGAAATAACATATCATATTATATATATATATATATATATATTTATAGTAATCCATAAAATTGAGAAAAAAAAATTAATTAAACTGTTTAGGGTGATAGAAGGTCGTATGTACGCGTAAACACTGTTTTGATTTTTTGAAGGTTTAAAAGAAGGAAAGGTAAATAATAATTGACCATTAAAATATCATATTTATATAATATATATATTATATATTTCATAAATCCATCATTATTATCATCCATGTAATGTAGAAGTAAAAAATGTATCACATCACTTGGTTGTGGTGGTAATCCACATGTACACACGGGAAACATTATCATTTTCCAATATATTGGAAGGTACACAAATATATGTGATATTATAAATTTAAAAGAATAATTATGTAATATATATTATATATATTCATTATTTTCATCTTAATTACCATCCATTCAATTTGCTGATATGAAACGAAATACAATGGTACATAGAGATGGTAAATTCTACGTATGCGTGAGCAACATTGTCGATTTTTATAGGACATATAAGAGATGGATTATTATTTTCCCATAATCATAATAAAAAATCATTTTATTTTAGATACTTTATTTATTATTTTATGAGGATTAAGACACATTAATCATATATATCAGAATAAATAATCAAGAAATAGTCGGTAAAGATGATTACCTCTTCCTTAGTAGACTTCCTTTAGATATCCTCTTAAAGGACTTACGGTTGGAATTTTCAAAATACAAAAACCTCTATTATATGGATAAAGATTTTCATAAGGGAATTTATAATCGTTTTTTGAGGTATTTTTTTCAACATGGTGTAAATAAAATATAGTAGTAGTGTCCATTTATAAGTGAGGGTGAGCCATTCTTGGAATTTTGTAGAGTATTGATTTAATATAAATTACATTTATTTTCCAAATTGATCCAAATTGATATAATTTTAGTGTAAATCTAATTTTATTCAAAATATACTCATCCAATAAAAATTGGAAATTTTTTAATGTTTTCACCGTTATCTCTTAATTTCTATCCCCTAGTTAACCATTTTGATAATTGCCATGATTTTAAATTATTCAACTGATTAGGGGTCACAAATGATACCATAATATAAAAAATATAAAAAATGGAAAATGACTTATTTTTTTCAACAATATCTCATTTTTGTGGACGAATATCATATTTAATAAAATTTAATTCATTTAATAAAATATTATTTAATATAAAATATTATAAATGTCATTATTGACACAAATCATCTTATTTAACATTAAATGCATTAAATAAAAGATATAATTCGAATATAAATATTTCACACATACCTAACATGTATAATGTTTCTATATAATCTTTATAACACTATATATAATCTAATTTTTATTACTTTTAATATTTCAAAAATCATTTATTTTATTTTTCTATTAATTAAATATATACTATGTCGATGGTGCATAAGAATTTATGTTAAATATTGAATTAATAAAAATTTAAATTAAATTATTAGGATAAATATATAATTTTTCTTTCAAGGGGATATTAAAAACAGAACATAACCACTGTTAATCCTTATTGAAATATATTATATACATTAAAGTCAAGAGAATGATATTTTTGACATTATCATTTATTAAATTAAAATAATGGTCCGAATCAATGAAATATAACACCAAATACCGATAGATTAGATAATTTTATTTAATTTTACAAATTAAACTCAAAAATAGTATAATGGAATGTGTTGGGATAATTTTAAGACCTTATAATAATTGTTTTATCAATAATTTTCTTGTTTTACCTTAAAAATAACAACAAGAAATTAACATGGTTATTATACATATTGATAAAAATAAATGGGAACTATTTACCAGAATTGAGCCTCATGATTCTAGATTTGGTATTCAATTTTCATGAATCAATATCTTGAAGTAGTGGAAGTTATTTTAAGATAAAAGCACAAAATGCATTTTTCTTTTTACAAAAATTACTTTGTAAGTATGAAAATACCAAAGTCAACTATATAATTGTTTCCAATGATCATAATACTATTATAAATGAAATAAGATAAATAATTTTATTTTTAATCAATTTTCAATCAAAAATTTTACTTTTAAATTTTTTATATCGAAAGAGGGATTCCAATAAAAATCTATATTTTTTAGTATTCATAGAAAAATAATTATTTACCAAAACTAATAAAAAATCAATCTAATATAATTTGGAAAATATTATTTGAATAATTATCAAATATTTTAATAATAAATTTTTAAAATTGGATGAAATTAATTATATTATTTTTTCATTAAAAACAATGAAATCATTTTCAAGGAAAAATATACTTTTAGAACGTATAATATTTTATTAAAAATTGAAAAACTTATTTAATGATATATTTTATTTATCAAAGAATTTGAAGAAATATTTTTAAAATAAATTTATACAAATTAATACTTTCAATTTTAACATCTTAGTAATAATGGGCACATATAAATAATTTAAATTATAATATTATATCATAGTTCATTAAAAACGATGTTTTGTGTTGTATAAGATACCCAACAAAGTGTCATTTTAAAATGATGTAGGTTTATTGGGTTCTACTAGATTATACAAAATTCACAATATAGGAGAAAAGAAAGAAGAAAATAGAAATAAATGATAGAGTAAGAGGAGATACCCTAAATAGTGAAGATCACAAGTAGGAACCAGTGGTATATATCATCAAGAAGAGGGTTTGGAATAAGGCATGTTGTATGCATGGGGAATCATAATAATGGGAATTAATTGATTAGTAATTGGGAGATATAATACTTTTGGGGTTTAGTTCCATTGAGGGTAAAAGTAAATTTCATGATTTTGAGAATCTGAGCAATATGCACAGTTTAGTCACACAATTTTACAAACTATACACTAACTGTGCTCCCCAAACTAGAAGTTCAGAAGCACCCTTCATGGTCAAGGCACATGGTAATGGAAATTTTTCACTGATAGTGTGTTGGATCTATAAATATTATTGACACACTCAAAAGGATTCTTCCAACCTTACTCCCTGTCACAACTTGACCTAATGGGGCATGAGCCACAACTACCCTAAGCTCACCTCTATATGCCAAGGGTGGGAGACTAGCACCAGAAAGAATAACTTGTATGGGAGGTCTTTTCCTATTGTACTTGTACGCACACACCCATCCATCTCAATGCATAATTTCACTGGATTTATTAAAAATAGATGACGTATCTAGAATGTAACCATACATATGAAAACCACCAGGGTCTGAAAGTGTACGATAATGACAATTGAATGAAAATGATTAAAATAATTTCCCAACCAAAAATTTGTAACATCCCAACAACACTATAATGTAAAATTGATGAGAGATTCAAACTCTTGATCCCCACGGTCCTACCATTGTATATGGTCCAATGCACCATGTATCCTTAATCTCCATGGTAATCACTTTTGACATGTCCATCGTCTTCATAAGACATTAAACATGCAGGAAATTCTAATGTTGGAGTGAGTATATACATACACAGTAAGACACACTAGAATCTAAAGGGGGTTCAATAAGACACATGATATAAATAAATATATAGTAGACTGCTCAACACAAAGAAATAAATTTTAAATCCAATAACATGGATACATACATACATACATACACACATACATACCTAAATACATACAAATATATATGCTCAAACCAATGAAAATTGGATGAGAGAGAAATATCTCCTCATATCATAGATAAGCCCATGAAAAGCATTTCATCGTTTCTTATTATCCATCAAGGATTCTTATAATGTCGTATGTCTGTACGAAGATACATCTAAGTCAATACACACATCGACACTATGTTGCACAGTTGAGGTGTAGAATCATAATGTAGAGAACCCACTCCTAGGTACAACAGGAGGGTTTAAATCAAAAGGTATCTAGAGTAACCATCCCATATTCTGATAGGAGGGTTCCAATAAAGTTAAAAATTGAGTACCCATTCCCAACCCAATTGGATGGTTCCACTCTACTAGTAATTAAAGGACACATGCCTAGCCTAGTTAGGTGGTTCCATGGTAGTATTTAGCAAAGGAAACATTACTAGCACAACTAGTGGGTGCCACTACAGTAGTTGATGACCCATGCTTGGATACCACAATAGGGTTCCACTCAGCGGATAGGTGTAGGGCCCATACACAACCCAACTAGAGGGTTTCCCTCAAATAGTTGAACGAGGACCCATTTCATACCAAGCTAGATGGATCAACTAAATTATATATATACAAGTCCCATATCATTTCCTATAGGAGGGTTCCACTCTATAGATAGATAGAGGACCCATTCCCTATCCCAGTAGAGGGTACCACTCTCTTAGAATTTTGTGGTCCTTCCGGATAAATCTGATTGTCGATATAACGTCCCCAACCCAGAATCTACTAAATCTATGCTCTGGTCTGAGTGGTTACATGACCTTAAGAGAACCTCCCCATATACCAAAGGTTTTCGACTAGTAGTGGGGGTCTGAATAGTCAATTAGGGAGACTATTCACTCTTTTATTAGAGTAAGCCAAAATAGAAGATAAAAAATAGCAAAATAAAAACCAATAATACAAGAGCATGCATAGACATCCATTCCCCCAAATGGGGTACAACCATGTCCAACAGTAAATATTCCATTCCATGTTACAAGTGAACAAAGTGAGAAAAACCCAAAATTAAGAAAAACTGAAAAATCCCCAAAATGGTTTCGACACCAAGTCGGGGTCCTCCTCCACTTACACCCATGCCAACACAACTACCTAATAAGGACCTTTTCCATTTGGTTGACCTTCAAAAATGACGTCTTCTCGGGTACCCAACGACATCCCATGTAGGGTGTGAGTACAACTCAGTAGTCCACAACCAACGGTGTCTACAAAATGTCTGGTATAAACAATTGTGCATGCAAAATGGAAATAAATAATAATTGTCAAGGAACATATTATGTGACCTTATCCATTTTACGTCCATTACCAATATTTATTACCATTTCCATATCTTACCTTTTCAACACATTTATCAGGGTTTTATTTAACATAATAAGTTACATAGATTAAAGTACACAATCATAAACATGAGGAAAACACACATTTTTCCTATATCACTAGGACCAAATTCCCCATGCGAACCATATCCTCAACTCAAAGCATCAGTTCTGGTGGATTTCAAACATATCCTCACCTCAAAGCATCAGTCTGGGTGGATGCAACTGATTGGGAAGCATAGAACCAATCATATCTTTGCCCTGTGTATTAGGGGTGGAGTTTAGAGCCTCAGTCCAACTCGACCCTTGGGCGTAGATCCCCAGTCAATACACCACAGTACCAATATATGTGCACATGTTATACATATATGTAACCATTATCCTTTTACACAACATCACATCCACTTTCCACCAAAAACATAAACCATAACAACAACACAAAGGTTAACATCATACCTTAACCCATTAACACATTTACCACACTTCATATCATTCATCTATTTAACCCAATTCAATTTCATTATGCTTATCTCACTATGAATTCATTCATTGTGCCTATCTCACTTGGATTTGTTCATTGTGCCTAACTCACTAGGCTTCATTACCATGCTCATGACCTGTTCAATTATATTATTTAGTCATTTCCACATCTTATCCCAATATCCCATTGGTTATTATCAATCCTAGGTGAACCACCTAGCTTCTAAACCAACACACAAAATCACATAAACATGTTTATCAAGGTCTCCACATAAATTCTCAACAATCTCACTTGTTCTTCAAAAATCCCTAGGTCCAGGAAACTCAGCTGACCCTATGGGTGGCCCTAGTTTAGTCCCATCACCCTCAACACATCCAATGGGGATCTTGAGGATTCCCCTTTACCTTTTTAATAACCATTTTACCAAAACATTCCATGGTAAATCAAAAAATACCCTGATACACCCAAGAACAAAACCACACACGAAAAAAACCTCAAGTAAACCATGGGATATAACTTGTACACCACCTACCTCGATTCTGCTATTGAACACACTCTTAATAAAGCCCTTAGATTCCACTTCAAACAACCTTTGAAGATTTAACCTAAATATCACCCAAATAGTATGGTTCTAGAGCATCAAAAGGAGAGGAGAAGAAGATACAATCCCTAAACTCAAAAGAGAAGAAAGGATGGGATTAACCGTACCTAGAGCTTCAATCTGCAACCAATGGAGCCAAAATGCCTTATAAATAAGGGAGATTAATCTATTGGATACCTTGGGTGATTTAGTTCATCCCTAGGGTGAAGTGGGGACAAATGGGAGGAATTCCCAAGTTGGGGTTAAAAATCCTGGAGTGGTAAAATTGTAATTTTTTTAAGTTTCTCAGCCACATGGTTTACCCATACGGTTTTCCTAACCATGCCCAAACCGTGCAGATGATTTTGTCCCAAAAGGGCCCCTTTCATGGTTTTCCCACATGGTTTTTCAAACAATGTGCAAACCATATGGATTATTCTTCCCAAATAGCCAACTCACATGGTTTAGCCGTAGGGTTTTCCAAACCGTGCGCTAACCATGCGGAGGCTACTGTCCGAAATAATTCATCTTGCATAGTTTACCGAGGCTATCTGCACTGTTAGCACTAACTATGTGCAGATCGTGAGACCTACCCATAAACCCCCTTTTTATACACTTTTCTTCTCTCAAACCCTTAAAACTTCCCCAAGCCTCCTCTAGGGCTTGGTTAAGCACTTAATTAACCCAAATTAGGGATTCAAACCAAAAAATAAACAAGAACATGCCATTCCATGATCTGGGATCATACAATCATGGGTTTCATAAATAATAATCACACCTATAAAATATCACTTTGTATCTAAAAATCCAAAATTATTACCACCTTCACGATCTATGTGAAAAAACAATCAAGGAAGGCTACTCATATTCCATAATCCAAGTCCAAATGAAGGTGATATGATAGGTTGATGTCTCATAAAAAGGGAATAATTGGTATATGGAATTTAAGTCAACCGAAATCACATGTGTTATAGCTTTATCCCCTGGTCCCAACCATATCATTACATGAATTTATTCCATATAGGAATACATAGCATGTAGAGGGTCTATACAACATGTCAGATCCACTCTGGGTCCTGTCTATTCTCTTGTCCATGTCTATTCAGGATTTATCGTGTTTGTGTACATTGGAACATTGTGTGTTCTTTTCCATGACTATTCAAATGTAATCCTAGAGTGCATGTCGAGTCACCAGCATAAGGGTCACATGGCGTGTAGGGGTCCCACATAGTGTGTGATACTTCTCTCACCCAAAACCCCAACCGCCACAACCATGGGGTCACACAGAATGTGTTCTACCGAACTACATATCATGTAGTGGAGATTTTTAAAGAAAGTAAGATTGTCTCTCAGTTATAAAAATATGAGTTTAATTCTTCTAACCTCACCTACTATCCACCCAAAATTGATGGGGAATCCATCGATCCATTATTTATAACTATCTGTTGGCCTAAAATGGATTTCTATCTAGTCTTTCATTTCCCATATGCACCACACATATATCTTGTCACCCAAAATCTAAAATATTGATTCCATTTCAAAAAAATAGATCACCCACAATGAGAAAATATTCTAAATTCATCCCCAATTCTTCTCTTCATTCATCACACATGAATCCACCATGGATTTGAGGATCCGATCACGCTAGGTCCAGCCTAGAAATTTTGAATCATAACCCCATGGTCCAATGATGACTAATGAGAATAATGAGGGGAGTAAAGAACAAGAAACACAAGTACAATGATTTTTTGGGAAGATTTATTCTCCAATAGAAACAAATTTGGGGTTTCTGGGTTGAAAAAATTGAATAAACAATTTAAATTGGTACATGAGTCTATGAAATTGATTAATTTAAACGCAGATCAATGAATAATTTTTATTATGATAAATAAATTTAATCAAGAGGGGAATAATACATGAATTTAAGAGTACTATATTATTTTGGATCATTTATCATTGAGGAATATTCTCACTAATGAATGAGATAGGTGGTTGCATTCAATGCATGAGGATCCACCTTGATCTCGTGGTTCATCATTGTCTCAATCCAATTTTACACTGAGAGGAGAAAGAATTCATCGTGAAATGATCCCATTATAATTCTTACATCCTTTGAGATCATTTCATAAAATTATATTAATAGGGAAAAATTATGGTAATTAAATTGAATAAAAACTTTTAATTATTTATTTAACTCAACACACTCTCCCACAGTAGATTTTATCCAAATGCCATGTGCCAACAAATTTTAGGTTGATCCTAGGGTAAATATCACATTAATGAATCAACCATGGTCTCATATTTATGATACAGTTTTTTGTTTAATATTTATCCCATTTTTATTAAGAAGTTTTGTGTGTGTAATATATAATGTATATAATATTTTTATAAAATTAATTCCATGCACACTGGGAATCAAAATCGCATGTTGTCTCGTCCCGTGGCACAAATAATATGTATAAAAATATTTAAAAAATTACAAGGGAAAAAATTGTTTTTAAATCATTCCCAATTTCATGATTTTAATTCATAAAAATAAAAACTATGGTAAAATATAAGGATACCAATCCTGCATCCGGGTCTCCTGCTCCCATGATATCTCTTACACATTTCTTTAAGGATAAAACAAATTAACCAAGGGGATGTTACATCCATTCATGGTTCCCCTGATAATCCTTCATCTCCACTGGGTGCTCCACAAAAGTGTATCCATACCTGATTTCTAAATCTCCCCAGTCAATAACGTGTGTGGGGTCATGCACGTATCTATTCAACTATGTCATGTGGATGATTTCTTGAACCCACTCTAAATGTGGGTGTTTGTAGAGGCAGAAAGAATCATTTCCAATCCTCTACATGATCTCATATTGTCCAGTGATCTTTTTGGATATTCTACCTCCATGGATGAGAATTTTTAGTCCTTTTCATGAAAATACTATCCAGAAAACATGTTTCCCTTTCTCTAATTCCCAGGGATTACATCGTCCATGCGAAAGGTTTCTTCCAACTTTGGTCTATCCTCAACTGCTAACTGATTACCTAGACCATCTCGGTTATCACCTACACTATATTTGTAACCACAAGAGATGCATCACTGATTTTATTTCCAACACAAGGATGGTATCCATGGTCTCCTGTATAGTTCCTAAAAAGGTCTCATGATAATATTATAATGGTTTCTATTATTATATTCAAACTCTACAAAGGGAAAGTGATCCGAAAATATTTGGCCTACATCTAACACTCAATCCCTCAAAATATCATCTAATGACTAGATAGTTCACTTGATCTTCCCAAATATCTGGGGGTGAATGGTTGTAATCATCACTATCTTGGTACTAAGTTCCTATCTCATTCCTCACCACAATTGTGAATTAAAATGTGAATCACACTCAGAGAAAATAATTGGGGGAATTACATGAAGGTGAAAATTCATTCATATGAACATCTTCCCTAAAATCTCCACTGAACTATTCTCCCTGATAGTAACTAATTTCACCTAATACATGAGTTTTTCAAATATAACCCACATGGAGTCATGGGCCTTCACTTTCAATGGATGCCCTCTTAGAAAATCATCAGATATGTCATCCCATTTCCACTCAGGGATGCTAAGGGGTTGTCCTAAACCTACCGAAACCTAGGGATTATCTTTCACATGTTGAAAGGTGAGGCCTTGAGATAAAAACTCATCAAAACTCAATATAATATTGGAAAAAAAACTAGCATTTTTTGTCTATATACATCTTACCCACCTTAAGATGTACAATTAAATGAGATATGTGGAACTCCCTCATCAACTCCTCCCACATCGCGACTGGTACCACTGTTTTTCTCTAAAACTTATAACATGAATCCATCAATAATAACATCTATCAATTTAGTATCCTTAGGATATATTTCCTGAAATACCTCACAATCGATGTCTCCCAACTAGGAATCCCTCACACGCTGAAGGAGAGGAGGAGTAAACACCATCAACTAAAGAAACATTTCTCCCTCCTACTCAACCAAGGTTAGCTGCATAGAACCCAACTTCATAGATGCATTCTAAACTAAATGATCCCGGAACTTCCTGCTAGTGGAATATTATACTACATTTCCCATCCCCAATGTATAGACTATCTCGATGTCATAGTTATGTTGGATCTTTAAATTGAACCTCTATCTTATGTTTAATTCTCTCTATGTGAGGACATACCTGAGACTCTGATGGTATGAGTAAACTACAAAGCACACTCTTAGAATATATTTCCCTGACATCTCATGAGTGAATAATACCGCTACAATATCTTGGATTTGAGTCAGGTAGTTATTCTCATGGGGTCTCAATTTCTTTGACCCATATAAAATAACTTCCTGCCTCTACATTAATATGTTTCTGATATAAAATCTTGAGGTATAAAAATACACTATGTAATCCATTACATCGTTTGATAGTCTTAAATCCTCAACCACAACTCCTAGAAGGTTCTCTAGATCTTCTCGATCATGGTAATTGCCTTACTTTTCCATGTACGGTATGTAAAAGTGGATGTCTTCCATAAAACTCATGTAGAACCCTACGAAACTGAGAAAACTATATACCTATAACACACTCATGGTTGGATACCAATCAAGAATTGAAATGATATCCACCATGTCCATGACTAAAAAATACTCATAAATGACATTCCCTAGGAAGCGGTCATCAAGATTCCATAACTAGCAACTCGATAACTTACCAAAAAGTTAGTTCTCTCAAATCAAATATAGGACCATACTCTAGTGCTCTGCATGATCTCCCTATGTTGTAGATTATATGAGTATGTATTCAATGAAGAAAACAAAAAATGGTCAATGTGAGGTGATAAAATATAGTTCATCAAATCTATAAACATAGAAGGGGGGTTCTTTGCATCGAATCACATCACTAGGAACACCTAGTATCCCTAGTGGAATTATAATTACATCTTTGAAATATCAACAAAAAAATTCTCAACTTGTGGTAGTTGGACAAGATATCAGGCTTCAAGAACCATCTCACACCTCACAACTAGTCAAAGAGTTTATCAATCCTCAAAAGGGGTACCTATTCTTTATCATGGTATAGATTAGGAGAATAAAATATTTTCAAAGACACATACTCTCATCTACCTTTTTTAGGAACAGTACTATAGCTGCCCAGGGGTACACACTGGGCCTGATAAATCATTTTTCTTGAAGGTCCACCAACTATAACCTCATATCTCATATCATTGTAGGTCCCATACAATACACCGTAGAATATATCTTAGTGGTTACAAGATGAAAGTCAATGTAAAACTTCATCTCCCACCTCATAGGTAGTTAGGTATCATCATTGGGAAATACATCCATAATGTAATCCATGAATGATGGAATACAGATTCTAGAAGAGTATATTGCACCATGTTAGTGCCTCAAAAACTAATGGAAGATAGTATGGAGCCTCTTATCTGAAATAAACCACTCACCCTACCCTGATATCTCTCTTGAATGTAATGGAGAATCTTATCCCCTAAGTGCTAAGAAATATTAATTGTCTACGATGATAGTCAAACTTGGTTTGGACCCTACATAACTAATCTATACCAAAGGTGAAGTCATAGAAATTAATTTTTATAACCAAAAGGTCACACATGGAACTCTCTCTACCATGTGATAGATTTCAATACTAGAAAATAAATGATAATGAAGAACTATTCCCAATAGTAACCTCAAGAAAAAGTTTTTGGGCTAAATCCTCAATTGGGAGCTCCAGCTATGACACCATGAGTAAAGAGACAATGAAATGAATCAAAACTATATATACTTGTAGGATCCTAAAAACATTGAAAATGGAATAAAATACTCCCACAATAGCTTTATAGAAGGAAGAAAGCATTCATAAATGCGTAGTAAAGAAAATGGACTCATATTAAGTTAGAAAAATGATAAGAAACATTAAGGAATTGAATTTATCAAAGAGTTTTAAGTGACCAGCATACCATCACCCGGAAGGGCTTGTGACCACATGAATCGCGAACCACCCGTACACAAAATGACATGTGAGGCACTAGCCTGGGGAGCAATGGTCGGCGAACCCAGGAAGCTATGAACCACATCCTTGGGAGAATCTAGTGTGTAAAGGCCACCTGCATACCATCTTGAGAACTCAGCAGTTCACAGAAGAAGAATATCAGTAGGGTTCTGTGAACTATGAGTCGTGGCCCACAACCTCCGCAACTCCTGTTGACCGAGTCTTCCAAAAATCAAGATATCTCTTCATGGGATTTCACAAATAGTGCAGCATGCCCATAGATATGTTTTTCATGATGATCTATAGAAGGGGAACAAAAGTAATTGTGGCGGACTAAAGAATAGAGCATAGAAAAGACCCATGTGGTTAGAAGTAAGAATTCAGAGAGGATTCTAGATTTGGTTTAGAATCATTGACAATGTCCAAATCATGAACCATGTTTCTGAATTTATAACCAACTGCGAACCATTAAAAGAAAGAGCCTAATAATAAGGGGAAAACTAAGAACCTAATTGGTGGAATTCCAAACCACATATTGCTCACAGAAGAACTCCCCACGAATTACAGGTTCCAGGACCATCCTTCAAAATGGTGTTCCTCATCGTGTATCATTATGTGGATTGAACCTGCCACCACGTACTGCATCAATGTTCGGATGGAGCCCAAAGTGGCATGGATGACCGCATCCAGGACCACATACCACTGGGGTGTGCGGTGGTCAATTCCCAATACTTTATACACCTTCGGTATGTAGATGACCCTTCTACATGCATACCACTATGGTATGTAGAGTTCCCCCATGCTACATGATAAAACAGTACGTCGAATGGGGAATCTTTAGGTGAATTTCCCTCCATATCCAATCTCTTCCCTCTGTTAATGTCCAGTCCTCTAGAGCCCCTCCGTGAACCAGTACCCCAGCATCAGGACAAAGCCTCCTCCAAAGGCACCAGACCTATATGATCATATCACTTGGAGCATCATCGCACCCCATTGAGTCTGTGTGCCCATTGTTAGTAGAGTCATGAAGGACCTCCCCAAAATGGTTTGGACTCCAGGGATGTCTTTAATTCTACATTCCCATGGTAACATGGATTCAATCTTTGGGACACTGATGTGAACCTCTTCATTTTAGGTATTAAGGGTGATCAATTTCTCTTCCATTCAATGAGGAATGGTGATTAGTTGAGGGAATCATATTCACTTCTGCTTTTGGCATGGGGCGACATTCCTTCCCTTTCCCAGAATGCGTTCCAGGTAACTACCACTGGGGTAAGTCCCCAATCTTTTAAGGTTCGAGCTACATGACCTCCAATTTCATCCCACATTAAAGGGTTATTTTCCCCTCTCCCTCTTCCATGGTCTCCCCAGCTTGTCACGCCATAGTCCTACCATCTCCCATCAGCGGGAGAGGAGGTGTGTGGTTGGTCAGATCCCTCGCATTCCCTTGTTTATCTCCCCGAGTGTAACTCATGTGGGCTTAGAAGTTTTTGATGATCACAACATCCACACGACTAACCCAAACCAAACATGAACTTTGAGAACTCTGATTCCTATTCAAACTAGGTTACGTAGGAAACCTGCTTGATGGCTCGATCTCAAAAGGGTTTCCTTCCAAAATGTTTAACCCAGTCATGTCCCCTCAAATGAGTAGCTCTCATGTGTAAGCCCAAACCCATCATGAACTATGTGGGCTCGGATTTCTCTCCGAAGGATAAATAGGAAGAACACCCTATAGGTTTGACCACAACATCAATCCATCTTCCATCCCCCAAAGATGATGATAAACTCCAGAGCACCTTATTTCATGGCTTAAGTCATCATTTCCTCCATATCATCAAATTTAGGTATACCTATGATGATCCAACAAACCAGGGGTAGCCCATGGAAGCACTCTTCTGGAATGAGCGAAGGATTTACAAACACATGAACATGACCTAAATCTATAAGAGAGTCCCAGAATGGGCCATTATTCCTCCCAAAGGGGTGTAATGATCCCGACCTCCCATCCTCTTGACCAATGGAGTTCTTAAGTGTCGTTTTCCAAATCATCATCCAACAAGTGCTTTACATTGGAAAGAAGGTCTAGGAATCATGAATACTAGGTCCTTTGGGAGATTCTAGATCCATGAATAAACGTGTTGGAAACTATCTGAGGAAGTTAAATCATAAGATGACAGATTGCACAAATATGTGATCCCATAAAATCAACCACTAGGACCATTTGACTATGGAACCTCCTTCGCAATATAGAAGGGATACACTACCCTATCCCTACGGTGTCAATCCAATCCCCCCTTAAAGGATGATGACGCAGATTATGTTGAAACAAAAATGGAGATGTGAAAGTTTCAACAATAACAGAAAAATGATTGTCACCCATCGGACCAGTTTTAATTTTACCTAACCATGCACCAGCGTCACCTCGGGTTAAAACAAAAATGGTGAACACGACATGAATCCTTAAACATGGTGGAGGTTTTATCCCACTCAATCCCCTTCACCTCAAAATAATGGTGGGGAAAGAGGCCAATATGAATCATCAAATATACATATGTTTAAGAGAATGCTACATTGGTGGTGATTTGTCGTCCGTATATGTCATATATATATATATATATATATATATATATATTGTAGGTTCCCGTAGAGGAAGCTTCTATCCAAATTAAATCCCAACGACCAATTTAGGCATGCACCTTTGTGATCCCCTAGGCGGTTGGGGCCCCGATGACGAGTAGGACCCCTCGCCTACCCAGCGTCTTCAACGTTGGGCATCCAACACGCTGATCAAAGAGTACCACCGAAATGGTACTCTCCCCATAGTGGAGGCCCCAATATAATCCCTTCAGTCTATAAAATATCACCTATCACCTCCTCAGCTATGGCTGGAGCCCCCACACAAGGCAACCCCTGTGGTCGTGTCAACCCGTTTCAGGACCCTTTCCCCTAAACGTGAAAACAAGTACCTCCCTTATCTTAGGGAGGCAGATGAAGTCGATGTTGAAGACTTCATGTCAACTACACATGAGACTTACTCATGGTCCTCTTCCAGAGATCATCACCACTAACAATGGGTAACCAAGTCTCCTCAAACATAAGGGGACCTTATGCTGAGAGCACCTACTGAAGTCCATAGGACTCGGGCCCTTCGGGCTTCCAGCCAAGGGTGGAAAATATATAATCAAGAATAAGCTATCACCCTAGTTCCTAAGTTGAAACTCCTCCATAAAAATGAGGGAGCATCAACAGGTAGAAATACAACGCTACCCCCTCCATTAAATCCCACCACAATAATAGGGTGACACAATACCAGCAAGTGCACATTTCTTCTAGTGCTCCCCAGTCCCACCGTATAGTCCGAATGGAAAATTACAAGAATATGAAGATATCTGCTGATTCAACGGAAGCACTTCATACAAAAATGATGGAAAGAATATATAGGCCGACACAAATAATTATTGATGCGTATCAAGCTCATCATCCAAATAGGGTAGTAAAAAAATATGATCAGATTCAAATTCTTGGGGATGCATACAAAGCTCATGAGACAAATACAGTGGAAAGAAAGAAGATAAAACTACTATCTCATGAATAGGAATCCCACCAATAAAATACAGTGGAAAATGGATAAGACAAAAGGAGTTAGACTCATTCCTCAGTCTCAACACATGAGAACTTCCAGTATCTACTAGCAACCCATTGGGCACCAGAGTAGGCACATAATTCTACTCCGACATTGGAATGGTCCTTCATACCTGTTCCATCAAAGGATGTATCTCATAACATATTGGAAATGATGGAAGATCAGATGTCGATTCCATACCATATCCTCCAAACATTCCAATATAACATTGCATCGATGGAAAAGGCGAGAAACCAGCCCCACAACCCGGTTTCCTCGAGCGGAATAACGTACATGAAAAATGGGTCAGTCACTCTAGAGCTGTTAGGCATCCCTCATCTAGTCCTGGAGGGTCGATGAAAATATCTCATGATACACGGACAATCAGATCGGGAACAAATACCTATTCCAACTAGGTAACAACAGTCCAGCATGGTGGCCCTCCAGGGAAGGCATATATCCATACCAAAACACAAGATGTCTTTCAGTGTATCCCTGTGGAATCATAAGACCCAACAAGATAGGGAATCATATATAATGGTTGTTACCAACAGTAGGTGGACCTAGTTACCCACAAGAGAGCACTATAAAATCAAATGCACCAAAGGAAACTGGAAAATGAGTAGCACATACCAGATCCCACTCTGCTGGAAGCTGGGGTTCTCGAAGACCAAGAACATATTCCATAAATTCTTGAGACCCTATTAGTCCTTTTCCAAATTATAGATGTTCCAGTAGCAGTTGCGAAGGCCATCCCTGTAATGTTGTTACTAGGAGATCTAAAGATCCTCCCTGAGCACCCATTGGGGCTTACGCTGTGGGCCATGAATGATCAATCATGAGAGCCTATCTCCTAATGCCTGTCAGGGTTTCCCTCCCCTTGACCTGAATATCAGATAACAAAAAATTACTACCCTTTCTATCATCCTCTTTGATGTTCCTCCCAAGGTTATATGCTGTAGATTTGTTTCTCCTTATATTCAGACATCGAGTCATGATGGTAGTCCTCTCCATGATGACAATCATTGTGATGTCCCTCCCCACAACGACGATTGTTGTAAAGTCCCTCCCTATAGTATCATCAAGAAAAGATATGTTCCTCCCCTCATTGTAGTACATATTAAATTCCCTTCCCATGATTTACACTGTAGATATTCTTCCAAAATCTAGGTATATGGCTGTGATAGTAGACCTTTCCATCACAGTAGTCATCCAGAATGTCCTCCCCATAGTGACATCAAGCAGCAAGAAGGTCCTCCCCTCGTTGTAGCCTACCCTGAAGTTCCTCCCATTGATATAAGCTACAAAGACTTTCCCCATGGTCAAGCATCATGTTTCAATGGTATCCCTCGCCATTGAGGCACTGATTGCGAAGGTACTCCCCACAATCAAAATTCATACTGGGAATAATCCCTCCCCTTGTTGGAACAAATGTGAGAAAACCATCATATGATGAGGCACATGGAAATATAGAGTCGGACATATCAGGAACTCCATCAATGATGAGTGATATCCATTCTCAACCATAGGATAGTCCGAGACCATGCACATATTCTGAACCACCCCCACAACATTCACATATCAATGTGGCTCACACAAACCTAGTTATTTTGAAAAAAATTATTAAGAAGTAGTCAAGATATGCATATTAAGTGGAGGAGTCCTCAGAAGAAAAAAAACTAGATTTGTTTCTCGTGAGAAGAAAACTATATAAGGATAATATATTAGTGGTGTTTTGGCCTACGACCACTTCTCAACATTCCAAGTGAGTTGTTTGAGGAATGTATACATGCAATTCACCTCAATATAAGGATGACACTTCACCTGATAAAAGAAAAGTTGTTTCCATACTAAGGGTATGTTTACCATGTCAACATGTTAGGGGAGATTCATTGTCTAATCAACTTGGAATCCCTCTCATCTTCCTGGAAACCACAATTAGAATGGAGAAAGAAAAACCTTGAACTGGCTTGCCTCCATGAAATGAAAAATTTGTGTTTCCTCGTTGGCGACACCCCGATAGGAGTTCATATTTAGGGATGAGTAGAAAATGGAGCTCTACACTTCACCCCACATCCTGTCTAGAAGACCTCATCAGAAATGAGATATTGAAATTTCATTACCCAAAGGGTGCAATCAAATGATATCCCTGCTCAGGAAAGATGGAATACTCAATAAAAACTGGCCTTGAGTATGTCTCAAAAGATTCAGGTCCAAATATATCAAGACATCGAAAAGTCTCTATTCCAGGAAAACAAGAACATCCGGCATGATTACCATCTATGGGAATTCAACTAGAAAGAAATGCTCATGTCTTTAAAATCCCATAAATCCTATGCGGGTCTAGCACCATACTCGGTTCACACCTGTGTGGAAGTGAATGAAATAAGAAAGGCATAAATAGAAAAAGATACCACCATAATACGAGAACAACCCAAGCTTGTAGGTCTGGGGGCATTTTTTACTCAAAATAACCCTATAAGGCCATCAAATCCAGGTCGTAGCCAATCAACTAGAGAATGGGAGCAACCCCATCTAGTTTCTCTAGGGGGATTTTTACCTCAAATTCCCACACATAAGATGTATATATTCTTTTGTCTAGGAAGAATGATGAGAAGAGAAGTCACCCATTCCATCATGTCTCGTGGTTCAACCCCTTTGAGATGGAGGCACACTACATGGTCAGATCAGGGCCCCCATCGGGTCAATATTCGCCAAGAAACCCGAAGAATACCTTATAATGGATGGGAAAAGTCCAAAAAAGGATGCAGAAAGATTTCCTACCATTAAAAACTGGGTAAACCACCCATAATGCAGTATTTATCAGTGAATGTGGTAAAATTAAACCCCATATATATCAAAGGAAATGATAAAAATGGAGAGGTTTCAAGAGAATATGGTTCCCTCCTAGAGGCATCCCACCCCGAGTCGGATGGTGTGCATACCCAGAACCGGAGAGAGGCCCTAAATTTGGGCACCCCTTAGTTAATACATCATTAAATTTCTTGTGAAACCTCAAAAAGGAGAAGAATAAATCCCAGGTCATCCATGACCCACCACCTCCTCCCCCTGAGAATGTGTCCCTTACACTCGAGGAAGGATTCTCCAAGTAGGAGGAAGAAATGAAGGAGCACAGGTGGACTAATGTCAAGCTGCATCGAGGGAGCTATCTTATCAAATGTGTTCCCCCTATGGAACGTCAACAGGTGTTCCCAAAAGAGGTTCCCTTACCACAGGAACTCATCTCGGTGAATGAAGTTAATCTCAGAGTCTCGTTCAATCTGGCACCAGGACCGTCAAAATACTTAAATATGGACCTGTAAGGACATCAAGACTTCCTCCATTGGGAAGTTAGTCATATTATTTTTTGGTGAACCCACAAAATATACCCTCTGCTGGGTATCCACCCCAAATAACAACAGCAGAAGCACATATAGCTTTGGCCCCAAATGCACCAGCCCATGCTCATGTCTAAAATGATATGCATCAAGGGCTCTTGAATACCTTCAAGCAACTAACATCATGAATATAATCCATTTATGGAGGGAACACTTTGATTCAACCAGAGCGCAAACCCTACCCTGATTTTGTGAGAAATGTTCCACCCCTACCAAACATTGGAAACCCTTCATTCCCACTGTTCAATGTCTCAGGAGACCCAGAAAAAAATATAATTAAATATTTTTCTTACTGTGATCCCATGATGGCACTACAAAGAAAAAAAATGTCGTAAAATCAGGTTCTTTTTGCCAAACCTTCAGGTTTCATCCTTCATATTTTATACTAGATTTCCAGCTAACTCGATCACATGCTGGGAGGACCTTAGGTGACAAGTTATGTGTAACACCCCGAGATTTTATGAAAAAATAATATTTTTAATGTCTTGTGTTGTACGCTACACCAAAAGAAGCTTTAACAACACACATCCTTGACTTGCCTTGCATTACACGCAATCGCAACCTTCCTCGATAGCGTGTGTAGTACGTAATACTGAGTTTCACGAAACAATGATATGCTATTAAAATATTATTAAAACTAGCCGTTATGAATAGTAATAACCACTTTTAAAATTTTAGAAATTTTAGCTCTCAAAATGGACTTCATTTTTGGATTCAGAGTATCGAATTTAGCCTAAGGTGAAATTTTGGTACTTTTCGGATAACTTTCATATTCTGATGAATAGTGAAAATTACTAAATTATAATTAAAAACAACTTTTTTAATCGAAATAATTAATAGTGATAAATCATTAATTTGAGTGGTTTTAAAGTATATTTAGAATATATTTTTACAATTTAATACAATGTTGGTCATTGGATGTAATTTCACATTTAAACCAGACATAATCAAGTGTCAATCTTTTGATAGATATTGTTTCTTAAAAACACGCTATTTGTTTTAACAGCGGGATTTAATTATAAAATTAATTAAGGCAACTTTTATGGTATGAAGTTGGTAAAATAGATTTCATTTTTGAATTCGGAATACGAAATATAGCTTAGGATGAAATTTTGGCATTGTTCTGAAAAACATCAATTTTTGATGAATAGTGAAACTACTAAGTGGTAGTTAAAAAAACTGAATTTTGCATAAAACTTAATTTTACCGCTTCTGTGAATGGAATTTCGAAAATCCGAGAGACACGGTTAATATCAAGGACTAAAATGTGGTTCAATGAGATGAAAATAATTTTTTGGTGAATAGTAACTTTTTACTTTTATTACCGCGGTTAATAGTAAATAGGGTAACTAAGGGTAATTATGATATTACTATTTCCCTAACACATGTCCTAATTCTATTGGATAAGTGTAATTCGACCAAAAACAACCTTATGAATATAATATGACCATTTAGGTCCACTTGGATTAGATTATGACATTTAATATTATATTATTTAATGAATAGTTAAAATAGTTAAAATCAACGTTTAATAACTAAAACATTTTTAATATGGGGTTATACATAAGATAAATTCAACTATAAATATTCATTAGAAAGATAAAAAGATTTCCTACATAATGATATTTAATTTATAATTTTTAGACTTTAAATAAATTAATTTATTTATGACACAATGATGATGCAGTAATTACCCTTTTAAGGAAATATTAACATAATTGATGTTATAAATGCTCAAATGAATGTAATTTGATACTTTTTATGACTTAAACTAATTTTCTAGGTTAATATGATATATTAATGTTGATTTAATAAACTTGGTTCGAACATATAATTCTGTTATTCCTTTCACAAAAATCATATATCAAATAGTGTCAAAATTGACACAAAATAGTTTTTAAATGAAATATTATATTATTAATTGTTATTATATTCCGAAAAATCTAAGGTTCGGCCAAATGACTTAGATAAGGATATATATATTAATAATATAAAATTTGGGGTTCTTTTGGCATGTTATAGTAAGTGTATTAACCATATAGTGAAAGAAAACAAAAAGACACGGTAAAAGTTAAATTATTTAACTTAGATTTAAATCTAATTGATAAGGTTAAAATAACACCCTAAACTTGTCTAAATCCTATTGGTTGATAGGCTTTCGACCCATCCCCACCTTATCTTCGAAATAAGACCCTTTGGAGCCATTATAAACCGATTTTTACTTTAATATAAAATAATATTTTGAGATATTCCTAAGGTGCCCCTCTCCTCCCTTATAAAAGGACACCTCCTCCCCCTCCTCCTCACACCAATTTGAGCACTCAAGCTCGGCCAACCCCTGACAAAATCTCTTCTCCACTTCCCTAGAAACATCTTAGAGGTTCTGGTCTTCCTCAAAGACCAATTTTAGTGCCCTAAGAGGAGGTCTCAAAGAGGCGCTTCAAAGAAGAGTTAATTACCGTTACCAATTCTTTCATCTTTATTTCTTCTTCCACTTCTTCTTCTTAGGTTGTTTCATTATGAAGTAATAACATCAGTATCACTCATATACTGATATGTTATTATAAGTATGAAACAACCCTATTTCACCATCTATCCATCCTACGGAAAAAGAAATCACCGCGCGTGCGTACGTACGGAATACCGTCTCCACGCCGTGGTGTAATCTATTTTCCACCACCACCTTACATGGATGGGTATAATGGTGTAAAGAATAACTATACATAGTTATTACAACATCATATTGATTCTGATATATTGTATAATCCACTCCACTCCAATTCAATATTTATGGAAATGATATCATAGCTCGTGCGTACGTACGGAATACCGTCTCCACGACGCGATGAGATTCATTCTCCATGTTAACCATTTAAGAATGATTATAAAGTATATATAAGAAATAATAATGAAATATATGAAATTATAAAGCTACAGGATTTATGTATATATATATATGTATGTCATCTACTTACTTCCATTTCAAGACAATAAGGAAAGGAAAACAGCGTTCATGCGTACGTACGGACTACCGTCTCCATGAACGGTGTTTTTCATTTTATTTATCTATCTATTATATATATATATATACTGAATATATATGATATATAAATCAAATTTTATATTCTGGAAGTAAGTAAATCATGATATAAGTAATAATAATGTCAAGAACAACAAGTCAAAACACCTATGATAAATGAAACGATTTTACCCAAAACGCTTCTTTAACATGGAATTTACAAAAGAACGGGTAATATAATGTCATAAGTGAACCATATATGATATCATAACAATTAATATGATTCTATAATAATTCAATGACATTATTTAAATCATTATACAGGAGGTTCGGACACATACGAAGCAAATCGAACCTAAGGTAAGGGAAAATATCACAATCTCATTTTTATCCGAGATTGTTTATAATTGGAATTTACTGGGGTGTATTTTATCATCCAAATACATGTTTCCTCAATATGTAATATTATATCCATTCACCTAAAATTGTTTAAATCCTATTTTACCCTTTGGTGAGTTTTTAGTAAAAGATATGAAAGGAATCTTTTGTTGTTTTTCGTATGAGGTACTTTTTGACTTTTCCGACAAAAGTACGAAGATTGTTTTTTTTAACTTATATGGCATGAATGGATTTTTAAAACTTTATTTCCAAGAAGCTTCCTTTATAAGTTTTCAGGTTTATTTTTAATCAACTTGTTTTCGTTTAGAATTTTATGACATGTTAAGAAAGGAAAAGTATTTTTGAAGAAGAAAGGATATTTTCCTCAAGAATGGAGTTTAAGTGTTTTATCAAAATTATTTTCCATATAAGATAATAAAGGGTTCTGTTTTTATCCCTATTATTACATTGATTTTATTATGTTGTGATGGAAATATTTTTATAAATTCCTTTATCTTATATGAATTGTTTTATGATGTCATGTTGTTTAAGAATTCCATTTTTATTACATGGGTTACGCTATGATGTATGGTTTATGATTATGTGGCACACATAAGAAAGGATTCATTATAAGATGGGTGGGACCTATATCTCCCTCCAATGCATTGGGTAAAGATTTTACATCTCATGAGATAGACAGGGCTGGAACGGTAGGTTATACCAGTTCAGTGAAACAGGACTGAAACGAGGGTTACTCGATTCAGAAAGGGACATTGTCCACTAAGATAGTCTTGGCAATGAGTCTTGACTAACAAGAAATGATTCTATATGATTATGTGTGAATGCCACAAAGTTTCAAGTTTCATGTTATGATTATGGTGATTTCATTTTCACTTCTATGATTTATCCTATGTTATGATATTATGAGCTCTTTTGCAGGTTAAGATTTCCAAAAGCTATGTTCTTATGTATATGATGTGATTGATATTTCTTTTGTTTACCCTTACTGAGCATTTGAGATCACCCTTTTATGTTTTCTTTTCCCCAGGATATAAAGAAAGGTTTTAGGTAAAAAAAAAGGAAGATCTTTATGGGAGATGTTGAAGATCTTTCACCACGATTAGAAGATTACGTTCCGAGTTTCCAAAGACACTAAACTATTACGATCCTTGTGTGTGTGTTTTTGTTATGTACTAAGTATTCCGCAAATGTAATGTAATTTCCATGTACGTTAAGCTTCGGGTCTCTACAGTTGGTATCAGAGGGAGGTTTAGTCAACCTTTGGAAACTAGGATGCGAAAACGTTAGTGAGATCCCTTGAGATATTTCTAAGGTATGTCTAGGGATGTCCCTAGGGATAAGTATATGTATAGGTTATAGTACTAGAATTACGCTAACGATCATAGAATTAAACCTAAGATGTTGGATATTGAAGGTACTCCCCCTTTATTATGTTGTTTTCCCTAGCATGATTTTTGCCTCTCACACTATTCTTTTTGGGTTTTAGACGATGGCTGGAACCCGAAGGAACCGTGTTGATCAATGCAATGGACAATGCAATGATTGCCCTCCTGAACAAACAAATGTTATGGGAGATGGAGTGCAAAATCTTATTGCTATACTTACACAAGTTATGAATCATTCTGGACTTCCAAATGAGCATAGAAGGGAACAATATTCTATTGAGTCCTTCATGAGGCAACGTCCACCTTCTTTCAGTGGGACTTCCGATCCACTTGTTGCTGAACAATGGATCAGTACCACTGAAAAGATATTTTCAGTTCTTCAATGTTCTGAACATGATAAAGTCATCTTAGCAGTATATCGTTTGGAAGGTGAAGCTGATCAATGGTGGAATCTTATCAAGAATACGAGGCCAAGAGATGAAATTGAGTCCATGGAATGGGACGAGTTCAAGAACTTGTTTTTCAGTAAGTACTTCCCTCGTATTCTTCGAACAAAGATTGAAAAGGAGTTTATTGAGCTGAAGCAGAAGGATGATGAATCTGTTGGTATATACGAAGCGAATTTTACAAGACTTGCAAGGTATGCATCTGGCATTATCATCCAACCTGAAAGTAAAGTTGATCGATTTTTCAGTGGCTTAAAACCAAGTCTTCGAAGTGCATTAGCTATAAGAGACTTCAGTAGCTATGAAGAAATTGTGCGTTGTGCTATCAAGGTAGAAATGGAAGTTGGTGTTACATATCCATCTCATGGTTTTGACAAGAAACGAAAGATGGAGTTCAAGGAGAAATCTCATAATAATGGTGAAAAGAAGATGAATGTTTCCTTATGCACAAAGTGTGGAAAGAAGCATGGTGGAGATTGTCTTAAAGGGACTAGAAAATGTTTTAAGTGTGGAAAATAAGGTCATCGATCAGCTGAGTGTCGAAGTAATGGAAAAAGGGTTTCTAATGATGTGAATAAAGAAAACACTGCAGAGAACGCACCACCAACACTTCAATGCTTCAAGTGCAAGGAAATGGGGCATTATGCTAATAATTTCCCTAATCCAAGGGTTAGTGATGATCAACATGAGCAACCACTGAAGGAAAAGGACAAAGGGAAGTCACATGCGATCACTATTGGCGATGTTGAATATGATAACGATGTGGTGGAATGATTAAGTGTTTATGTAATGGGATTCCAAAATAATGTTGTATCATGAAGTATTGGAATATATATGTATTGGTTTAATGTGGTATTCAAAGTGATTGAGATATTTTTTGGAAATAAGATGATATGCGCATAATGAAGGGAAAACAAGAAAATGAAATGTTTAACAGTATTCATGAGCTCATGATTGATATAAGGACTAAGTGATAGCATGGTTTGAGTATATAGAATTTTGAGGATTTTGGTATGTGGAAAGTGTTAACTTTAAACTGCATTCATGTTTTCACTAAGGTATTCAAGAGAATACATGATTAAGGACTTTGAATGTTTAGAATGTGACCAACAAGACATATCTTATGGGTATCGACGATGGTGTTAAATCTCTGGTAATCGTTTTCACTATGTTATGAGAGTGGACTGCAGTATTATGGATAAGCCTAAAGGTTGGAATGGATTATGTTGGACATAAGTTAGTATTGTTTAAGGATAGAAATTTTTTTGATATTATTTATGTGATGTTATAGTAATGTAGTTTTAGAAAAAGGACAACCTATAGGACGGGCGACAGCCCATCGCTTCGGACAAGGCTATGGGAATCGAACCCACAACCGAAGTGCGACTGGCCTTTATCGCCTACCACTGGCCTACAGGAAGTCCCTGTTTAGTAGAAACTAGTTTTATTATATTAAGCAGTATGATATATGAAGTATAAGTCCATTTTAGGAACCATATATGATTAATCTCACTATAGAATGACTTATGTATATTTAATAACTTTTTCTAACCTTTTGTTTGAGACAGATGAAATGAACAGTCATTCTATCACATGATCTGCTAACACTTCACGAATAACAAATTCAACTTCATTTATTTAAGAGATGAAGTGGAAATTGTTCAAGGCACGAACAACAGTGAGATTGCACCAAAATAAAGTAAGTATTTATTCAAATTCAAATTTTCAACTTTAGGGAAATGATCTTGAAAACCAAAAATGTTGTCCTAGTGATCTTATACCTGATGAATCAGATGGTACCTTATATCATCACAAATATATGGATTTGTGATTACTGGTTTTTCCATAGCCATGTTCTCTACCACTCTCCATCAGACCATGATGGTTAGATTTCTCTTTCATATCCATATTTTCACCTATGTGGAAACCCAGTGATTAGTTTATTTGGGTAATCGTTACATTTCATACTTTAGTTTTTAAATCCAAGTTTTGGTATTCCTTTTTACGATGTGGGTTTCTATTAAAGAAACTTTCGAATAGTAAACCATTTATAACCCCGACGAATTTCGAGGGAGAAATTCATTTTAAGGGGAGTAGAATGTAACACCCCGAGATTTTATGAAAAAATAATATTTTTAATGTCTTGTGTTGTACGCTACACCAAAAGAAGCTTGCACAACACACATCCTTGACTTGCCTTGCATTACACGCAATCTCAACCTTCCTCGATAGCGTGTGTAGTACGTAATACTGAGTTTCACGAAACAATGATATGCTATTAAAATATTATTAAAACTAGCCGTTATGAATAGTAATAACCACTTTTTAAATTTTAGAAATTTTAGCTCTCAAAATGGACTTCATTTTTGGATTCAGAGTATCGAATTTAGCCTAAGGTGAAATTTTGGTACCTTTCGGATAACTTTCATATTCTGATGAATAGTGAAAATTACTAAATTATAATTAAAAACAACTTTTTTAATCGAAATAATTAATAATGATAAATCATTAATTTGAGTGGTTTTAAAGTATATTTAGAATATATTTTTACAATTTAATACAATGTTGGTCATTGGATGTAATTTCACATTTAAACCAGACATAATCAAGTGTCAATCTTTTGATAGATATTGTTTCTTAAAAACACGCTATTTGTTTTAACAGCGGGATTTAATTATAAAATTAATTAATGCAACTTTTATGGTATGAAGTTGGTAAAATATATTTCATTTTTGAATTCGGAATATGAAATATAGCTTAGGATGAAATTTTGGCATTGTTCTGAAAACATCAATTTTTGATGAATAGTGAAACTACTAAGTGGTAGTTAAAAAAACTGAATTTTGCATAAAACTTAATTTTACCGCTTCTGTGAATGGAATTTCGAAACTCTGAGAGACACGGTTAATATCAAGGACTAAAATGTGGTTCAATGAGATGAAAATAATTTTTTGGTGAATAGTAACTTTTAACTTTTTTTACCGCGGTTAATAGTAAATAGGGTAACTAAGGGTAAATATGATATTACTATTACCCTAACACATGTCCTAATTCTATTGGATAAGTGTAATTCGACCAAAAACAACCTTATGAATATAATATGACCATTTAGGTCCACTTGGATTAGATTATGACATTTAATATTATATTATTTAATGAATAGTTAAAATAGTTAAAATCAAAGTTTAATAACTAAAACATTTTTAATATGGGGTTATACATAAGATAAATTCTACTATAAATATTCATTAGAAAGCTAAAAAGATTTCCTACATAATGATATTTTATTTATAATTTTTAGACTTTAAATAAATTAATTTATTTATGACACAACGATGATGCAGTAATTACCCTTTAAGGAAATATTAACATAATTGATGTTATAAATGCTCAAATGAAAGAAATTTGAGACTTTTTATGACTTAAACTAATTTTCTAGGTTACTATGATATATTAATGTTGATTTAATCAACTTGGTTCGAACATAAAATTCTGTTATGACTTTCACAAAAATCATATATCAAATAGTGTCAAAATTGACACAAAATAGTTTTTAAATCAAATATTATATTATTAATTGTTATTATATTCATAAAAATCTAAGGATCTGCCAAATGACTTAGATAAGGATATATATATTAATAATAAAAAATTTGGGGTTCTTTTGGCATGTTATAGTAAGTGTATTAACCATATAGTGAAAGAAAACAAAAAGACACGGTAAAAGTTAAATTATTTAACTTAGAGTTAAATCTAATTGATAAGGTTAAAATAACACCCTAAACTTGTCTAAATCCTATTGGTTGATAGGATTTCGACCCATCCCCACCTTATCTTCGAAATAAGACCCTTTTGAGCCATTATAAACCGATTTTGACTTTAATATAAAATAATATTTTGAGATATTCCTAAGGTGCCCCTCTCCTCCCTTATAAAAGGACACCTCCTCCCCCTCCTCCTCACACCAATTTGAGCACTCAAGCTCGGCCAACCCCTGACAAAATCTCTTCTCCACTTCCCTAGAAACATCCTAGAGGTTATGGTCTTCCTCAAAGACCAATTTTAGTGCCCTAAGAGGAGGTCTCAAAGAGGCGCTTCAAAGAAGAGGTAATTACCGTTACCAATTCTTTCATCTTTATTTCTTCTTCCACTTCTTCTTCTTAGGTTGTTTCATTATGAAGTAATAACATCAGTATCACTCATATACTGATATGTTATTATAAGTATGAAACAACCCTATTTCACCATCTATCCATCCTACGGAAAAAGAAATCACCGCGCGTGCGTACGTACGGAATACCGTCTCCACGCCGTGGTGTAATCTATTTTCCACCACCACCTTACATGGATGGGTATAATAGTGTAAAGAATAACTATACATAGTTATTACAACATCATATTGATTCTGATATATTGTATAATCCACTCCACTCCAATTCAATATTTATGGAAATGATATCATCACTCGTGCGTACGTACGGAATACCGTCTCCACGACGCGATGAGATTCATTCTCCATGTTAACCATTTAAGAATGATTATAAAGTATATATAAGAAATAATAATGAAATATATGACATTATAAAGCTACTGGATTTATGTATATATATATATATGTATTTCATCTACTTACTTCCATTTCAAGACAATAAGGAAAGGAAAACATCGTTCATGCGTACGTACGGACTACCGTCTCCATGAACGGTGTTTTTAATTTTATTTATCTATCTATTATATATATATATATACTGAATATATATGATATATAAATCAAATTTTATATTCTGGAAGTAAGTAAATCATGATATAAGTAATAATAATGTCAAGAACAACAAGTCAAAACACCTACGATAAATGAAACGATTTTACACAAAACGCTTCTTTAACATAGAATTTACAAAAGAACGGGTAATATAATGTCATAAGTGAACCATATATGATATCATAACAATGAATATGATTCTATAATAAGTCAATGACATTATTTAAATCATTATACAGGAGGTTCGGACACATACGAAGCAAATCCGACCTAAGGTAAGGGAAAATATCACAATCTCATTTTTATCCGAGATTGTTTATACTTTGGAATTTACTGGGGTGTATTTTATCATCCAAATACATGTTTTCTCAATATGTAATAATATATCCATTCACCTAAAATTGTTTAAATCCTATTTTACCCTTTGGTGAGTTTTTAGTAAAAGATATGAAAGGAATCTTTTGTTGTTTTTCGTACGAGGTACTTTTTGACTTTTCCGACAAAAGTACGAAGATTGTTTTTTTTAACTTATATGGCATGAATGGATTTTTAAAACTTTATTTCCAAGAATCTTCCTTTACAAGTTTTCAGGTTTATTTTTAATCAACTTGTTTTCGTTTAGAATTTTATGACATGTTAAGAAAGGAAAAGTATTTTTGAAGAAGAAAGGATATTTTCCTCAAGAATGGAGTTTAAGTGTTTTATCAAAATTATTTTCCATATAAGATAATAAAGGGTTCTGTTTTTATCCCTATTATTACATTGATTTTATTATGTTGTGATGGAAATATTTTTATGAATTCCTTTATCTTATATGAATTGTTTTATGATGTCATGTTGTTTAAGAATTCCATTTTTATTACATGGGTTACGCTATGATGTATGGTTTATGATTATGTGGCACACATAAGAAAGGATTCATTATAAGATGGGTGGGACCTATATCTCCCTCCAATGCATTGGGTAAAGATTTTATATCTCATGAGATAGACAGGGCTGGAACGGTAGGTTATACCGGTTCAGTGAAACAGGACTGAAACGAGGGTTACTTGATTCAGAAAGGGACATTGTCCACTAAGATAGTCTTGGCAATGAGTCTTGACTAACAAGAAATGATTCTCTATGATTATGTGTGAATGCCACAAAGTTTCAAGTTTCATGTTATGATTATGGTGATTTCATTTTCACTTCTATGATTTATCCCATGTTATGATATTATGAGCTCTTTTTCAGGTTAAGATTTCCAAAAGCTATGTTCTTATGTATATGATGTGATTGATATTTCTTTTGTTTACCCTTACTGAGCATTTGAGCTCACCCTTTTATGTTTTCTTTTCCCCAGGATATAAAGAAAGGTTTTAGGTAAAAAAAAGGGAAGATCTTTATGGGAGATGTTGAAGATCTTTCACCACGATTAGAGGATTACGTTCCGAGTTTCCAAAGACACTAAACTATTACGATCCTTGTGTGTGTGTTTTTTTTATGTACTAAGTATTCCGCAAATGTAATGTAATTTCCATGTACGTTAAGCTTCGGGTCTCTACATTATGTTTCAGTTCATCTTAACATTCCCTAATATAATAGTTAGTGATCTAATGAACTACAAGAAGTTAGAGAATGAATGAATTTAATATTTAATTTCCAAATGGAAAGGCCTAACTTATTCCCTGAACTGGCCCCTCCCCCAGGATGAAATTCTCACTATGTGCATCGACAAACATCATGATGAATTTGGAATATTTCTTATCTCAGTAAAGTACACAAGTGGGTTCTGATATTCCTCTTCCATTTTCTAAAGGATAGAATACTCCTTGTAGTGGACCAATCTCAAGTCCAAGTGGCCCCATCTACCCTAGAAAATATATTATGAAAAGATGAAGTGGCTTTTATAATGCTTAATCCACCCCTGACACTAGATCCAGTCACAAGGCCTCCAACGAACCCTACAAGACCCCCTGGACGCTAAAATCCACCCCACCTCAGCAAGACGAGTGAAGGGGTACTAAAATAAATTATTTCAAGGAGATAAGAAATAAATTCTACTCGTTCGAGTTGACCAATTCCCCAGCTACTTAATTTCCGCCATGAATTTCAACTTGATCTGGCTACCAGAGCCAAATTGGGTCGATGAAGAGGGTCTTGAAGACCATATAAATTATTTCCCCTATCACTAGATACTGGGAAACACCATTCATTAATGATTTGTTTTCAAGGATCACCTAACAAAGGTTTTGGATTCGTGGCAAGTCATGTTGGGTCTCCCACTAGCACAACTGGTATATGTCTCCACCATATACCCAAGAAGGGAAGGGGAATGGAAAGCAGTCACTAGTAGAAAATAGAAAATCTCTGACAATTGGATGTCCCAGAAAACCGTTAACCAAGCTCATAGAATCATGTAGGTGAAGTCAAAACAAGTGACCATGCCCCCAATAACTCTTCATGCAACACGACCATCATCCTCATCCATGTAGTCATAGTGGGGCTGGAAAGGAAGAAATCATAAGTAAAGAGATGAGCCAGCACCAAAACCAAAGCCAGACTTGATGCTTTTAGACATAATACCTGAAGACATGGAACAACCAGCACTGCCCCTCCAAATGGTACCATCCGAAGAAGAAAGTCAGACATAAACATTAAAGGATCAAGAAATGATCCTCAACTCTATTAATTTCATTCACTTGATGGACCCCTTATCTGATGGAGACTATGGACACAAACGTGAATTTCTGGTGCCCAAACATAGGACAAGGGGAAGAGGCCATAGAGACCGAGGGTTTCCTGGAAGGCATGATCGTGGCATGAGTCAAATTCCCGACCACACCTTAACTCAAACCGTTATCATTGTGGAACAGCATAGAAGGACCCTCTGAAAGACACAATAGATACCAGAATGTTCCTCTTCCACTATTGAAAGAAATTCTAGCCTGGTAAACTTTGAGTATACATCAGAGGATGAACAGATATCAAATCACCCTTGGCATACAGGCAGACCAGTTCGTCCGAACACAGAAATGACTGCATTTCCACTAGCCCCTGTCACAAAGGCCGAACCATCTGCATCCAAATATCAATCCCCTAAAGTGTATATGAAAGAGTATCCTCGAGCATTGATGTTCTGACCATTAGAGCATAAATATGATATTCTAAAGAATATTTTTTGATAACTAGTGAAGCTATCAATCCTGGATTCCTTGAGCTTGTCTTCAGACCTATAGGAGGTGCTCACCGAAGCCTTACTATGCCCTCTGGAATTCAAGGCCGAAGTAGCACTAACTGATGTTTATGTGATAGAGAACAACCCTGAGGAATTCTGCATCATCTTCTTCTTCACAAACAAGGATGAATATGCCATCATGCAAGGGAAAATCAAACCCTTACATGTGTCCAGCATGATAACTAAAATTTATTTCTTAATGATTTTCACCGACAATGGATATTGAGTCAACGTCCTCCTACTACAAACACTTCATCAGTTGGTCTATGATGAAGGCAATTTGACACCCTACACCACAACTCTATTGGGATATGACAAAATGTGAAGAATCCATTTGGAAAAATCAATATTAAAACATTTCTTCGAGACCAGATGTCTGATTTTGAGTTTCTAGTAGTATGGAAAAGTATGGCCTTCAACGTCCTGTTAGGGAGGCCCAAGCTGCATCAGCATGCAGAAATTCTGTCATCATACCATTAGTGCATCAAATATTATCATAATGGAAAAAAGGGACATTTCATGCCGATAAATCCTCATTTGAATCCAGTAAGTTTCATTACATCAATGTTGGGTTCTATAAATCCAAAGAGAATTAGTATTTGGACAATGTTGATGGATGGATCAATGCCCCGAATGGATTGGAAATTTCTCCTACTGATCCTCTCCGACAGCTCAGGGAAGAGTATGTATTACCCATAAACCATGTTGAGTGCATAATTTCATGTTCGGATACAGACTCAATCGTGTTCATGATTTCCGTTACAGCCACCAATTCCAAAGAAAATGACAAGTTGACGAAATCCTATGATGAAAAGAAAAACCCTAACATAGATTATCCAAACCTGTCCTCAGGACCCCAAAGTGTTCCCGCCTTACTCACTATGGAAACGATGATTGTTCTCCCAGTATTGGAGAGTTAATCTCCATAATAATCTCTGCATCAGAATAGGATTAGGATGATGAAGAGGATGAAGAAGAAGAATAAGACCTCAAAGATGACCCTACCACATTCGAAAAATGTGTCTCCACCACGATCAATGAAAGTAGGGAGATAAAACTGGTCACCGAATAAGACCTCAACCCACTCTGATTAGTGTGGCTATAACTCTTAAAGAGAAAGAGACATATACCTCCTTTATAAAAAGGAATCGATATGTGTTTTCCTAGAAGTACACAGAAATTCTAGTCCGCGATCATGAGGTTTTTACTCATCATCTGGGTCTTCCAGAACATCACCAGGGATATATGTAGGTATAAAAAAGGGCACACCCAACGCATGTTGGAAAACTAGAGGGTAAAGTTGAAAAGTGGATCAAAGAAAAAATCATCTGGGAAGTCCAATATCCGATCTGACTAGAAATCATAGTCCCTATGTAACACCCTGACCCCTCTAGACCGGAGCCGGTGCATTAATTATTATATTGGCATGGTCAGAAGGAATGAAAATCCTAAATGAACGATTAGTTTAGTAGTCTTGAAGAAACAAGAAACAAAAATGTAGCTCAAATTACATTGGAGATGGTTACAAAATACAATACAAAACAAAAACTAAAAACTGCATCCACAGGAACTCAATAAATGATCTCCTCTTCATAACCTGTTGAAGTTAAACAATTAAAGGGGTGAGCTCAAATTCTTATTAAGGGTTATAAATGGTGTAATCATGAATCAATGATAACTTAATTGTAAACTATTTTATATAATCAACATGGCATGGTGAATAAATGAAAAACTCACACCATTAATAAACTGAGAATGAAACTGCATCCGTAGATTTTGCAAGAGTGAAAACCTCATGGATATTAATAAGTGATAATCAATAAAGGGAATTCTTATTAATTGGAAATCATGTATCTAGAACATGATACCATAGTACCATTAAAACAGTTTAGTTATGTGGGTAGAAACCCGTCTGATTTTAGGAATCAAACTCGAAGGGTCTGTCGCCAACTGATTTGTCTCATGAGACCTACCAATGCATCAAGGGGATATAGAAATCCCCACCCACCACTTCATGTCCAAATCATTATTTAAACATTTATTCAATAAAAGGTCATTATGACTTTTCAATATCTATATAGAGTAGGGTATACAGATTCATCAATATTTCCATAATTAAAATAACTTTCCAAATGAACACTGTTTGTAAAATTGTATATGGTTTAGAAAACAAACATATCCATGATATGAGATCATGGATGTGTAATATAAATATATTTTCAAATGAAAAGTGATCTCAAATGGGCGGTAGGTACACCAAATTATGATTTTTAGGTTCACAATACAATGTTTGTCACAGTAAAATAATAGTCGAGACAAAGTCTCTTACCACAATGTAATTTGTCGAATCATACGACCAGAACTTCATAACCCTAAAATGAGTAAATTAATACCATAAATATAAATAGAATAAATTTTTTATATATCAAATGAAATTACACATATACCAGATATAATAAATAATTGGTGAACAATAGAAATCTCACATAAATAAAAGTGAGATGAGAAACCCCTTACATTTTGCTCGAGTGTGTTCTTCATTTCTTTAATGACCAGAATAATCAAATTTAGATTCATTAAATAATAATTACAGAACCACATATACAAATAATTGATTTATTATAAATTTAATAGGTTCATTTATGTCCCTTTTAATGGGTTTAAGAGGTTTAATTTTATTGTTTTGGAAGCATTTTCTTCTTTGGTTTTCATGATTTGTTTACTTGATTTCAGGAATGGATATTCATTTGAAATATGGTTAAACATACAGAATTTTTAAAATATATTATTTGTGACCTAAAATAGATATAAATTATCTTATAATGATTCTGGTTTATATACTTTAGGATGAATCATTAGTTAAAAGTTATTGATAAAAGCTTGGATTAAGCTTGGTAGTTTTTTGAACAATGAACTTGTTTTGTATTATTATTCTATATTATGAGTGTGTAGGGATTACACAAGATAAATGAGATGAAATAAATATATTATGATCTTTTTTAACCATAAAAATCGTTTCATGACCATAATTGTACATGGTAATGAAAATTGAGAACCCGTCGTCCTTGAGTGTTATAAATTAACACATCTAGGACGGTGTTTTCATTTTTGTATAAGAGGAAGGGGGAAAGAGAGATGATCCTGAAATATTCCATTAACATAATATAATTTTAGTTAATGTATGTTACTGGAATTGTCATAACATTTGGATGAATATAGGTGAGGAAAGAATTATAGATGAAAGGAACTCAAAATAAGAGAAAAATTGAGAAATCTCTTTCATAAATTTGACAGCCTTATAGCGTCACCTAAAATTGCATAAAATAGTTTGATGAGATAAAGGGGGTATATCATCACTCATAAATAATATGGGAAGTAAGGGGAATATGTAATGACATATCCCAACAAATTCCAATTGAAGATAAAAGAGAAAACATAAATGAATGATTTAAGAAAAGAGAAGGGTGGTTGATTCTCTTACCTTGTAGAGTATCTACTAAAACATGAATTCTTGGAGCTTGGGGGTTTGAGGACACCTTGGGATGACTACTAGGGAGGTAATACCACCAGATATTCTAGGATATTGATTTTGGAATGAAATAAAATGAAGGGTGTGTGTGGGTATTTATAGTAATTAAGATAGAGTTTTTTTGATTAAAAGGGACACCTCATTAGTGTTTTTTGAAAAACCATGAGCCTGCCCATGGTATTTTCCCATGGTTTTGGCCACTTGGGACACATCATGTCATAAGGTACTGTACACAAGTCTACCATACTTTTATATTAAATTATTACATCATTATGATGTCATTAAACTTCCGAAAACTCAAAACTGTAATTGTATTATTCACAAAAACTTCAAGTATTTTAGAAAAATCCCAAAAATTCACCCTAACCATTTTTTGATGTGTAGAATTCAAAAATGAAATCCATTTTTATAAAATATATATCTATAAATTTTTAATTTAATTTTTAAATATAATCATAGTTAATTGAAAAAAACAATTTTTAAAGGTATAATTAGTTCTATATCACATTAAAAAATCAATTAAGATCTCATTATCTTATTACCTTAAGAAAATATAATATAATCATTATTTACTATTTATAAGGGTCATATGACTATTCATATTACTATTCATAAGGTTATGTTATTGTTCATCAAAAAATCAAGTTTGTTCTATCAAACTCCAAATGACTTACTGGTCACAACTCTAGATGACTGTTTTTCAAAATTCAAAACATAGAAGTGGAAAATATATTTTTAATGGATATCTTATAACTGTCTCCTATAATGTTTTGATTCACAAAAGACATAGTGCTTCATGCAATATAGGCTATCTAATGAATAGAAAGTATTTAAGAGGAACATACCATAAAATGTTTGGGGTGTTATATTATTCCCTCCTTCTAAAATTTCATCCTTGAAATTTTATACATAAAACCCCCAAAAAATATTTGGGTCGTTCTTCTTCTAAACATCCTTAGGTTCCCATGTTGCTTCCTCCATATTCTAGTTTTTCCAAAGAACCATTACTAGACGATTCATCTGATTTCTCAATACATGATCCCTTGTGTCAAAAATCCTGATTGGATCTTCACATTATGATAAATCAGGTGCTAGTTCTATTTCTTCATAGGTGAGTACATGCATTGGGTTTGGCATTTATTTTTTCTAAAATGACATGTGGAATACATCGTGGACTTTGGAGATACTTTGTGGCATTGCTAATTAGTAAGCTACAACTCCGATTCTTTCCAGAATTTCAAATGTTCTGATGTACCTGGGGCTCATTTGCCCTTTCTTACCGAACCATAAGACACCCTTCCATGGAGATACTTTCAGAAAGACATGATCTCCCACTTGGAAATCCTAAATCCTTCCTCCAGTTGTCAGCATAACTATTCTTCCTACTTTGGGCTGCTTTAATATGGTCCTGGATTGTCTTCACCATTTTCATAGTCTCTTCAATAAGTTCTAGGCCTATAAGTTTCCTCTCACCATTTTCATGCCAACAAGTTGGAGTTTGACATCTCTTTCCATATAATACTTCATATGAAGCCATTTGAATACTACAATGGAAACTATTGTTGTATAAAAATTCCACCAACGGAAAGTGTAGATCCCACATACCTTGGAAATCAATAGAGCATGACCTCAACATATCTTCTAGAGTTTGAATAGTCCTTTCAGATTTTCTATCAGTTTGGGGGTGATAAGTAGTACTCATACGAAGCTTAGTATTCAATCCCTTAAGGAGAGTTTTCTAGAATTTTGATGTAAATTGGGGATCTCGATCAGACACAATCGATAGAGGTGTACCATGAAGTCTTAAAACTTTATTAATATAAAGTCTTCTCAGGTGCTCAAGTGGTAAACCCTCTGTTATAGGAACAAAATGTGCTGATTTTGTGAGATGATCAACTATTACCCATATTGCATCGTTCCTTCTAGATGTACTAGGTAGTCCGGTGACAAAATCCATCGTAATGTTATCCCACTTCCACGTAGGAATAACTATAGGTTGCATCACTCCTCTAGGATGTTTCCTCTCTTCCTTCACATGTTGGTAAACTAGACAAATTGACACGTAGTTAGAAATTTCCAGTTTCATATTATCCAAAAAAAATATTCCTTTATATATCTATACATCTTTGTGATACCCTGGTGTATAGAGATATTTGAGCTATGATCATCATCTAATAGATATCCTTTTCTCTCAGGTACGGATGGAACGCATAACCTCTTCCCAAACTATAGAACTTATTCCTCATACAAGAAGTCATTCAACCTCCCATCCATAACAAAAATAATTTTCTTATGTAGATTTTCATCATCAGATTGAGAGCATCTTATCTTCTCTAGTAAAAATGGTTTAGAAATCATTTTAAAGAGGAAAGTTGTTTCCCCTTCCTTAACAATTCCTATATCCATATTTAGTAGATCCATGAATATAGGATCTCTCTCAATCCTAATTTAAGTCAGAATCCCATGATCTTTCCTGCTTAATGCATCTTCAAACTTATTTTCCTTTCCCGAGTTTTAGTGTATTGAACAATCGTAATCTTTGAGAAAATCGATTCATCTCCTTTGCTGTATGTTGAGTTATTTTTGTGTTAAAATGTATTTCAATCTCTTGTGATCTGTGTATATCTCACATTTTTTATCGTAAATATAATTTCTCCATATCTTTAGAGAAAAGATTACTGCCTCTAACTCAAGATCATATGCTGGATAATTTTTCTCATGAGTCTTCAAATTCCTTGATTCATAAGCAACAACTTTACCATTTTTCATAAGGACGCAACCTTGAACATTCTTTGATGCATCACTGTATATTACAAATCCATCACTTCCCCATGGAAGAGTCAAAATTGGAGCACTGACCAATATTCTTTTCAATTCTTTGATTAATTCTGTACATTCATTTGTCTAGACTAACTTAACTTCTTTATGTGTAAGCTTGGTTAGTGGGTTAGCCAGTCGGCAAAATTCTGAATGAAATACTGATATTAACCTTCTAAGCTAAAAAAAACTATGTACCTAAGTTATGTTAGTTGGCATGGGCCAATCTTGGATTGCTCTGTCTTCACAGGATCAATTATTATTCCATCCTTAGAGATAATATGACCTATAAAAGATAATGATTGGAGCTAGAATTTTCATGTACTAAACTTCCTATATAATTCATTTCTTCTAAGAGTTTTCAGAATAATCCGCAAGTGATCCTCATGGTCTTCATAGATTTTTGAGTATACCAGGATATCATCGATGAATACCACAACAATGTTATTAAGATATTCTATGAAAAATCTATTCATTAAATCCATGAAAATAGATGCTGCATTCATCAGTCCGAAAGGAATTACTGTAAACTCGTAATGCTTATACCTGGTTCAAAATGTTGTCTTTGGAATATCTTCCTTCCTCACATGCAGTTTATGATATCTGGATTGAAGGTCAACCATTGAAAATTATTGAGCTCCCTAAAGTTGATAAAAAAAATCATCAATCTGGGGAAAAGGATACATATTATTTATTGTAATAGCATTGATTTACCTATAATTAATGTATAGCCTCATGGGTCCATCTTTCTTTTTGACAAACAAGACTGGGGATCCCCATGGATAAACACTAGGTCGAATAAATCCCTTTTCACTCAACTGCTCCAGTTGTTTTCTTTTCTCCACTAACTCCAGAGTATCAATTCTATAGGTGGTCTTTGATATAGGTCTTTCGCAAGGAATTAATTCAATGGAAAACTCAATTTCCCACTCTAGAGTATGTCCAGGTAAATCTTCTGGAAACACATCAATTTATTCTTTCACCATATGCACATATTCAATTTGAATATTTCTTTCCTCACCCATATATATTGGGTTCTCTTCCTCTCCAATAATTGAATTCAATAGAGCTACTAGGGGTGGGTCTAGATAAGAATCAGATGACAAGGTCTCCTATCTAAAGATAAGATATTTTAAACCATTTTCAAAAATTGTGACTTCCTTTTTCATGCAATAAATATTCACATCGTAGTTCAACATCCAATTCACATCGAGAATTATATCAATTTCAGTCATTGTTATGATGATAAGTTTATAAACTAAAGCACATTTATGTGTCACAAGGGGGACTAGTTGACATGCCTTTGTTTCAATGATGCATCCCCTAGAAGTTTTGACTGATAACTCCTTTATTAAATCAAATTGTACATGTATGATTTTCTTGGATAACAGGGAAGATATAAATGAATGCGATGATCCAGAATCAAATAAATTGTTGGCTAAGTTTGAGGAGTCAATTAAAGTACCTACCACCACACCATTAAAATCTTCAACTTCTGTGGTTGTAATCACATAACCTATCCATTGTTCTCTTGGCTTTTTCTGTGGCATGTTTCCTTGGCGCTTAAGACACTCATTTTCATAGTGTCCCATCTCTCTACAATTGTAGCTTTGAACATAATTAAATTGTTTCTTCCCCTTTATTCACGAGATAGATGACCCTTTTAACCACACTTATAGCAGACTCCCATGACTTTTAATAATTCCTCGAAATGATTCTTTCCACAGTTTTCACATAATGGGAGTTTCTTCATTCCCTTGTTCTTCTTTGGTGCTTCAACTTTACCTTGGTTATCAAACTACCTCTTCTTATCTTGGTTAACATTGAACAAATTTGATCTAGAAAATTCCTTCTCTGTTTTGATGGCACTTGATTCAATTTCATCATACGATGAAATTGTTTGAGAATCTCGTTCCCTTCGAAGACATGGCTTAAGACCTTCTAATAAATGATCAATCTTGTCTGATGAGCCACGTACGTAATCTACAACATGCCTAGATAGCCTTGTGAAGGTAGCCTCATACTCTACAACACTTTTTTCTTCCCTTCTCTTTATGCCAAGGAATTTCCTCGTCATTTCAATTATTTTCTCACGAGTGAAATATTTTTCGAAGAATATTTCCTTAAAAGTATTCCATTACATATATTCTATTTCTTCTTCCTATATGGTATTTTGAATCAAGGACCACCATTGATTAGTGTCATCGTTGAGACAATATACAACCAGTACTACCTTTTCATTTTCATTGCATCTTAATTCCATGAATATCTTTTCATGGGACATGATCCATTGCTCAGCAACCACTGGGTTAGTAGTCTCGCAGAAAGATGGGGTCTTCTTATGCATGAAACGATCCAACACAGATGTGGAATGGTTATTCGTTACAACCAGAGTATGTTTTCCCAATATGATCATGATCTGACCTGCTCTAACATTGAATATGTTGACTTGCTCAGTGGGGAGATCCCTACCTTTCCAACAAGTATTGATTCCCCTTCTTCCGTTAGACACTGTTTCTATACAATTTCACACACTAGATTAGGGTATGATTCAAAATTTATAATCTTAACTTAACAAAATACTTATCATAAATTGAGATCTTATGCATGGCTAATCCCATAATCAAAAAAATGTTTTCTTTGGGGAATAATTTACATTTTAGTTTCTCATAATGTCTTGTATTGAAAATATGAATTATCCTATGAATTTTCCCTGGGAGTTTCATAACCTAGAGTGTAGCAAGGCACGTTATCATGCACTAGGATACCCCGGGTCGACCCTGAAACTCCTTGTCAGAGTGTTCACTCCTAGGTACATCTGTGCCAGAGCCACCTCTACTTGCTCGTATCCAGAAAGAGATTTATTTTCTAGAAGTATTAACATAATCTATTCCTTACCAAAATACTAGGATATTCTTGTACTTTTATACTCAAATACTACCTTAGGGATTTGTTCCATATAATACATTTCCTACTCTAGTTTCTATGTTTTCTACTAAACTTCCTTTGATACCAACTGTAACACCCCGACCCCTCTAGAACGGAGCCAGTGCATTACTTGTTATATTATAATGGTTTGAAGGAATGTAATTATTGAAGGAATGATAAGATTAGTAGTCTTGAATAAACTAGATACATAAATGTAACTCAAATTACATTGGATATGGTTAAAAAATACAATATATAACAAAAATAAAAACAGCATCCAAATGACCTCAATAAATGATCCCCTCTTCATCACCTGTTGAAGGTAAAAAATGAAAGGGGTGAGCTCAAATGCTCAGTAAGGGTTACAAATGGAGTAAGCATGAATCAATAATAACTGAATTGTAAACAATTTTACATAATCAATATGACATGGTTAATAAATGAAAAACTCACACCATTAATAAACTAAGAATGGAACTACATCCATAGATTTTTCCACAGTGAAAAACTCATGGATAGTAATAACTAATAATGAATATAGAGAATGATTATTAACTAGATGTCATGTATCTGGCACATGATACCATAGTACCGTTAAAACTTTTTAGTTTTGTGGGTAGAAAGTAGTCTGATTTTTGGAAACAAACTCGAAGGGTTTGTCGCCAACTTATTTGTCTCGTGAGACCTACCGATGCATTGAGGGGCTATAGCAGGACCCACCCGCCACTTCATGTCCAAATCATTCTTTATACATTTATTCAATACAAGAGAATTAGGCCTTTTCAATATCCGTAAAGAGTAGGGTACACATATTCATCAATATTTCCATAGTTAAAATAACTTTACAAATAAACATCGTATGTAAAATAGAAAACGGTTTAGAAAACATACATATCCATGAAATGAGGTTATGGATATGAAATATAAATATATTTTCAAATAAAAAGTGATCTGAAATTGTAATTAGTTACACCCCATAAGGATTATTAGGTGCACAATACAAAGTTTGTCACAATAAAATAGTAGTTGAGACAAAGTCTCTTACCACAATGTAATCCGTCGAATCATATGACCAGAATTTAATAACCCTAAAATGAGTCATTGAATACCATGAATATAAATATAATAATTTTATTATATATAAAACTTATTTACACATATACCACATACAATAAATAATTGGTGAACAATGGAAATCTCACATAAATGAAAGTGAGATGAGAAACACTTTAATTTTTGCTTGAGTGTGTTCTTCATTTATTTTAATTACCTGAATAATCAAATTTAGATTTATTAATTAATAATTACAGAACCTCATATACATTTAATTTATTTATTTTACCCTTATTAGGTTCATTCATGGCTCTTTTAATGGGTTTAAGAGGTTCGCTTTTATTATTTTGGAAGCATTTTTTTCCTTGGTTTTCATGATTCGTTTACTTGCATTCATGAATGGAAGTCCATTTGAAATGTGTTTAAACATCAATAATTGTTAATATATATATTTTTTTACATTAAAGATATATGAATTATCTTATAATGATTCTGGGTTATACACTTGAGGATGAATCATTAGTTAAAAGTTATTGATAAACGCTTGGATTAAGCTTTGTTATTTTTTTGAACAATTAACTTGTTTTGTATTATTATTCCATATAATGAGTTTGTAGAGATTACAGAACATAAATGAGATGAAGGAAATATATTCTGATTTGGTTCAACTATAAAAATGGTTTCATGACCAGAATTGGACATGGTAATGAAAATTGAGAACCTGTCGTCCTTGAGTGTGATAAATTAACACATCTCGGACAGTGTTTTCATTTTTAGTATAAGAGGAAGGGGGAAAGATAGATGATGATGAAATATTACATTAGCATAATATAATTATAGTTCATGAAAGGTACTATAATTATCATAACATTTGGATGATGTTAGGTGAGGAAAGAAGTATAAAATAAAGGAACTCAAAATAAAGGAAAAATTGAGAAATCTCTTACGAACATTTGGCAGCCTAACAGCGTCACCTAAAGTTTCATAAAAGATTTGGATGAGAGAAAGGGGGTATCTCATCACTCATAAATAATATGGGAAGTAAGGGGAATATAGAATGAAATATCCCAAAATAGTTCAATTAAAAATAAAAGAGAAAACATAATTGAAAGCTTTAAGAAAAGAGAAGGGTGGTTGATTCTCTTACCTTATAGAGTACCTCCTAAAACATGAAGGTTGGGACCTTGGGGGTTTGGGGACACCTTGGGATGACTCCTAGGGAGGTAATACCACCAGATATTTGAGAATGTTTTGTTTTTAATGAAAGAAAACGAAGGGGGTGAGTGGGTATTTATAGTAATTAAGATAGATTTTTATTAATTAAAAGGGACACCTCATTAGTGGTTTTTGAAAAACCATGAGCTTGCACCTGGTATTTCATTGTGGTTTTAGCCACATGGAAAACCTCATGTCATACGTTAATGTAAAAAATTCTACCATACTTTTATATTTAATTATTAGATCATTATGATGTCATTAAACAACCGAAAACTCAAAACTGTATTTTTATTATTCATGAAAAATTCATATATTTTAGAAAAATCCCAAAAATTCACCCTAACCATTTTTCAAGGTTTAATATTCAAAAATGAACTCCATTTTTTGAAAATAATTTTCTATGTATTTTAAATTTAATTTTTAAATATAAAAATATTTAATTCAAAAAAACAATTTTTAAAGGTATAATTATTTCTATATCACATTAAAAAATCAATTAAGATCTCATTATCTTATTACATTAAGAAAATAAAATATAATCATTATTAACTATTTATAAGAGCCATATGAATATTCATATTACTATTCATAAGGGTATGTTACTATTCATCAAAAAATCAAGTTGGTTCTATCAAACAGCAAATGACTTACTGATCATGACTCTAGTTGACCATTTTTTTGAAATACAAAACATAGAAGTAAAAGATTTATGTTTAATGGATAGCTTATAACATTCTCCTATAATTTTTTGATTAAAAAAAGACTTATTTCCCCATGAAATATAGGATATCTAATGAATAGAAAGTATTTAAGAGAAACATACCATAAAGGTTTTGCGGTGTTATACCCTAACAAAAAGAAGAACAGATAGATTTGAATCTGCATCGACTTCAGGGTCCATAATCGGTATGGCCTCAAAGATGATTTCCTGGTCCCGATCATAGAATTTTTGAATGATGCGACCGTTGGATATGTAGCCCTCTCTTTCATGGAAGACTATTCTGGACACAACTAGATCTGAATTTCCCAAGGAGATGAAGAAGCCACTGCTTTCAGGGCCCCTTAGGGATTGTTCTGTTCTAAGGAGATGCCCTTTGGTCTAAAAAATTCAGGCTCTACATATCAGAGTTCCATGCACCGCATTTTCAAGCCCTTCCTATGAAAATTCTTTGAGTGCTACGTCGAGGATCTGGTGGTTAAATCATGATAGCACTCAAACCATTTGACCTATCTTGAAAGTATTTTCAACAAATTGCAACAAAGTAGTTTAAAGATGAATCCCCTAAAATGTGCCTTCGGCATTACCTCTAGGAAATTCCTTAGATTCTTCATACGCCATCACAACATCGAAGTCAGCCCCGAGAAGACAAAATCCATCCTTAGAATGTATCCACCTCACAACCACACTATGATGAGGGTCTCTAGGGGCACCTGCACTATATCTGATGCTTCCTAGCTAACCTTGAGGGTAATGTTTTACCTTTCACCAGGTTAATGAATAAAATGGTTACCTATGAGTGGGATAATGATTTTAAAGAATCATTAGAAAATATCAAAAGATATATCATAATGCCACTGGTCCTGATGCCTCCAGTGGAGGGGAGACCACTTTTTTTGTACGTAACCACCTTGGAACAGTCATTAGGTGCCTTCCACGAACCAAAAAATGATGCCAGAAGTGAGAAAAAACATTATTACATTAGAAAAACAATGAATGATGTTGAGACTCGATATTCATGAATCGAAAAGAACTTACTGGCCCTACTATTCATATTTCAGAAATTCAGGCATTACTTGCAGCACCATGAGGTCCATTTGGTCTCCCGCTGCAACCCATTCAAATAAAACCTCAACTATACCATGATAATTGGACACCTATCTTGGTCGGCAGTCATCCTACAACATTTTGACAAACAAAACGTGTCCCCGATGTCCATAAAAGGCTAGGAATTAGCAGCATTTTTGGAATATCACCCATCAGAATAAATAACCTCGTTGTATGCTGAACTTCTGGATGAAGAAGTATTCTCTATCTAAGAAGACCCCCCATTCATGGGAAATACAGTTCGACGGTGCTTCTAGAATCCCAATAGGGAAAATGATGGAGGATCCCAAGCCCAAAAAAGTGGGGCTAGGTGTTGTACTTGTATCACCCAGAAAGGTTGTCTTGCCTTACTTCTTCTTGCTTTCAGAAGGATTCACAAATAATGAAGCAGAGTACTAGGCCCTCATTGCAGGCCTAGTGATGGAAGTTCATGCACAAACTGAACACTTAAAAATAAAGGTGATTCATAAATGGTCATCTAGCAGGTCAAACGGTGATTACGACATTAAGAAATAAGTATTATCCCCCCTTGATGAACCATGTTCAAGAACTGATTATAGGATTCCCATCATAACCAACGCTGACCTATGTCCCCTGGTCTCAAAATGATCAAGACAATGCATTAGAAAATGTTACTACATCCCGAGAATATCCAGAATAGGATGAAACAGTTCTTATAATTCCCACGATCGGATGGTATTTCCATTTATTTGGAATAATATACAGTAAATATATGAGATTAGCCCATTTTCTTGGCCATATGGTCATACCACTAGCTGGATGACTCCCATCGAAAATTAATTTTGGAGGGGGGAGCACCCACTATATAGGGATGGAAGGGAACAAATATGAGGAATCCAGTCAACATTTCCTTATACAATATCAAAATCCAAGAAAAGGTTATCTACAAATGAGGCTTTGATGGAATCCTTAAAAAGTGCATCGACGGAGAGGAGACTATTGTCATTAGGAAAGAAGTGCACACTAGAGCTTCCAGATCACACCAATCAACAACCAATCTCCCCCATCAAATTCAAAGGCTTGGATACTATTTGCCAAATATGATACATGATTGGGCCATATTCAAAATGAAGTTACATTACTACCAAGTTCATGACAATTTTATTCACCCACCCCCGAAGCCAATTCACAAAGCTATGTGCTCTTGTAAATTTTCTGCCTGGGGGATGGATGTTGTGGGACTATATTATCCCGCCACAGTAATAAAATTTTTGATCATTCTCACAGAAGCCGACTTCTTTTCCATATGAACCAATGCCATGCCCCTTAAATAGGTTGGGGTGAAAATCATTTTTAACTTTGGGAAGGCCAACATTATTACCAAATTTGGTGTCCCTCACACAATACTGATAGACAACAGCACCAACTTCTGATCTACAGATTTTGACAAGTTATGTCAGGAGTATGGAATCAAATCCAACCATTCATCCTGATACCATACAATGACCAATTGGATGATACATGATTTTATTAAGACTATGTCCATCATACTCCAAAATATGGTAGATAAGGATAATAAATCGTATCCATACAATATGCTTCATGCTTTATAAGCTTACTGGATGACGACCCACTTTGCCACCCAGGAAACCCCGTACTCACTAGTATACGGGTCAAAGCCAGTGTTGCCTATTGAAATTAAAGTATCATCACTCTATGTGGCCATTTGTGATCAACTATCCATGGATGAGAAATACCATATATGGTTTGATGAGTTGGAGCATATGGATGAGAAAAGGATCCATAGTTTGCACCATTTGAAATTTTACCAAAATCGAATCGCATGACACTTCAAAATAAAGTATCTCCTTCGATCTTTCCTCGTAGGAGAGATGGAGTTGGTCCTAAGAACCCCAATGATACTCAGAAATAATTCCCTAAAGCATGAGACAAAGTGAGAGGGACCATATGTAATACATATGGTCTATTCCAATGGATTATACTCCTTGATATCAATGGATGGACAGCTCTTCACGGCTCCCATGAATGCATGGATTCTGAATAAGTACTTCACATAATAGTAATGCCCATGGTCAAAAATCAATGACCCTAAACTATGAGTCATCGTCCTATCCATATGACATTAAACTGTTTGGTATTAGTCTATGCAAGACAATGTTAAACTAGGATACTAATTTCCTCATTGCATGACTCTAAACTACACAACATAGCATCCTAGTTGTGAGATGATAAACCACATAACATAAATTGTCCTAATCACGCGATAATAAACTCCACGATACCTAATATAACTACATATGACTTGATTCCCATTTATTAGTGGGATTCATAGCGAAGCCTCGACCCTTGATCTTGGCCAGCACCCCCCCCCCCCCCACACACAAAAAAAATGCCTCTATTATATCCTATCTCTATATATATTTATGATGGAAAACCAGGTTACTTTTTGTTTCTCACATCGAGTATAACTCACATGAGCTTAGGATCAGTTGTAGGGATTCTCTTACGTAACAAACCTATTGAAAACTATAGTAGACCCGACACCCTTAGTGGATGAAACCAACATTCCCCTTCTCTGCTGTCTGAGCCATATCGATACATGGAAAATTCAGAACTATATATGTCTTGATTCCTGCCCTTGTAGGATATGTAGTGATGCTCGGATCTCGCATCCCGATCTAGCCACCATAAAACAGGAACCTTCCTCCGTGTGTAGGTCATACTTGTATGGGGATTCCAAGAAATGTCTTGACCGCATGACAATAAACTGTGAGATTCCTCAGGAGTCAGGTGTGGCCTGATTCTCAATGTTTCAAGATCCCAAACATGCTGCCAATTTCCTACACAAAAAATTTAACGAGATGAAGGAAATTCAAAGTCTGATTTCTGATTCTCATAAGGGGTAAAAAGATCATACTTCCCCATACATATGTGTCAGATCTATGTGGAAGCTCTAGTAGTTCACGGCTAATTAGGTTCTGGATATTTCTTACATTCCCAGACACATCTTTTCCTTTTTTCAAACTCCATACACCGAGAAATAGTGGGTCCCCATAAACATTCATGGCCATCAGAAATGGATTTCCAATATCCTATGGACACATTTTTTAATATTGAAATCATGCTCTTATGGATCTGCATATGTCGCCTACTAAACGTACTTCAACCAAACACAAATTCATCCCTAGGAGTTTCCTCTACTACCATGATATGCCCAATGGCTTCTAAGCCCCATGTCATTCCTCCTAATCCAATTTTCCCCCTAGGACTATGGTTTACACATTCTATCATCACTCATGTCAAAGGAATTCTAGAATATCTTGACCACAATTAACTCAAAGCTTTTAATGGTCTTTGTGACATAATTTCCTCGCTGCAAGACTCTAAAATGAACAATATAATGTTCTCGCTTCACGAATCTAAACTGCAGAACATAATGTCCTCACCGCACGACGCTAAACTGCAAGTCCAGAATCATCCTCACTACATGACTCTAAACTACACAACATAATGTCCTCACTGCATGACTCTAAACTGCACAACATAACATCATCACCGCATGTTGTTGAACTGTAAGGTCTGAGTCACCTTTGTTGTATGATGCTAAACTACATAGAATTGGTTTAAGCATGAAGTGCTCCATGTTGTTGATTTTTATATTCATAATTGGTGACCCAGAATCTTCGTAATCCCTTGTTTCTCACACCAATCATAGCTCATGTGAGCATAGGGATCTCCGCGAAACATCCACAATGAAATCATGGAAAATCATTCCAGGAGTTTTGGTCCAAGAATCATGACCCTAAAAGGCATGATACACTTCCCTTCCCCATAAGGAACCCCATGTCCTTGTCGTATGTTGTTGAAATACCGAGTAATCCAAATATGGGATGAATGCCTCACTCTGCATATGAGTCAGAGCTACATAGGAGATGCCTGGTCCCATGAGTGATCAATAGACTAAATATTTCTAATGTATTAGGATACAATCCTTCCATACCTTATACTCCATGATCTGAGTGATCTTGAATCACCATAATATTCAATTTTCATCATAGATGGAAGGCCAGTGTCTTGTGGACACATTTGTTTGACTATTCACATCATGCCCTGGTGGCTCTGCATATGATTCATAAAAGACAATAATCATTAAAAGGAAAATTTATCCCTAGGAGAGTCCTCTAAAATCTCACTATGCCAATGGCTTCCAATCCTCATGACATTCATCTTTATTCAAGGTCCCACAAAGTTATGGTTTACACCCTCTTTCCTACCCACATCCTAGATATATGAGAACATTCTGGCATGATCCACCTCTAGTCTCTCTTGAGGCTTTTTTAAATTAAAGATACCCCATCCATATTCATAAATTTGATCTGCATATAAGAGAAAAAAATACCCCACTTACCTCTAGGTTTCCCGGTAAGGATCAGCCAAAGAAATGTCCCCTTTAATGCGTAGGAACACCCCTTTTCAGATGTCATATGTTGTGCCTAGAAAGGTCCCAAACTCAATAATCCTTCACGGCCATCAGAGATGGAAGGACAGTTTCCTAAAAAAACCTTTGTTTGACTATTCACATCATGTCCTGGTGGCTCTGCATATGATTCCTACAAGACGACCATAAATCGAAGGGAAATTCATCCTCAGGAGAGTCCTCACCTACCTCTTTACACCTAAAATGGCTCTCGAGCCTCATACTTGTCAAAAAATCATAAATTCAAGGTCAATAAAATCCCTCATTCATGTCAGAAAGTTATTACGACATTTCCAACTGAGGAATCACAAATTGGGGCCCAACCCTGTTAAGTTTTGTCAAATATGTTCGAACTAAAACCTCTGTAATAAGTCTAATTGGAAAGATGATAAACCAACTGCGAAATAGATTCAATACTTTCAAGAGTTAAAACCAATACAAGTGCACCCTTGAATAATAGTAATGTATCAATTCCTTAACCCTATACAATGTATGGTTTAGATGAAAAAATAATATATCAAACAAGACATAAATATTGTTAGATTGAAAACTCATAAAGGGTGGCTTAAGAAATAGTTAAGTTATACCTGATACGCTCATATAAAACAAGATTAGGAAAAAAATAGGGTGATAATGAAAAAAGACACAAAAGTATTTTAGATTTTCCCTGAAACCTCAATAATAGTCAAACTACGCTCGCTGAGTCATGTGGCTCAGGCAAACAATTAGACCCCTTTTCTGTTATTCCATTTCATGGGTTTCAAATAACAGTTTAAAATTAATTCATCATTGAAATGATGTTTATGTCATTTATTTTGATTAATTGACATGATAGGAAATGGAATAGAAGATGTTTTGGGAGTAAAATTACTATTATTATGTTCAAAAACAATGGAGGTACATCCCCAGTTCGGAGTCTCTCTATAGTATGGAAGTAAATTGAGTATACATCTTGATTTGGGGAATTTTAAAATAGGTCTCAACTCTCCCTTTCTAGAATAATGTAATGTGAATACAGTAGGATGTTAATATTTTTCATTAACAAATCTCTCTCATCCACTTCAGCCTTGACCATCGGGATCACGCGTTCCATAAAGTCTTTGTGGTCTTCCCCTTTCTTATGGATAGCTTCATAATTGGCACCTGAAGAGGCTAGTTGAGCCTTCAATCATGCTATGTGGGCTTCACATTATCACATATCTTCTTTTTGGGAGATCACCAAATCATGATCCTTCACTTCTTCAGTAGCGAGGTGATCGAGTTCCTCTAAAACATCTCAGAAAATCATTACCTGATGATGGGAAGAATTGAATTTGGAATGTTTATCATCAAAATAAGTGATGTATTATTAGGATATGAAAATCTGGTATATAAGAAGATGAAGATGCCGATAATCTAAGCCACCAGAACCCATCTTGGTAAATAACTTTTAGAAGTCATCAGTCTTGTCAATAAAGATAGTCACAAGTGTTTTCGCAGAAAGGGAACATAACTGATGCCATGCCTACTTCTGAACTACATGATACCTCCCTGAAGCACCAGGGCCTTGGTCCACCAACACTACAATAGTGGAACTCTCTTAGGTTCAACCTCATTTGAGTCATGACCCATATCCTCATGAGGGTAGTAGTCTAAATCTATTCCCACCATGATAGGATGCACCAATGGATCCCCTTAAAGAAACATCTGACGGCGAATAGAGCGTCTTCTTACCACAAGGGAATGAACATATGGCGTAGTCATCATGGCCACTATAGGGACAATAATATAATATGTAGACATCACACTCACCCCAGGAGAAGGAATATATGGAATGTCCTTTGAGTTTGAGATGGGGACAAGGATGGTTAGAGGCTTCTGGATCCACAAAACAGGTTTTCTCATCACCCTGTTTGGTTAATAGCTCACCCACAGTTGGAAATATTCTAGTAAGAGAAAACTAGATCCTGCCATATTGGGTATGATAACCTCCATAGAGGAGCCTTCCCACATCATCATAATCCATAAATGGTGAAGAATTATGGGATGAGATTCTCCCATTAACTAAACATCCAGAAGAAGCGTAGTTTATTGAAGGCACAAAAATTGCATGGAGAATCGGTAAGGGAGGTATGGATCACAAATGGCCACTAGATCTATACGATCAGTGATCACCCCGTCTCAAAATGTGATAATGTATGAGCGCTCCTCTGAATAACCGCCCCGGTCACCCCTTAATGACCCATGAGGTCTATGTTGGGGTGAAAATGAGAAGCGAGAAGTGTCATTCAGAAACCCAACTGCATCACTTATGCTTAAAGTCGTGGGATGAACATCGAAAATGTTGATAAGGGTAGGTTGAAAGTCTGAGTGAGGAAACCTAGTAGTGTTTCGATATTCATAACAAGTGAAGTGTTCTTCCATACAACCATAGTGGAATTGAAATGATCCTATGAGATGATGTGGAGTTCTACCTTCTTGTATATGTCCAAAAAACTCATAAAGTTGGGATAGAGTTGGAGTGGAAAGATTAATTTATCGACCCTCTACCGGCATAGCCACCGTCATCAGATTGAAATCCCTAACCTCGATATATACATCACAGGATGGGAAGAGACATACACTCAAAAACATGGAAAAGAAACCTACTAATAGAAGCACTTGTGGCATGTCCGGTTGAAGCTCATATCCCTAGGTAGTATATCATCCCGCTACAAGGGTAGCACAATATGGCCCTGGGATCTGTTGAGATTGATGGGATGAATGATTTTGACTGCAATGAGCTCTCGGCTTATGACCATTCACTAGAATGAATAGCCTTATCCAAGCCTCAAATGGGATAAGAGAGTGTCCCTGGAGAGGGTGATCAAGTAACCCCATGCCATGACCAGTAGGATCCTTATCAATGGGGACACATGGTCAGTATTATCGCAAAGTAGTGGCTACTGGGAGAAACTCTTCATACATCTCTCCAAGGGTGGTGATTCCTATAAGCTGGTAGATGTCCCATCTCCCCATGTGACAAATGGATGGTGTTGGTTCTTGAACACCAGCGACTCAGCAGCTTAGGAAGGATTTACCCTAGGGAGAAGGCTGCGAACAGAGAGACCTTGGATGCCTGATACAAGTTCAATACCTCCAACTAGTCAGGAGATTGTAAACATGTTTGATGTACCCCGAATTCCTAGGACAATTCGTCAGAGAAGCATCATATGGCTCGCAGGTTCCATTTGGTGCTCCACCCACCATTCTGATTTTCACAATAAATGTTGATAATATATGGGTAATCATGGGAAATTGGTCTCAATGAAGTGTTGTGACACCTATGGCCACCCTGATTCCACGCCAATCCTTCTAATATGAACACATTTTCCTAAATCAGAGTATCCATAACCTCTCCTATTGGTTAAATATCATCCTGATCATGACCTTACAGTTCTTCTAGGAGAATGAAAGGAGTATTATGGTCATCCGATGGAAGAGGAATGTCATCAGGAAGACCAAAACTGTAAAGAGGAAATTGCATAAACAATGGGTAAGCTATGAGCTCCAGCATAAGAAGATCATTTAAGAAGACATCACGAGGAACAATGTAGGATCGAAGATTGTCCTCACTATCCCCTACCATGGTACCATTGTCTTGGTCAATTACTTCAATGCCTGTGAAAGATCTATTGCAGTCTACACAGAAATATCCAAAAGCCCATAAAAAGTTAGTCTAGTAATAATTGATGGATAAAGGCCCAAAAAATGGATAAAGGACTTATAAAGGTGTTTTCATGGGGCTTTGCATACCACTCCTAGAAATGGTACGTGATATCCATTTCTCTCCTTGTGCATGATACATGAAAGTAATCCTCACTTACTGTTGTGTTACATGGAAGGAGTATACCGCGTACAACCACAGTATGTGAATGTCCCACGAGGTACTGGACAATGGAGCGTTGGCTAGAAAACTGAAGAGTTTGTGGAAAGAAGAAACCACAAACCAATGCCTCGCCAAGTCTATATTCAAATTTTCTATTTAAAAGCATATGTTTGGATTATTAAGGCTTAAGGTTTAGTTCACTGGCTCATGTTTGGTATGAAGGATAGGCAGAAAGCATCGTTTTCTCTTATGCGGAGGTCTGGATTTTAGTTTTAAATTCCTCAATTCAGTTCATGAAACTCGTAATGAGGTTGGAAGGTTGAAGCAATTGTGAAGTGTTCTATTTCTGGCATGTACGAAGAGGTTCATGAATACAGATTTTTCAAAAGATATGGCACACGAATGCAGAGAAAGATGAGGGAGAGTCGAGACACTTTTTACCATGAGAAGTGGTAAAATACAAATGACCTGGTCCCCTATATATAGGTGTAGTCCCCTTCTATCAGACCTATCGGGTCTATACTGAACCACATCAGTTCAGGACCACTTTTACATCAGAATAGTTTCCTCTTCGTTCTGATGGAACCCCATTCTAATGAGGGGCATTTGTAGGGTCCCAAAAACCTTGAAATGGGAAGAAAATACCCCCTCAATCACTTTACAGAAGAAAGAAAGTATTACTACAAGCCTAGTGAATATAATAGAAAAACATTGTATTGAAAATTTAGATGAAACTTGAAGGAATTGAATTTCTCAAAGATTTTTAAGAAACTAGCTTACCATCACCGGGAAGGGTTCACGGACCACATGAACTGCGAACCACCAGTACGCAGAATGGCCCACGAGGCGCGGGCCCACATAGCGATGTCCGGAGAACCCAGGAAACTGAAAACCACATTTTCGGGGGAATCAAACAAGATAAAGACACCCATATACTATCTTGTGAACTCAGTAGTTTGAGGACGAAGAAAATCAAAAGGGTTCCGCGAACCATGTCTCCCGACCTGCAGCCTCCACAAACCGCAGTTGACGAGTCTTCTATAGATCAAGATATCTCTTCATGGGATTCTGAGAATGCTGCCACATGCCCATAGATATGTTTTTCAGGATGCACTATAAAATGATCACAAAATGAATTGAGATGTAAGGATGAATAAACTACAGAGGGGACCCCAAAGGTTGGAAGTAAGAATTCGGAGAGGATTGCAGATTTTATTTCAAATCATAGACATAGTCAAAATTCAAAACCACATTTTCATAGGAATAACTAATCACAAACCCTAAAATAGAAGGAACCTTATAATATGGGGAAACGGCGAACCTAATTGGTGAAATTTTGAACCACATATTCCTCACGGATGAACTCCCTGTGAACGACAGGTTCCAGGACCCTCCTTCTAAATAGTGTTCTGCATAGTGTATCTCTATGTAGATTGAACCTAGCACTGCATATTGCATCAGTACCCCTCTGATACATAGATGACCCATCTACCCGCATACCACTATGGTATGTGGATTTCCTACATCCTTCATGAGAAAACAATATGTGTAATGGGGCGTCATCAGGTGTATTTTCCTCCTGCTCCAATCTCTCCCTCCATTACCATCTAGTCCTTCATATTCCCTCTGCAAACCAGTCCCATAGCATCTGGAAAAAAACCTACTCCAAATCCACCATACCCATATGGGAAGGTCATTGGGCACATCAGTGTACCCCTTTTGTCCACATACCCTTGGTAAGCGGAGTCATGAAGGCTCTCCCCATAACGATTTAGACTCTAGGGATGTATGTAGGTCTACATTCCCATAGTTACCTACAGTCCAAATTTGTGATGATGACATGAACCTCCCCATTATAGGGATTAAGGGTGATCTCTTTTTTCCATTCAAAGAGGAACAATGATCAATTGAGGGAATCATATCCTCTTATCCTTTTTGTAAGATGTGAAATTCCTCCCCTTTCCCAGAACGCGTTCTGGGGCACTCCCATTGGGGTAATTCCCCAATCTTTAGAGGGTCGAGATGCATGACCTCCAATGTCATCCCAAATTAAATAGTTCATTTCCCTGTACCATCTTCTATTGTCACCTTAGCTTCTTTGGTCATAGGCCTGCCCTCTCCCATCAGTAGGAGAGGAGGTGTGTGGTTGGTTAGATCCCTCACATCCTCTTGTTTCTCACACCAAGTGTAACTCACATGGGCGTAGAGGTTTGTGAGGATCACAACATCCACATGACCCACCCAACCCAATATTGAACTATGAGAACTCTAATTCTTGTTCAAAACAGGATACGTAGGATTCCTTCTTAAAGGCCCGAGCTCAAAAGGGTTCCCTTCCAAAAGGGTTCAGCCAATCATGTCCCCTCAAATGGGTGTCTCTCCTGCATAATCCCTAACCCATCCCGAACTATGGGTGCTCTGATTCCACTCTTGAGGATATGTAAAAATTCCACCTTATGAGTCTGATACCAACATCAATCCATCTTCCATCCCCCTTGTATAATGATAAACTCTAGAGCGCCTGATTGCATGGCTTATGTCGGCATTGCCTCTGTAGCATCAAATTCAGGTATGCTTGTGATGATCCTGCAAACTAGGGGTATCCTATGGACACACTCTTTATAAATGAACCAAGGATTCACAAGCGTATGATCATGACTTAAATCTAAAATAGTGTCCCAGAATAGGTAATAATTCCCCCCAAAAAGGGTGTGATGAGCCTGACCACCCATACTCTCAACCTACGAAGTCATAAAGTGTCATTGGCCAAATAATCCTCGAACAAGAAAAATCTACTATAATGAAGTTCCATGAATCATGTATTCTAGGGAATTTGTGTGTTTCTATCTCCACAAATAAACTAATTTGAATCCATCTGAGGAAGTTATATCATAAGAGGACCAATTGAAAAAATAATTTCCCCATGCAATCCCCCGTTTGGACCATTTGACTACGGACCCTCCTTCGTAATACAGAAGGGATAAAATTAATAGTTCTCATGGGGTCAATCCAACCCCCTTAAAAGATGATGATTCAGATCAGGTCGAAACAAAGATATTGACATAAAAGTTTCTATAATAACAGACAAATTCTTGTCACCCGTTAGACCATTTTGCATTTTCGCCAACTATGGACCTGCAACACCTTGGTTCGAAACAATATTAATACATAAGAAGGATTAGTATAAACATATATCATACCATTAATCATCTAGAATTCCACGAGATTGTATGCCTATATAGCCTATAACTATCTGTGGCCCTAACCACATACTCCCAGAGCCTTATGTTGGTATCCTGAAGATGGTCGTTGAAGGATATCATAGAATCTTACACCACCCATTTCTCCACATTCTGAATCTCCAACTTCTCATCTTCCTACTCCTCCTCCATGGGGGCTATATTGCACTATCTTGGTAGATCTGAAATCACGACACTCCCTCTTTGATGGTGGTTTTCCCACTACTTTCCTATTAACATCATCATGTTTGGCCATGTGGCCACAAAAAATGTGACCTTAGCAACCAAAATCATAGAACCAACCCTCTAAGGGATTCCTTGTTCCTCTATGCTTCCCCTAACCACATGCTTGAGCCTAATCGTGGGAATATTTCCTAGCCCGAGATCGTGTTGAATGGGGTTTTCCAGCTGCTACAGATGACTCATCCATGTGATGCTCAATTCTCAGTCCAGCCACATGGCACCCATATTATATAAATATCTCTATCACTGGGGCCTCATCAAACACCCCATCATAGGTTGGAATGAACAAGGTTAAAATACTGCAATAGATTTCTCAATAGAGTCTGTTCTCAAACTTCCGTGTTCGGAAGTGGTCATCCTGGATCATGTCGAAGGAGTATCGATTAAGGTTTGTGAACACCACATCATAATCTACCACAATCTTCCCTCCTAGTTATAGATCTAGAATCACCTAAATCTAAACTGGGTAAAAAGGTGAGGAAGTAATCCTCATAGAACAACTGCTGGAAGTCAGGATATGAGGGTGTAAAATCATAATTCATTTGGGTAACAAGACTCCACTGGATTCTAGATTCTCTGTTGAAAAGGATAACATATAAAAAATCCTATGGTATTTCATTTTCAATGGAATATTGAAAAATGGACCCATGAACCTATCCAATCCTCCAATTTTTGGGGATATAGCTCACCATGGAACCTCAGTCGCCTTTGGTGATATAACTCCTAGAGTGCACCAAACCTTAGTGCATCCTCCACATGTCCTGCTAGTATGATCTGCTACAAAACAAGTGGTGTTGCTTCTACATTTCTACCTATAGATTGTATATCATTGTATGGACCCTAAACTGAGCTATCATCACTCATTATATCATTGTAAAAATCTAGAACTAGTAACCCGGATGGCCATGATCTTAATGGAATCCAAAAATATTAATCAAAAAGTATCACAGTCATATGAGCTTATATATACATATAATGCGGTGCTGAATCAATATAGAAAGTCAAAGAATCAATACATCATTATTCATGTAACATTGATCATGTCACCAATGTCTCATTATTCTGAGTCCACAATCAATTATTCAAGCTCCTAGTGAATGGATACATTGGCCACCAAAACAACACTATGTTCTATGGCATGAGAGCCGCACTTGAGACACTTTGACACCTTTACCTAATCCGAACCAAATCCTCATAAAGGGGATATAACAAATAATATCCTATGGAAAAAACTAATTCGATACAAACCTATCATGAACTAACCTAATGGGGCACAAGATAAAACTACCACAATATACCTCTATAGGCCAGAGGCTGGTGATAAGTGTAGAAATGCATAAATTGTATTGGAGGTTATTCCCTAATGTACCTGTATACACATTCATAACTGTATTTGTTCATAAGTTTAGATAAATATTAATAATAATATGTTGTATCTAAAATATAACCATGCATATGAAAAACACCAGGTTTTGTTAGAGTACAACAATGAAAATTGAACATAAAAAAAGAAAAATGCATGACAAACCAGAAAGATGTCCCATCCAGATGAAACTTGAAAGTAAAATTGCTAAGAAAGCCCAACTCTTTATTTCAAACACTGACCACCATACATTTTCTCATGCACTAGGTATGGCTATGCTTCACGACAATAACCATAGACCTATATATCATCATCAAAAGACACAACACATGTGGGAAAAGACCATACAAGGGTCAGTATATACATACCAAGTATGATGCCGTGAAACCTAAAGGGAGTACTAAGAGTAACAATAGAAAAATATAGATAGTACAAATATCAACCCAAATAAAAAATTACCAGTCCAACAACATGGATATATATATATATATCCTTAAAGCAAAGAATCCCAAATGAGAGAGAAGGGGATAACTATATCACTACCCATCCAAGGGAAAGAGTTCCATCAGTTCCAAAATTACATCAATGATACCCATCATCTTTTGCATCTTTCTAAAGAGATATCCACATCAAGAAAAAAATCACCAATATTCCACAAAATCTATGGGGAAAATATCAAAATAAATTACCCATGACCTAGTATAATAAGAGGCATTCACACAGAGTATTTCAAGAGGACCCATGCCATGTCTCGACCAGATGGTGCTACTCAAGTGAATGATAGAGGACCCATGACTAGCCCAGGTAGTGGGTGAGAATATAGTAGTCATTAGATAACTCATTATCAGCCTAGCTAGATGGTTCCACTTTATTAGTTATTAGAGGACTGATTCCCAGACCAGTTGGAAGGTTCCACTCTAGTAGTAGGGGATCCATCCCATGATACTATTGGAGTGTGACACTTAGCGGATAAGTCAATGACCCATTCCAATAAAAGTTATAGGGAACCACTTAGATTTTCAATTGACATCCCATACCCTTCCCTGTATAAGGGTATCACTCAGATAGTTGGATAGAGGACCTATACCCTATCCCATAAGAGAATTCTATTCTATAAATAGTTAGAGGACCCATTCCCTATCCATGTTAGAGGGTTCCACTCAAAAATCCTCGGGTGATCCTTCTTCATCACTATAATTTTTGACCATCGCCTAAATAAGTTTCTTTCCTAGAAATTCTTACATCATATCTCAAAATCCATTATAGAGGCCTCCATCTCATTCTACGCATAAGAACACAATATATAAGATACTCATGGGAAAATATCTATGTCCAGATGAATTAAATATGAGAGGTTGAAGTTTCCTCAAAAGGAATGAAGCGGTATATGGTGTGTAATGTGACCCATACAGTGTGTGGTCCCACTCCATCCCCTATTGTTTCCCTTTTTTATATAGATCACTTCCCATGTAGGATATCATGCCATGTAGAGGGTATACATGGTGTGTTTGAGCAACTTGGGGTCCCACCCATACTCCTCATCATGTCTGTGTAAGCTTGCATATGCCTGTGTGCTTCAAAACACAACATGTTCCTAGTTGTGTGTGTACATGTTTACTCATAGAGAACATGTATGGTCTGTAGCACGAGTGTAACGCCCCGACCCTAGTTTCCTAGAGTCGGTGCATTATTACATAACATTGGCATGATCACAAGAAAGATCAAATCTCGAAAGACCGATTGGTTTAGTAGCCTTGGAAACACTAGATATATTCATAAGTTTTACATTACATCATAAAATCAAAAACTACTACAACAACATAATGTTTCCACAGTCCACACTACAATCCCCTCATAATATCCCTGCAGGTCATTCATAACTTACATCTTCACTTCCTGGGAAAAATAAAACATAGAAAAGGGGTGAGCTCAAATGCCCAGTAAGGATAACAATATAGCGGAAACTTTCATCAATAAGAATAAACATTTAAGGCAATGTATAACTAAAACAAAAGCCTTTTAAACATGAACTTTCAACATGGTATGGCATAAATAAAATGAAATAATGTCATTTACTTATTCACATGGATATTCCACTAATCGAATAATCACATGCAAAAATAAATAACCACTTTCATAATGTTGGAATGCATAATGCCAGACTATCATAACCACATAGCCAAGGCCTCGTGCCAAGACTACAAATAAGATTTTGTCAAGGCCTTGTGCCAAGACACTAGTTTGTCTCATGAGACCTACCGATGCATCGAGGAGCTATAGCGGGCTCCACCCGTCACTTATTAAGTCCAATGCATTCCCATATGAAAAGGTTTAAACATAACATAAACATTCGTATTAAAACTAGCATACGAAATGTCAATACTTTCACAATAAACTATGAATGGTATAAAAATAGCACATCCACAGTCAAACATATCACAAAACCTTCAATACAATATAGAAGTTTTGTATCATAATAAATCAACTTCAAATAATCTTAAAATCCATCAAAGGATGTTGACATAGATGAAATCAAAATTCTTTTTAAAGAAATATCTCCTTTTATTTTGAAATCATTTAAGATCCATATAAAATAAAACATTTTCTTTGAAAATATTCTTATAAGCTTGTAAGGAAAGCTTTGAAGATTTTATAACGGCGTAAAATATCCTCACCCGCCGTATAAGTTAAAAAAAACATTCTTACCTCAATTCTGTCGAAAAGGTTAAAAAGGACCTTGTTTTGAAAACGACGGAAAGATTACTTTATAAACCTCTTATAAAAAGTCAAAAAAAGGTATAAATTACTTTAACCCATATTCTTGTAAATAGTAAAAATGTTTTGAAATACATTTTTAAGAAACATGGATGTGGATGATAAAGAGATCCCAGTAGATTATTACATATAAACAACCTCGGATAATGAAGAGATTGTGAAATAACCCTTACCTTGTACTTTTCCTTGGTTGGGGTAGGTTAACCTCCTGTATAATGGTGAAATAGTTGTTATTAAATTATACAAGAATCATATATATTAATATGATATCATATATGATCTTTTAACATTGATTTGTTAATAATATCTTAGAATTATCGTCGTTTCGGGAGTTAACTTACTCATTTTCTTTTATATGTTTTGTTACATAAGCCATGGTTGTTGTATCTTATTCATATCCAGAATGATATACAGTCCTTAAACATCATTTTTAAATCATCAAATGATAATTATACTTGAATGGATACGATGGAGAATGAATCTCATCGCGTTCGTGGAGACGGTAGTCCGTACGTACGCACGAGCGACAATATCATTCTTTTGATATTAAAATAATATATAAATGGATGGTATATCATATATACAGAATCATTAACATGTTATATTTATTATTTACATGAGTTACACATCATTATTATACCCATCCAAATAATATTATATTGAATAACAATTACACCACGACGTGGAGACGGTAAGCCGTACGTACGCACGTATGGTGACATGTTATTCAAAGGGTGGATAGAATACTGAATATGATTGTACCATATTTATAATAACATCACAGTATATGTGAGATACTGGAGTTATTATTTCAGAATGGTAAGAACAAAGGAAGAAGAAGTGGAAGAAGAAATGAACTTAGAAAAGGGTGGTGAAATCATTACCTCTTCTTCGGGTTCTTCCTTTTGATTTGATCAAAAGGGCTCCTTAGGTTGGCTTTCTGATCAAAATAAGGCCTCTAGGTTGTATTGAGGGATGTTGGGAGAGTATTTGGGCAGAGTTTGGCCGAACCAAAAGGCTTTGAAGGTGTGAAGAAATGAGAAGGAGGAGTGCCCTTTTATAAGAGGGGTGAGGGGCACCTTTGGAAAAGTTAGAAATATTAATTTATAATAAATTCATATTCGGTTTACAAAGGCTCCAAAGTTGACTATTCAAAGGATGAGGTGTGGATAGGTCGAAAACAACTCATCCAATAGAATTTAGACAGGTTTGGGTACTTATATTAACCTTATCTTTAAGTATTAACTCTAAGTTAATTAGTTTCACTTTTACAATGTCTCTTTGTATTTTTATATAATATGATTAATAAACTTACTATATACATCCAAGCGCCCCCCAAGTGGTCCATTAATGAGGAACCTATCATAATATAAGTCTCTTGGCCGAACCTTAGATTTTTAGGAATTTAATATCAATTAATAATATAATATTTGTTTTAAGAACTCTTTTATGTCAATTTTGACACTATTCAATAGTTGATTTTTGTGAAACTCCTAACAGATTGATTACTTCGAACAAAGTAAATTAAATCAATCCTAATATATCATATTATCATATAAAATTAGTTTAATTCATTAAAAGTTTCATATTATAATTATTTGGGTATTTATAAGATCAATTATTTTTATTTTTCACTATTTTAGTAATTACTGCATCATCATTGTGTCATAAATAAAATAAATTATATAATGTCTAAAAATTATAAATAAAATATCATTATGTAGGAACTATTTTTAGCTTTCTAATGAATATTTATAATCGAAAATCCAACATGTATAACCCTATGTAAAAATTGTTCTTCTAAAAGATGTAAGCTTATGCCATTTTTATTTTTATTTTAACTTTATTAATATAAAGTGTCCCTACCACATACAAGTGGCTCCAAGGGGTCCCCAAATTGACCAAAGGATGCCCATGGTCGGGTATGTGTCCACCAATAAGGTTAGGACACGTTTTAGGGTAATTTTTTATTATTATAATATTATTCTTTTAACCCTTATTTACCGGATTTACCCTTTAACCATGGTAAATAAAATATTTACCACAGTAACTATTCAAAATGTCTAAAAATAAAAGTTACCTATTTACACAATTTGAACATCCTGATTCCAAATATGGAATCCATTTTCCTAAATTCAAAACACAGAAGTGGCAGAAATTAATTTAAAATTAATTCCCGCTGTCAAAACAAAAAGCGTGTTTTTAAGAGATAATAACTATCAAAAGATTGACACTTGTTTATGTTCGGTTTAATTGTAAAATTATGTCCAATGATAAACATTAAATTGAATGGTAAAAATATATTCTAAATATACTTTAAAACCACTCAAATTCATAATTTATCACTATTAATTATTTTGATTAAAAAAGTTGTTTTTAATTAAAATTTAGAAATTTTCACTATTCATCAAAATATGAAAGTTATCCGAAATGTTCCAAAATTTCACCCTAGGCTAATTTTGATATTCCGAATCCAAAAATGAAGTCCATTTTGAAATATAGAATATATATGATTTCAAAAAGTAGGTATTACTATTCACAACGGCTAGTTTAATTAGTTGTGGTGTGTGTTAGAACTCGAGGTTGCGTACAACACACGCTATCGCATTATTCAAAGGGAAACGTACCGTAGAAGCTTGGGGTGTTACATTCTCCCCTCCTTCAAATAATTGCGTCCTCGCAATTTCTAGGGTATTACTGCATAAAAAGACTCGGGTGGTTCTTCATCATAAGTTCCTCGGGTTCCCACGTTGCCTCTTCCATTTTATGATTTCCCCACAAAACTTTTACCAGACGTGTCGTCCGGTTTCTCAGTACTTGTTCTCTTGTATCAAGAATCCTGACGGGCTCTTCGCAATAAGACAGATCGGGTTCCAGTTCTAATTCCTCATAAGTGAGTACATGCGTTGGGTCAGGCATGTATTTTCTCAACAGAGATACGTGGAACACATCGTGAACTTTGGAGAGACTTGGCGGCATTGCCAATCGGTAAGCTACAGCCCCAATTCGTTCTAGAATTTCGAAAGGTCCGATGTACCTGGGACTCAATTTACCTTTCTTACCAAAACGTATGACTCCCTTCCACGGAGATACCTTTAGGAAAACATGATCACCGACTTGAAATTCCAAATCCTTCCTTCGATTATCGGCATAGCTCTTCTGCCTACTTTGAGCTGCTTTGATGTGATTTTGGATTACCTTCACCTTTTCCACCGTTTCCTCCACCAGTTCTGGGCCTACAAGTTTTCTTTCACCAACGTCATCCCAACAGGTTGGTGTACGACATCTCTTTCCGTATAACGCTTCATATGGTGCCATTTGTATACTCGAATGGAAGCTATTGTTATAGGAAAATTCTACCAGAGGTAAATATTGATCCCACATACCCTGAAAATCAAGTGAGCAAGATCTCAACATGTCTTCTAAGGTCTGAATAGTCCGTTCTGATTGTCCGTCTGTCTGAGGGTGGTAAGCAGTGCTCAAATGAAGTTCAGTATCCAGGGATTTCTGAAGACTTTTCCAAAATCTTGAAGTAAAACGGGGATCACGATCAGAAACAATCGATAGGGGAACTCCATGAAGTCTCACAACTTCATTAATGTATAGTCTTGCTAGACGTTCCAGGGGTAGATCTTCTCTTATAGCAAGAAAATGTGCTGACTTGGTAATACGATCAACAATAACCCATATTGCATCGTTCCTTCTAGGAGTCTTTGGTAGCCCCATGACAAAGTCCATCGTAATATTGTCCCATTTCCACTCCGGTATGGGAAGAGGTTGCATGACTCCTCCAGGCTGTTGCCTTCCAGCTTTCACTTGTTGACAAACCATACACCTTGACACAAAATCAGCAATCTCCCTCTTCATGTTGTCCCACCAAAAATGTTCCTTCAAATCTCTATACATTTTGGTGCTCCCAGGGTGTATAGAGAAATTGGAACTATGAGCATCATCCAACAATTCCCTTTTTAGATCAGGTATATTGGGAACACAAAGTCTCTTCCTGAATTTCAAAATTCCATCTTCATACACAAAGTCTCTCAATCTCCCATCATTCACAGCTTTAATCTTCTTTTGGAATTCGTCATCATCGGTCTGAGAACTCTTAATCCTTTCTAGTAAAGATGGTTTGGCAACCATTTGAAAAAGCATTGATGTTTCACCTTCCCTGGTTATTCCCATGTCCATTTTCACTAGATCCATGAAAATTGGATCCCTTTCAATTCTCATATTGTTCAAAACTCCATGGTCTTTTCTACTCAAAGCATCTGCCACCTTGTTTGCCTTCCCCGGGTGGTAGTGTATCGTACAATCATAATCCTTGAGTAATTCAAGCCATCTCCTTTGCCTCATGTTGAGTTCTTTTTGTGAGAAAATATACTTCAAACTCTTGTGATCAGTATAAATCTCATATTTTTCACCATAGAGGTAGTGCCTCCATATCTTCAAAGCAAAGATCACAACTGCTAACTCAAGATCATGAGTAGGATAGTTTTGTTCATGAATTTTCAACTGTCGTGATGCATAGGCAATAACTCTATCATTCTGCATAAGGACACAGCCAAGTCCTTTCTTTGATGCATCACTATAAATAACGAACCCATCTTTCCCCGATGGTAGAGTCAATATAGGAGCATTGACTAATCTTCTCTTCAGTTCTTCGAAACATTCTTCACACTCTTTTGTCCAAACAACTTTAACCCCTTTACGTGTGAGCTTCGTTAATGGGTTAGCCAATCGGGCAAAATTCTGGACGAAACGTCGATAATAACCTGCCAAGCCAATAAAACTACGTACCTCAGTTATACTCGTAGGTGCTGGCCATTCTTGGATTGCCTTGGTCTTAGAAGGATCAACAGAGATTCCATCTTTAGAGACAATATGGCCAAGAAAAGAAATCTCCTGAAGCCAGAATTCACACTTGCTAAATTTTCCATATAATTCATGCCTCCTCAGAGTCTTCAAGATAATGCGCAAGTGATTTTCATGATCTTCGTAGGTTTTGGAGTATACCAAGATATCATCAATAAATACCACCACAAATTCATCGAGATACTCCTTGAAAACTCTATTCATCAGATCCATGAATACAGAGGGTGCATTAGTCAATCCAAACGGCATTACAGTAAACTCGTAATGCCCGTACCTGGTTCGAAATGCTGTCTTCGGAATGTCTTCCTTCTTTACACACAACTGATGGTATCCAGATCGAAGGTCAATCTTTGAAAAGTATTGAGCTCCATGCAGTTGGTCAAATAAATCATCAATACGAGGTAGGGGATACTTGTTCTTTATCATTATAGCATTGATCTCCCTGTAGTCGATACATAACCTCATAGATCCATCTTTCTTTTTAACAAAAAGAACAGGGGCTCCCCATGGAGAAACACTAGGGCGAATAAATCCCTTATTACTCAATTCCTCTAGTTGTTTCTTTAGTTCGACTAACTCTACAGTGGCCATTCTATAAGGGGTCTTCGATATAGGCCTTGATCCAGGAATCAAATCAATAGAAAACTCAACTTCTCGTTCTGGAGGATGTCCAGGTAAATCTTCCGGAAATACATCTACAAATTCTTTCACAACAGGTACATCCTCTATTTGAACATTCCTTTCCTCACCGACAGTTATTTCATTCTCTTCCTCCCCAATAATTGAATTAAGTTGAGCTACTGGGGGTGGGTCTAAATAAGAATTAGGTGGTGACGATTCTGCTCTAAAAATAAGGTGTTCCTTATCATTATCATCAAGAATCGTAACCTATTCCTTCTTACAATAAATCTTCGCATCATAGTCTGAAAGCCAGTCCATACCGAGGATTATATCAAACTCAATCATATGTATGACGATGAAATCAGCAGATAAAGAAAATTTATGTGCTCTAATGGGGACTGATTCACAAAACTTTGTTGCAACGATACTTCCCTTAGGAGTTTTAACTGACAACTCCCTTATTAAATCAAATTGGAAATATCTAATTTTCTTAGCAAACTGGGAAGATATGAAACAATGCGATGATCCAGAATCAAATAATGCATTTGCTAAACTTGAGGAAACCATTAAATTACCTGCCACCACGTCTTTCGGAGTTTCTACCTCAGCAGTAGTGATAGCATAAGCCTGGCCTTGATCCCTTGGCCTTTTCTGAGGTAAGTTCTCCTGACGCTTAGGACATGCATTTGCATAATGCCCCATCTCCCTGCAATTGTAGCACTGAACGTTGGTAGCTTCCTTCTTCCCCTTGCAATCATGAGCTTGGTGTCCTTTTTCACCACACTTGTAACAGACTCTCATTCCCTTCAGGCAAGCACCGGGGTGTTTCTTCCTGCACTTACCACAAGATGGATATTCAACCTTTCCCTTCTTCCCCTTATTTCCATTCCCAGATTGATCAGCAGGTCTCTTCTTCTCTTGCTTTGCTTTAAAGTCATAAGACTTAGAGAATTCCTTTTCGGTCTTGATAGCACATGAGACAATGTCTTCGTACGATGAAAAGGATTGTGAGACTAATGCTCGACGGAGAAATGGTTTTAACCCATCAAAGAAACGATCAATCTTACTTCTTGGGTTGCGAATATAATCTCCAGCATACCTCGCTAACCTTGTAAAGTTAGCCTCATACTTTGTGACATTCTCATCCTCCTTTTGTCTCAGACTCAGAAATTGCCTTTCCATATCTGCTCGATGGTCGCGAGGAAAGTATTTTTCTAAAAACAGATCTTTGAACTCCCTCCATTCCATGTTTGATACTTCATCATCTTCCTTCATGTTTTGAATCAATGACCACCATTGATCAGCATCTCCAGTGAGGCGGTAAACTGCCATGGTAACTTTTTCCCTTTCACTACTCCCCAAAGCCTGAAATATTTTCTCTAGGGAAAATATCCATTGCTCAGCTACTAAGGGATTTGTACTTCCATTGAACGTTGGTGGTTGTTGTCTCATGAATCGATCTAACATTGATCCTCCACGCTGCGGATCAGGGTGCTCCATACGGGTAAGGTTATTATTCATAACCTGAGTAAGTTGTCCCAGTACGGTGATTAGCTGATCAGCACCAGTTGCATCACCAGCCCCACTATAATTATCTTGAGCAGGAGGGCAATCCCTACATGGAGTGCGTGCATTGATACGATTTCCATTTCTTCCACTAGGAGCCATTTCTAAACAATGGCATAAACTAGATCAGTTTATGAATCAAAATACATAATCCCATACTTATAAAACACTTAACATAAATTGAACTATCTATGGATATAATCCATAATCATAAATATGTTTTCTTTGAGGAAGTATATACTCATAAACCCTTCATAATGATTTGTAAAGAAAGTGAGAGTTATCCTAAGCATATCCCCCGGGAGTGTCGTAACCAAGAGTGCAGCAAGGCCCGTTGTCGTGCACCAGTTCCCGTTCGAGTCTAGCTCAAAGCGGTGTTTTCGGGTTTTACCCCTAGGTACATCTGTGCCAGAGCCGCCTCTACCTGCTCGTATCCAGACAGGGATGTATTGCTCGCAAAACTCACAAAGTCTCTACAATACCAAAATTCTAGGAAGTTCTTCTATACTAATCCTCAAAGTTCATCTTAGGTCTACGTGCTCTAATCAGAGTTTATCTAAATCTAGCTTCCAAGGTTTGTACTAAACTTCCTCTGATACCAACTGTAACGCCCCGACCCTAGTTTCCTAGAGTCGGTGCATTATTACATAACATTGGCATGATCACAAGAAAGATCAAATCTCGAAAGACCGATTGGTTTAGTAGCCTTGGAAACACTAGATATATTCATAAGTTTTACATTACATCATAAAATCAAAAACTACTACAACAACATAATGTTTCCACTGTCCACACTACAATCCCCTCATAATATCCCTGCAGGTCATTCATAACTTACATCTTCACTTCCTGGGAAAAATAAAACATAGAAAAGGGGTGAGCTCAAATGCCCAGTAAGGATAACAATATAGCGGAAACTTTCATCAATAAGAATAAACATTTAAGGCAATGTATAACTAAAACAAAAGCCTTTTAAACATGAACTTTCAACATGGTATGGCATAAATAAAATGAAATAATGCCATTTACTTATTCACATGGATATTCCACTAATCGAATAATCACATGCAAAAATAAATAACCACTTTCATAATGTTGGAATGCATAATGCCAGACTATCATAACCACATAGCCAAGGCCTCGTGCCAAGACTACAAATAAGATTTTGTCAAGGCCTTGTGCCAAGACACTAGTTTGTCTCATGAGACCTACCGATGCATCGAGGAGCTATAGCGGGCTCCACCCGTCACTTATTAAGTCCAATGCATTCCCATATGAAAAGGTTTAAACATAACATAAACATTCGTATTAAAACTAGCATACGAAATGTCAATACTTTCACAATAAACTATGAATGGTATAAAAATAGCACATCCACAGTCAAACATATCACAAAACCTTCAATACAATATAGAAGTTTTGTATCATAATAAATCAACTTCAAATAATCTTAAAATCCATCAAAGGATGTTGACATAGATGAAATCAAAATTCTTTTTAAAGAAATATCTCCTTTTATTTTGAAATCATTTAAGATCCATATAAAATAAAACATTTTCTTTGAAAATATTCTTATAAGCTTGTAAGGAAAGCTTTGAAGATTTTATAACGGCGTAAAATAACCGCACCCGCCGTATAAGTTAAAAAAAACATTCTTACCTCAATTCTGTCGAAAAGGTTAAAAAGGACCTTGTTTTGAAAACGACGGAAAGATTCCTTTATAAACCTCTTATAAAAATTCAAAAAAAGGTATAAATGACTTTAACCCATATTCTTGTAAATAGTAAAAATGTTTTGAAATACATTTTTAAGAAACATGGATGTGGATGATAAAGAGATCCCAGTAGATTATTACATATAAACAACCTCGGATAATGAAGAGATTGTGAAATAACCCTTACCTTGTACTTTTCCTTGGTTGGGGTAGGTTAACCTCCTGTATAATGGTGAAATAGTTGTTATTAAATTATACAAGAATCATATATATTAATATGATATCATATATGATCTTTTAACATTGATTTGTTAATAATATCTTAGAATTATCGTCGTTTCGGGAGTTAACTTACTCATTTTCTTTTATATGTTTTGTTACATAAGCCATGGTTGTTGTATCTTATTCATATCCAGAATGATATACAGTCCTTAAACATCATTTTTAAATCATCAAATGATAATTATACTTGAATGGATACGATGGAGAATGAATCTCATCGCGTTCGTGGAGACGGTAGTCCGTACGTACGCACGAGCGACAATATCATTCTTTTGATATTAAAATAATATATAAATGGATGGTATATCATATATACAGGATCATTAACATGTTATATTTATTATTTACATGAGTTACACATCATTATTATACCCATCCAAATAATATTATATTGAATAACAATTACACCACGACGTGGAGACGGTAAGCCGTACGTACGCACGTATGGTGACATGTTATTCAAAGGGTGGATAGAATACTGAATATGATTGTACCATATTTATAATAACATCACAGTATATGTGAGATACTGGAGTTATTATTTCAGAATGGTAAGAACAAAGGAAGAAGAAGTGGAAGAAGAAATGAACTTAGAAAAGGGTGGTGAAATCATTACCTCTTCTTCGGGTTCTTCCTTTTGATTTGATCAAAAGGGCTCCTTAGGTTGGCTTTCTGATCAAACTAAGGCCTCTAGGTTGTATTGAGGGATGTTGGGAGAGTATTTGGTCAGAGTTTGGCCGAACCAAAAGGCTTTGAAGGTGTGAAGAAATGAGAAGGAGGAGTGCCCTTTTATAAGAGGGGTGAGGGGCACCTTTGGAAAAGTTAGAAATATTAATTTATAATAAATTCATATTCGGTTTACAAAGGCTCCAAAGTTGACTATTCAAAGGATGAGGTGTGGATAGGTCGAAAACAACTCATCCAATATAATTTAGACAGGTTTGGGTACTTATATTAACCTTATCTTTAAGTATTAACTCTAAGTTAATTAGTTTCACTTTTACAATGTCTCTTTGTATTTTTATATAATATGGTTAATAAACTTACTATATACATCCAAGCGCCCCCCAAGTGGTCCATTAATGAGGAACCTATCATAATATAAGTCTCTTGGCCGAACCTTAGATTTTTAGGAATTTAATATCAATTAATAATATAATATTTGTTTTAAGAACTCTTTTATGTCAATTTTGACACTATTCAATAGTTGATTTTTGTGAAACTCCTAACAGATTGATTACTTAGAAAAAAGTCAATTAAATCAATCCTAATATATCATATTATCATATAAAATTAGTTTAATTCATTAAAAGTTTCATATTATAATTATTTGGGTATTTATAAGATCAATTATTTTTATTTTTCACTATTTTAGTAATTACTGCATCATCATTGTGTCATAAATAAAATACATTATATAATGTCTAAAAATTATAAATAAAATATCATTATGTAGGAAATCTTTTTAGCTTTCTAATGAATATTTATAATCGAAAATCCAACATGTATAACCCTATGTAAAAATTGTTCTTCTAAAAGATGTAAGCTTATGCCATTTTTATTTTTATTTTAACTTTATTAATATAAAGTGTCCCTACCACATACAAGTGGCTCCAAGGGGTCCCCAAATTGACCAAAGGATGCCCATGGTCGGGTATGTGTCCACCAATAAGGTTAGGACACGTTTTAGGGTAATTTTTTATTATTATAATATTATTCTTTTAACCCTTATTTACCGGATTTACCCTTTAACCATGGTAAATAAAATATTTACCACAGTAACTATTCAAAATGTCTAAAAATAAAAGTTACCTATTTACACAATTTGAACATCCTGATTCCAAATATGGAATCCATTTTCCTAAATTCAAAACACAGAAGTGGCAGAAATTAATTTAAAATTAATTCCCGCTGTCAAAACAAAAAGCGTGTTTTTAAGAGATAATAACTATCAAAAGATTGACACTTGTTTATGTTCGGTTTAATTGTAAAATTATGTCCAATGATAAACATTAAATTGAATGGTAAAAATATATTCTAAATATACTTTAAAACCACTCAAATTCATAATTTATCACTATTAATTATTTTGATTAAAAAAGTTGTTTTTAATTAAAATTTAGAAATTTTCACTATTCATCAAAATATGAAAGTTATCCGAAATGTACCAAAATTTCACCCTAGGCTAATTTTGATATTCCGAATCCAAAAATGAAGTCCATTTTGAAATATAGAATATATATGATTTCAAAAAGTAGGTATTACTATTCACAACGGCTAGTTTAATTAGTTGTGGTGTGTGTTAGAACTCGAGGTTGCGTACAACACACGCTATCGCATTATTCGAAGGGAAACGTACCGTAGAAGCTTGGGGTGTTACAACGAGGTTCATATTACATGTGGGGGTCTCACACGTTGTGTGATACATTTCTCACTCAAAACCCTAGTCATCACATCCAAGGGGTAACACAACCTGTATTATTCTGACTACATGGCGTATAGTTAATATTTTTATAGAATTCTATATCCATTCCCGCTTTTCCAAGTCTTATTACAAGTCTTTATAATTCACCTCCATTCCATCATAATTAAAGGGTACGCCCTAGATTTTTCACTTATAGACATCCATTGGATTGAAATGAATTTTTTTTGGTCTATTGTTTCCCACATGCATCGTGCACATATTATATCACTTATAATCTTTAATTTGGAAAAAATTCAATAGATTTATAACATGAAACCTAAAACCATATAAATAAATCATCTATATGTCATTTCATTCATCACACATGAATCCACCATGGATCTGGGGGTCTAATCAAACTCTGTCGAACCCAAAAATTTGGAATCGCAACCTCATAGTCCAATGATAAATAATTTAGAGAAATGGGAGAAAGGCATAAGAAACATAGGTGAAATGAATTTTGGATAATCATTTAAGGCAAAAAGATGTATATTTTTGGTTCCATAGCGGGAGAATTTAATATATAAATTGAATTGTTACATGAGAGGATACAATGGGTCAATTAAAACATAGTTCAATGAAGAATTTATATTTTTCTCAGTCAATTTTATCAAAGGGTGAATAAGCCACACATTGAAAATTATTATATGGTTTTAGATGTATCATCATCTAATTAAACACCCTATAATGAATGATATAAGTCATTCAATTATCTTTTTGTTGATCTTCCCAGATCTAGGGTTTCGTCTTTATCATAATCTGATTTCCCGATAATGGGAGGAAGAAGTCCATGCACAATGATCCAAGGGTTATGCGGCTAGGCTTCTATATCCTTTTATAATGATGGATTAATAGGAAAATATTTTTAGGACAATTAAATTAAATAAATAAATTTAAATATTTAATTAACTCAAAATAGCTATCTATGGTCCCTTCTCTCAGAACTCCCCACACATACCTATTTTAGGTCATGAACAGGGTAAACATCACATTTTAGACACAACTATGGTCTCAAATTTTAGATATGATATTCCATTTAATAGTTATCCAAATTTATTTATGCAAATACACACATGTAATATAAAATATTAAAATATTTTTATAAAATTAATCTGTGACACACTGGGGATCTGAATCGCATGAAGTATTAGTGCTTGGATCTAAAAATAGAACCAAAAATATTTTAATGTCTTATAAGAAAAATATATGTTCTAAACACAACTATATTAAAATTACTAAAATTTTAAAAAATTATTCTTGGTTCAGTTCTAAATTCAATAAAAAGAATAATTAAAACTAAATAAGTAAAATTAATAAATAAATTAAATATGGTTTTTGAAAATTCTCTCTACCATAATGCTTTATATACCTACAAATCCTTTATAATAAATGGTGGATTGAAAAAGAATGAGGTATAACCTTGCGCACTAGGAAGACAAACTAGGAAACTAGAATATCTATGTATATAACCTCAAATGGTTGATGATGTTATCCACAACATATAAATATGACATATCTTAATTTCTCAATTCCATTAACTTATAGAATTGAAAGGTAACCCTAACAAAAAGTGTTCTCCAAAGAGGAAAAAAGGCTTATTTAATAAAACACAGACTCAACACCTAAGGAACAACCCAATTAAAACCTAAAAAAAATAAACAATGAGAATTTAGACACTAAAAACCCATAATTAAAATTTGACAATTAAGATGGGGAGTTTTTCGAAAAATCACAGAATGAGTCCCCAGCCACACTACACTACTCTACCTCAAAAGGAACTACAAAATGATAAAAAGGAATAAGATTTCCAAAAAAGAACCACATTCATAATGGTTTATAAATAGTGGTCTCCCAACTGTATATGAATACCACAAAAATAATAAAAATCTATGGAAGCTAACTTTTTCAATAGATGAGAAATATAAAGATTATTACAAATAATATGAAAACTCAAAATGAAAGGATAAGTGATAATGAAATATACCTCAAGGAAAGAAGGATTCAAAAATTACACATCCAAAACACCATAATCACCCTAATAAAACATTGTCTTAAAAAATATGTACAACCCCTATCCCAAATAATAACAATAAAGGAGAATCGGTGATAAAAAATAAAGATGTAAATATAAATTCTTCAAATTAAACATGGATGATGAAGATAAACTAATTCTGGACAATGAAAATATGTGTAATAGAAAATAACTTCGTGTGTCCTACTTGAAACAAAAAAAACCCTAGCAAAAACATCTATAAATTCAAAGCACCAGATATAGTACAACCTACACAAGGGGTAACACACACATCGGTAATCCATGAATGCCCCCAAAACATAAAAATTCCAATACCTCATGATAAGAACATATGTCCAGGATAGAATACTATCAAAACCTTGATATACTATAGATCACTAAGACCCTCATATCTACTTTGTAATAATAATTATTTCAATAAAATTTAAGGAGAAATATAATAGACCAGACCAATCAAAGGATCCCAGGAACCATGAAAGAAAAGAACCACCCCAAACACTCCATCCACTATAAAATTGATCAGACAAATCCTGAAAAAGAGATAAAATACAATAATATAGAATGGGGTTACATTGAGACAATGGGATGAATGATTTATATTAGGTAAAATGGTCAACCCTTTCATATAAGACTTACTGGGATGAAAAATCATAAATCATAAAATGTAGTCCCAATGAAAAACATTATAAATTTGAAACAATTGAATATCGACTCATTTTTTCCTTTGAATGTTTTTAAAATTATACACTCATGTTTAAAAGCATAAATCATTATTTATAAAAACATTTTAAAGTTGTAAATATCTTTATTTGAAAAAAATAATAATTTTTGAAATGTTAAACTCTTTATAATTTCATGACATAACATTATCTGATATTATCTCAAAATAATTCAATGGAATTGATTTAAAATTAAAAAATTCATATATTAAAAATTATATCAAAATAAAAAATGTATCCATCATTTTAAAATAATTTCAAAACCCTTCTTTTCATTTTAAAACTTGTTTTTTACTCTAAATACAATGTTTACAATTTAAAAACACCCACATACATCCAAGAGGGCATGTCAAAAAATTTATATAAGTCCACATTACTAGGTTTAAATCAAATTTAACGAATATAAATTAGACCAAATATTTATTTAAAAATCCTTCATTATAAAAAAAGAATTGAGTTTCCTCTTTTACTAATTTTGGAAAACTCGTTAATTGGATTTGAAAACAAAAACATAACCATTCTGGAATCATTATTTTAAAAACATAAGCTCAATCATTTTCTAAAACAACACAAAATTCTAAAAGAAAATGAACTAAACACATATTTTTAATATGGGAATAGTTTCATTAAGCTGTATGGTTTCTTGGCTTGGTGGACTATGTACCAACAGTGCAACCATCCCCTAGAGTCACCATGAAACATGTACACAACTTCCACATAGATTTCAAGGCCCTACGAGCTTTCCAAGAGCCACAAGTTCATTCCCCCTTGGAATTTCCAAATCACCAGATAATCAAAGAACTCATAAATAAAAGAATAAAAGACCCACATACCATGGAATATTAGGGATTCGAATTTGAAAGACCCAACTAGACTCCTCCCACACATACCTCCTAAGTCTTGATAGTACTATATCAACCTGCCATTAAATCCCAAAAAATAAAGGGAATTACAGAACCTAGTCCTTATTAGGGACCAAGGTCTCTAATACCATTTTTTAAGGAACCATCTTGTGTCTTCCATTTGTTGGATGCACGATTTAGCCCATGATATCCCTAAGGTGATTTCTTGAATGCCCCAAGGTGGCGACATGCACTGTGGGAACTATAATTAACCATTGGGAATTATTTTTATCATAAAAATTACTTAAAATTAGTTAAAATTAAATAATATTTTTGCACGACCTTTTTGTACTTCAAACACAAACTCCAAAAAAAATCAATGAAATAATGAACTAGTATCAAAATATGAAAGCATAAAGCATCATGATAAAAATTCTATCACTCACCCCCAGACTCCCTCCACTATAATAAATAGATACCCACCTGACGCCTTTTCATTGGAATATTGAAATAATAGTGTCCCACCAATCATATAAGGCATAAAAAATCCTATGATTTTAATGAGATTAATGAAAATGAAATAAAACTAAAGTAAAAAAACATACATCCCAACTACTATACATGTCACCATAAAACAAATAGAATCTCAATGTGAGTAGGAATAGATAAAATAAATCTAATAAGTGAAAATGATAATGATTTTCAATGGTAGTAAGCTCATAAGGAAAACCATGTAACCACTCTGTTAGTAGAACACTTTAGATTGAGGATCCTTATTATAATAGTTATAAATATAAGAAAAATTATTTTCATTTAAAAGAAAGTCACGTGTCAATATTATTTTATAAATACTTTTTTTCAAATATTTAAATGAAAAGAATCACTAAGAAAATATTCTTGGGCCTAAGCCCCTTTTATTTTAAATAACTAATTTAAGACAAACTCGTTAAATTTTCTTTAATAACATATTTTTCAATAAACATTATGGTAAAAGTTTTCTAAAAAGGAATATATGGTATAAAAGAAATAAATTCACTACCAAAAGAAAACAGATGCTATCAAGTATAAGGTAAATAAAATTTATTTAATCATGGGAATATCATAAAAATAGAGTGAGCATACTATAGATATACTCAGTTCAGAATCATCATTTATCCTATCAATGTGATCTAAAGTCTATTGCAAACCTTGTGCTCTAAACTAGCCCCAGTGGTGGCATAACCCACCATGATATTTATCTACCTTGTGGATCCAGGCTACCTAACCAAGGCTAAATAACTAAAATATATTGACTCCCACTAAGACATATAGGTTCCCTAAATAATAGTATATTGGATGTGAGGAAATAGGAAAAAACTAATAAATCTCGATCATGATTTTTCACAAACCATCATACATGCTAAGCCAACTTCTCGACACCATCATTATGAGTACCCTCCAAAAACTAGTGGACTTCCATATAGTTTCTTAATTTTAAGAAAATAAATTAAAATTACCAACTGCGCCTTATGAATTTTATAATTCAACATCATTACCAAGGAAACCTCTTTATTTTCAATATTAAATTCATAAAAAAATGAAATCAGAAAGAAATTTTTTCAAGGTTCCAACTGGTCCTAGAAACATTAAATTTAAAATAAAATCCACTTAAATGAAAAATTAAAACTATGATTTAGTTTCAATTTACTTCTCCAAAGATACACTTTCACTATATAACAGATATACTATTATCTATATAAATACATATGTATTCCATTAAAAAATTATATTATCACAAATTAATTTTTACATATACACGTATAAATATACAAGCCTGAGTATATGGTTATTAATCTCCAGTAAGAGAAAATATATTAAAAATCATCACATTGTTAATTTAAAAATTACCTTAAAATAATTCATTAAAACATTAAATTTCCTTAATTACATGAAATTTCAAATATAGTAACAAAAGTTCATTTAAAATTCACATTAAAAATTGATGTCAATTTTATGAAAAGAACATAATATATTTATGAGGTCTATCAAATCATTATTCAAAACCAGACAATGAAATTTTACTGAAAATATATATTTGACAGTCTCCCAATTAGGGGTAAACATACTAAATTGAAATTAAAATTATGAAAGGGGTTATTTTTTATTAAAAATCATTATACATATTTAATAATATTAATTTATTTTAAATAAAAGCATTAAAAACATAGGAAAATAATGTTCCTAAATTTAAAACCCTAAAATGAGGGGTGACCTACCTTTAATTTGAATCTTATGAAAACAGAGGTGCCATCCCACCTCAAAAGGTTAGAAGAGTACCTATAAAATAAAGACACAATTAAAAATTAAAAAAATACCAAATAAAGGAAGAACAATACAAACCTTACCTTAAACGAAGTAGGAATATTGTCCTTTGATGAAAGCTATAGGAACCAGCCTCAACACAGGTCTCAAATTCCTTACACATTTAAAATAATACAAAACAAAAACCCAAATTCATGTATGGTTCCACTAGTTCACGTACACCATAAGAGTTGTAGAAAAGAAATAAAAAAATAATTATAAAGGAGAGAAGGGGATCAGAGACCCTAACTTGGGAATATTGAATGAAAGAAGTTGAAAAATCACAAATGAAAGGGGATGGAAAGAGGGGTGTTTCATGCATAGGGAATACCATGGATGGGAATGAGTTGAAAGGGAATAGGGAGATAGACTCATTTTAAGGTTTTATTTTGTTAATAAAAAAAGTGAATTTGAAAAATTAAATACCCTGGACAATGTGCATGGTTTGGTGACAATATTGAAAAATAGTTCACCAACCTTGTAGCTCACACTGGATGTTTTGGAGCAGCCAACACGTCCAAGGAACATAGTTAGGGATACCATACACTAGAAGTTGATATCGGACTATAAATATTATATATGCACTCACATTTTAGGCACATGGTTTTGACTAGCCCTATTCTAACCATATCCTTGTACCAAAAATATAAAAATGATAAAAAAAATTAAACTCAATTCAATCTAAAATTAAAGAAAGATACTAAATATAATAAAATAATATAAAATAATTAATAAATTAAGGTTCATGTGAGAAAACCCACACCTCCCCCAATAATTATTTATAACCCTAAAAATCAATTGGATGAAATTGTTAATTCAAATGGAATGATGCCCAAACCCAAAAAATGGGAACACGGTCCCAAAATATATATATCTACATCAAATTCATGAAATGTTTAACAATATAATCTAAAATATAGAAATGGGACATACCTCAATTTAATAATTCCCAAAACATTTACAACCACAATAGAACCCTAACCCAAAGGGTACTCAATAAAGGGAAAAAGGTTGATTCCACAGGATAAAACCTCGACACCCTTGGAAAAAATAAATGAAAAGTAATAAGATATAAACCATGACAAGATTGTTTCTAAAATCCATGATTAAAATTTTACCTCTATTTGGGGAAGGTTGGAAAAAATCACAGAATTATTCACCAACCGCATGACATTTCTTAACCTCAAAACTATGTTACACAAGATACAAAGGCCTAAGTTCTATAAACTAGATCAATTCCATGAATGTTTTCCAATGGAGTTATACACACCAAATAAGAATTTAAATCACACTCAAAATATACTTGGAATCCAATTATTCTAGGGAATTATAAAGATCGTGATTGTGATAAATAACAGAAAAACTCAATATAAAATAAAGTGTCTCACAAAATACACCTAAAGAAATTGGGGATTTGTAAATAACATAAAATAATTCAACTAGTACCATAATTAAAAAAACAACCTTAACGTAACACCCCAAGATTTTATGAAAAATATTCTTTTTAATTTTATTGATGTCTTGTGTTGTACGCTACAACAAAAGAGTCTTTCACAACACGCAACCCTAACTTGGATGCATTACACACAATCACGACCTTCCTCAATAGCGTGTGTTGTACGCAATACCGAGTTTCACTAAACAATGATATGCTATTAAAATATTATTAAAACTAGCCGTTATGAATAGTAATAACCACTTTTTTAAATTTTGAAAATTTCATCTTTCAAAATGGACTTCATTTTTTGATTTGGAATATCGAAATTAGCTTAGGGTGAAATTTTGGTACTTTTCGGATAACCTTCATACTCTGATGAATAGTGAAAATTACTAAATTTTAATTAAAACCAACTTTTTTAATCGAAATAATTAATAGTGATAAATTATTAATTTGAGTGGTATTAAAGTATATTTAGAATATATTTTTACCATTTAATACAATGTTGGTCATTGGATGTAATTTCACATTTAAACTAGACATAAACAAGTGTAAATCTTTTGATAGTTATTATCTCTTAAAAACATGCTATTTGTTTTGACTAAGAGAATTAATTTATAAATTAATTAACGCAACTGATATGTTTTGAATTTGGTAAAATAGACATCATTTTTGAATTCATAATATCAAATATAGCTTAGGCCTAATTTTTGGTATTTTTCTGGAAACTTTCATTTTTTGATGAATAGTGAAACCACTAAGTGGTGGTTTAAAAACTGAATTTTTTATAAAACTTAATTTTACTGCTTCTGTGAGTGGAATTTAGAAAATCCAAGGGACACAGTTAATATCAAGGACTAAAATGTGGTTCAATTAGATGAAAATATTTTTTGGTGAATAGTAACTTTTTACTTTTATTTACCACGGTTAAAAGTATATAGGGTAATTAAGGGTAAAAATGATATTATTATTACCCTAAAACATGTCCTAATTCTATTGGATAACTGTAATTCGACCAAAAACAACCTTAGGAATAAAATATGACCATTTAGGTCCACTTGGATTAGATTAGGACATTTATTATTAATTTATTTAAAGAAGGGTTAAAATAGTTAAAATCAAAGATTAATAAGTAAATAATTATTAATATAGGGTTATAAGTAAGATAAATTAGACTATAAATATTAATTATAAAGATAAAACGATTTCCTACATAATTATAGTTTATTTATAATTTTTAGACATTAAATAATTTAATTTATTTATGACACAAATATGATGTAGTAATTATCTTATTAATGAAATATTGACATAATGGGTGTTATAAATACCCAAATAAATGTAATTTGAGACTTTTTATGAATTACACTAATTTTATAGGTTAATATGACATGTTAGTATTGATTTAATTAATTTTTTTAGAACTAATCATTCTGTTATTATTTTTACAAAAATCAATTACCAAATAGTTTCAAAATTGACAAAAAATAGTTTTTTAAAAAACATATTATATTATTAATTTTTATTTTATTCCTAAAAATCTAAAGTTCTGAAAAATGACTTAGATAAGGTTATATATGTTAATAATAAACAAAGTTGGGTTAGTTTGGCTTGTTATAGTAAGTTTATTAACCTTATAGTGTAAGAAAACAAGAAGACACGGTAAAAGTAAAATTATTTAACTTAAGGTTAAATCTAAATGATAAGGTTATAATAGAAACCTAAACTTGTCTAAATTCTATTGGATGAGGGAATTTCGACCCATCCCAACCTTAGCTTCGAAATAACTCAATTTGGAGCTATTAAAAACCGAATATGACTTTATAATAAAATAATATTTTTAGTTTTTCCAAAGGTGCCCCTCTCCTCCCTTATAAAAGGGCACCCCCTCCCTCTCTTCCTCACACCACTTTGAGCCTTCAAGCTCATTCAAACACTGCCAAATTATCTTCTCCACTTCCCTATCAACATCCTAGAGGTTCTGGTCTTCTTCAAAGAAAAATTTTAGTGCCCTAAGAGGAGGTCTCGAAAAAGGCACTTCAAAGAAGACGTAATGTCTGTTACCGATTCTTTCAACTTTATTTATTCTTCCACTTCTTCTTCTTTAGTTGTTTCATTATGAAGTAATAACATAAGTATCAATAATATACTGATATGTTATTATAATTATGAAACAACCCTATTTCACCATCTATCCATCCTACGGAAAATGAAATCACTGCGCGTGCGTACGTACGGAATACCGTCTCCACGCCGTGGTGTAATATGTTTTTCCACCAACACCTTACATGGATGGGTATAATGGTGTAAATAATAACTATATATGGTTATTATAACATCATAATTATTCTGATATATTATACCATCCACTCCAATTCTATTCCATAATTACGGGAACGATATCATCGCTCGTGCGTACGTACGGACTACCGTCTCCACGACGCGATGAGATTCAATCTCCATGTAAACCATTCAAAAATGATTATAAAGTATATATAATAAGTAATCATGAAATATATGACATAATAATTCTAATGTATATATTTATATATATATTTATGTCATCTACGTAATTCCATTCAGTTCAATAAGGAAACGAAAACAGTGTTCATGCCTACGTACAGCCTACCGTCTCCATGAACGGTGTATTTCATTCCATTTATCAATCCATTATATATATGTATATTATGAATATATATTATATATAAATCATGTTTTACATTATGGATGTAATTAATCATGATCTATGTAATCATATGAATAATTACAATTTAAAACACGAACGAAAAATGAGACCATTTTACCCAAAACGCTACTTTAACATGAATTTACAAAAGAACGGGTAATATTAAGTCATAAGTGAACCATATATGATATAATAACAGTGAATAGGATTTTGTAATAAGTCAATGACATTATTTAATTCATTATATAGGAGGTTTGGATATGTACGAAGCATATCGGACCTAAGGTAAGGGATAATTGTCCAAATCTCATTTTTATCCGAGATTTCTTATTCGTAAGTATTTACTGGGGTTATTGCTATCATCCTTGTCCATGTTTTATAAAAGTATATTAATTTATGTTTAATGTCCTTTTTACCCATTTGACTTTTACCCCATGTTATGGAAGGAATCATTCTTTTATTTACCCTACAAGGTACTTTTAGACTTTTTTGACAAAAGTATGAGAAGAATGTTTTTTTTAACGTATACGGCATGAAATAATTTTTACGGTTTTATAAAGCCATATTTTCATGTAGATTCCTCCAAAATATTTCATGACTATTTTAAACAAAATCTTTTTCTTTTAAAATTTCATGACTTTTTGTGAAAATAAATTGATTTTGAAAAAGAAAGGATATTTTCCTCAAGAATTCATTTCAAGTGTTTTATCAAAACCATTTTCCATCTAAGATGACATTATTTCATATGTGTATGTTTCAAGTATAAAGTCTCTATGATTTACATGGTTTCACTTTTCTCATTATGAAAATATATCCATTTCTTTTATATGGATTATGTGATGATGGGATGATATTTATGAGACCCATTTTATTTGTTGGGTTATTATGAATGATGTATGTTTATTTTGTGGCACAAGTAAGAATGATTTCATTATGAGATGGGTGGGACCTATATCTCCCTACAATAAAATGGGTAAAGATTTATATCTCATGAGATAGAAACGGCTGGAACAGAAATCCGGTTCAGTATTATAGGATTGGAACGAGTAGTGAACTCGATTCAGAAAGGGACTTTGTCCACTAAGATGGTCTTGGAAGAAATTCCTTGGCTACTATGGAAATCATTACATGTGCTTAATGGATTCCAAAATTACATGTTTTATTCCCATGCTATTTTATCATGATTTATGTTCCATTATGATCTATGCCTTATGAACTTCCATGTTTTATGTCGTTTCTCAAGATTTTGATGTTTAAACATTATGTTCATGTTTTTAAGTTCAAATGTATATGGTATGTTTTATTTTATCGATGCTTAACCTTACTGAGCATTTGAGATCACCCTTTTTATGTTTTATTTTTCCCCCCATGATTAAAAGAAAGGTGTTAGGTAAGGAATCAAAAAGGGGAAGATCGCTATGGGAGATGTTGAAGATCTTTCACCACGATTAGAAGATTTTATTCCGAGTTTCCAAAGACACTAAACTATTACGGTCCTTGTGTGTCTATTTTTGTTATGTATTAAGTATTCAGAAAAAGTAATGTATTGTCCATGTACGTCAAGCTTCGGGTGTCTACAGTTGGTATCAGAGGATAGGATTAGTCAACCTTTGGAAACTAGGATGTCAAAACCTTAGTGAGATCCCTAGGGATATTCTAAGGAATGTATATGGATGTCCCTAAGGATAAGTATACGTATAGGATATATTCCTAGAACTACGGTAACAATCTTAGAATTTAACCTAATATGTTAGATATTGAGGGTACTCCCCCTTTACTATGGTGTTTTCCCTAGCATGATTTTTTCCTCTCATGCTATTCTTTTTGGGTTTTAGAAAATGGCTGGAAACATGAAGATTCACGATAATGGAAGATATTATGGAAAATGAAATGATATTATTCATGACCAACCAAATTAAATGGTATTTGGAAGTCCAAACATCATTATTATGTCGAATCAGAAATCTCATAATATGATCAATAAACTCAAATTTGGTAAGTTTCCTGAATCGGCTAATAAGAGAAAGATGAAGTTTCATGATGATCATAGAGGAAAGAAAGTTAAATTTCCCCTATGTAAATCATGTGGGAAGATGCATCAAGGAGAATGTTTCAAAGGAACTAGAAGATTCTTTGGGTGTGGAAAAGAAGGACACAAATCCAGTAAGTGAAAAGGAAAAGGTTCAGTTAACACCATGGATGAGGATAATGGTATTTCTATGACATCAACAATGGTTAAATGTTTTAAATATGGAATGTACGGGCATTATGCAAACCAAATCCATAAGGGAAAGTCTCATTAAGAGAATCAGTACGGTCGTATGGGTAGTATTTATGTTGATGATGATGAAGAGACTATAAATGGTATGTGAGATGAAAGAATTTTTGAATCTCGGTCAATGGTTTAAGAAGGTAGTGGAATGATTACATTTTTATCAAGTGTAATGTTATATAAGTAATCTCATGGTACTATGGAATAAAGAGACATCTAAGTATTGTTACACTATTGTCTTTCCTTAAGTTTTGAAAGTGTATGATTAATGGTACCAGTAACCATGAAAGGTTATTCAGATATTTTTAGAAAATAGATGATATGCGCATAATGAAGGGATAAGGAGAAAATTAAATGTTTGATAGTATTCATGAGCTCATGACTGATATAAGGAAATAGTTATATCATGGTTTGAGTATATAGAATTTTGGGGTTTTGGTATGTGGAAAGAGTTAACTTTTGACAGCACTCATGTTTTCACTAAGATTCAATGGGTATTCATTTTTCAAGAGAATACATGATTAAGGCCTCAGAATGTTTGTAATGTGACCAAAAAGACATATCTTATGATATATGGGGATCAACGATGGTATTAACATGCTTGTTATATGAAATATCTGGTAATCTTTTTCACTATAATATGAGAGTGGACTGCCGTATTATGGATAAGACAAAAATATTGGAATGGATTATGTTGTACATAATTTAGTATTGTTTAAGGATTGATGTTTTTTCGATATTATTGATGGGATGTTATAGTAATGTAGTTTTAGAAAAAGGAAAACCTATAGGATGGGCGACAGCCCATCGCATCGGACAAGGATGTGGGAATCGAACCCACAATCGAAGTGTGACTGGCCTTTATCGCCTACCACTGGCCTACAGGAAGTCCCTAGTTAGTAGAAACTAGTTTTTTTTATTACGCGGTATGATATATGATTTATAAGTTCATTTTTGGAATCTTATACGATTAACCTCACCATAGATGGACATATGTATATTTGATAACTTTTGTTAACCTTTTGTTTGAAACAGATAGAATGACCCATAATTCTATCACATGATCTATTAACACTTCACGAATAACAAATTCAACTTCATTTATTTAATAGATGAAGTGGAAATTGGTCAAATCACGAACAATAGTGAGATTGTACCAAAATAAAGTAAGTATTTATTCTAATTCAAATTCTTCAACTTTAGGGAAATGATCTTGAAAACCAAAAATGTTGTCCTAGTTCCCTTATATCTGATGAATCAGATGGTACCTTATATCATCACAAATCTATAGCTTTGTGATTGTTTTATTTTTCATAGCCATGTTCTCTAGAACTCTCCATCAGAACATGATGGTTAGGTTTCTCTTCCATATCCATATTTTCACCTATGTTCTCCTATGTGGAAACCCAGTGATTAGTTAATTTGGGTGACCGTTATGTTTCATACTTTAGTTTTTAAAGATTGGTTTTGGTATTCCTTTTTACTATGTCGGTTTCTATTAAAGAAACTTTCGAGTAGTAAACCATTTATAACCCCGATGAATTTCGAGGCCGAAATTCATTTTAAGGGGGGTAGAATGTAACACCCCGAGATTTTATGAAAAATATTCTTTTTAATTTTATTGATGTCTTGTGTTGTACGCTACAAAAAAGGAGTCTTGCACAAAACGCAACCCTATCTTGGCTGCATTACACACAATCGCGACCTTCCTCGATAGCGTGTGTTGTACGCAATACCGAGTTTCACTAAACAATGATATGCTATTAAAATATTATTAAAACTAGCCATTATGAATAGTAATAACCACTTTTTGAAATTTTGAAAATTTCATCTTTCAAAATGGACTTCATTTTTGGATTCGGAATATCGAAATTAGCTTAAGGTGAAATTTTGGTACTTTTCGGATAACTTTCATATTCTGATGAATAGTGAAAATTACTAAATTTTAATTAAAAACAACTTTTTTAATCAAAATAATTAATAGTGATAAATTATTAATTTGAGTGGTTTTAAAGTATATTTAGAATATATTTTTACCATTTAATACAATGTTGGTCATTGGATGTAATTTCACATTTAAACCAGACATAAACAAGTGTCAATCTTTTGATAGTTATTATCTCTTAAAAACACGCTATTTGTTTTGACGACAAGAATTAATTATTAAATTAATTATTGCAACTGATATCTTTTTAATTTTTTAAAATAGAAATCATTTTTGAATTCATAATATCAAATATATATTTGGCCTAATTTTTGGTATTTTTCTGGAAACTTTCATTTTCTGATGAATAGTGAAACCACTAAGTGGTAGTTAAGAAACTGAATTTTTTATAAAACTTAATTTTACCACTTCTGTGAGTGGAATTTCGAAAATCCGAGAGACACGGTTAATATCAAGGACTAAAATGTGGTTCAATGAGATGAAAATATTTTTTGGTGAATAGTATCTTTTTACTTTTATTTACCACGATTAAAAGTAAATAGGGTAATTAAGGGTAAAAATGATATTATTATTACCCTAACACATGTTCTAATTATATTGGATATGTGTAATTCGACCAAAAACAACCTTAGGAATAAAATATTACCATTTAGGCCCAGTTGAATTAGATTAGGACATTTATTGTTAATTTATTTAAAGAAGGGTTAAAATAGTTAAAATAAAAGTCTAATAAGTAAATAATTTTTAATATAGAGTTATAGATAAGATAAATTCGACTATAAATATTCACTATAAAGCTAAAAAGATTTCCTACATAATGCTATTTTATTTATAATTTTTAGACATTAAATAATGTAATTTATATATGACACAAAGATGATGCAGTAATTATCTTATTAATGAAATATTGACATAATTGATGTTATAAATACCCAAATAAATGTAATTTGAGACTTTTTATGAATTAAACTAATTTTATAGGTTAATATGACATGTTGTTATTTATTTAATTAACATTTTTCGAACTAATAATTCTGTTATGATTTTCACAAAAATAAATTACCAAATAGTGTCAAAATTGACATAAAATAGTTTTTTAAAAAAATATTATATTATTAATTGTTATTTTATTCCTAAAAATCTATGGTTCGGCCATATGACTTATATAAGGTTATATATATTTATACAATACAATTTGGGGTTCTTTTGGCTTGTTATAGTAAGTTTATTGACCTTATAGTGTAAGAAAACAAGAAGACGCGGTAAAAGTAAAATTATTTAACTTAAGGTTAAATCTAAATGATAAGGTTAAAATAGAAACCTAAACTTGTCTAAATTATATTGGAAGAGATTATTTCGACCCATCCTTACCTTATCTTATAAATAAATTAATTAGGAGCTATTAAAAACCAAATATGACTTTATAATAAAATAATATTTTTAGTTTTTTCAAAGGTGCCCCTCTCCTCCCTTATAAAAGGGCACCTCCTCCCTCTCTTCCTCACACCACATTGAGCCTTCAAGCTCAGCCAAAACCTACCAAATTATCTTCTCCACTTCCCTATCAACATCCTAGAGGTTCTATACTTCTTTAAAGACAAATTTTAGTGCCCTAAGAGGAGGTCTCAAAAAGGTGCTTCAAATAAGAGGTAATGTCCGTTACCATTTCTTTCAACTTTATTTCTTCTTCCACTTATTCTTCTTTAGTTGTTTCATTATGAAGTAATAACATAAGTGTCACTCATATACTGATATGTTATTATAATTATGAAACAACCCTATTTCACCATCTATCCATCCTACGGAAAATGAAATCACCGCGCGTGCGTACGTACGGAATACCGTCTCCACGCCGTGGTGTAATCTGTTTTTTCACCAACACCTTACATGGATGGGTATAATTGTGTAATGAATAACTATATATAGTTATTATAACATAATATTGATTCTGATATATTATACCATCCACTCCAATTCTATTCAATAATTATGGGAACGATATCATTGCTCGTGCGTACGTAAGGACTACCGTCTCCACGATGCGATGAGATTCACTCTCCATGTTAACCATTCTAGAATGATTATAAAGTATATATAATAAGTAATCATGAAATATATGACATAATAATGCAACTGTATTTAGGTATATATATTTGTATTTCATCTACATAATTCCATTCAATTCAATAAGGAAACGAAAACGGTGTCCATTCCTACGTACGACCTACCGTCTCTATGAACGGTGTATTTCTTTCCATTTATCGATCCATTATATTTATGTATATTCTGAATATATATTATATATAAATCATTTTTTACATTATGTATGTAAGTAATCATGATCTAAGTAATCATATGAATAATTACAAGTTAAAACACGAACGACAAATGAGACGATTTTACCCAAAAGCTACTTTAACATGAATTTACAAAAGAACGGATAATATAAAGTCATAAGTGAACCATATATGATATAATAACAATGAATATGATTCTTTAATAAGTCAATGACATTATTTAAATAATTATACAGGAGGTTTGGACACGTACGAAGCATATCGGACCTAAGGTAAGGGATAATTGTGCAAATCTCATTTTTATCCGAGATTGCTTATTCGTAAGTATTTACTGGGGTTATTGATATCATCCTTTTCCATGTTTTATAAAAGTATATTAATGTATGTTTAATGTCCTTTTTACCCATTTGACTTTTACGCCATGGTATGGAAGGAATCTTTCTTTTATTTACCCTACAAGGTACTTTTTGACTTTTTCGACAAAAGTACGAGAAGAATGTTTTTTTAACGTATACGGCATGAAAGGATTTTTAGGGTTTTATAAAGCCATAGTTTCATGAAGCTTCTTCCAAAAGATTTCATGACTATTTTAAACAAAATCTTTTTCTTTTAAAATTTCATGACTTTTTGTGAAAAGAAATTGATTTTGAAAAAGAAAGGATATTTTCCTCAAGAATTCATTTCATGTGTTTTATCAAAACCATTTTCCATATAAGATGACATTATTTCATATGTGTATGTTTCAAGTATAAAGTATATATGATTTACATGGATTCACTTTTCTCGTTATGAAAAGATATCCATTTCTTTTATATGGATTATGTGATGATGGGATGATGTTTATGAAACCCATTTTATTTGTTGGGTTATTATGAATGATGTATGTTTATTTTGTGGCACAAGTAAGAATGATTTCAGTATGAGATGGGTGGGACCTATATCTCCCTCCAATGAATTGGGTAAAGATTTATATCTCATGAGATAGACACAGCTGGAACGGTAATCCGATTCAGTATTACAGGACTGGAACGAGGAGTGAACTCGATTCAGAAAGGGACTTTGTCTACTAATATGGTCTTGGCAGCAATGCCTTGGATACTATGCAAATCATTACATGTTCTTAATGGATGCCACAATTTCATGTTTTATTCCCATGCCATTTTATCATGATTTATGTTCCATTATGATCTATGGCTTATTTACTTCCATGTTTTATGTCGTTGCTCAAGATTTTGATGTTTAAACTTTATGTTCATGTTTTTAAGTTCAAATGTATATGGTATGTTTTATTTTATCCATGATTACCCTTACTGAGAATTTGAGCTCACCCTTTTTATGTTTTATTTCCCCCCCCCATGATTAAAATAAAGGTTTTAGGTAAGGAAAAAAATAGGGGAAGATCGTTATGGGAGATGTTGAAGATCTTTCAACATGATTAGATATTTTTATTCCGAGTTTCCAAAGACACTAAACTATTACGGTCCTTGTGTGTCTGTTTTTGTTATGTATTATGTATTCTGCAAAAGTAATGTAATGTACATGTATATAAAGCTTCAGGTCTCTAAATTTAATAACCTTGGAAAACCCCCAAACCATAAAATTAAAACAAAGGTGAAAAAATGAAAAAAATAAAGAAACAACTAAAATTACCTCAAATGAAAAATTTATCCAAGCAATATAGGTGGAAGAGGAAGTAACATGAGGTATGATACCCAAAGCATGGAAACCATGGAATAACCATTTTAAATATCAAAGAACTAGCTAGGGTATAACTGAAACTGGGGAAACACCTATCATGGTCATACATGAACTCCAGCAAAACATCTACTTTCCAACCCCTCACAAAAATATCTTATACCCAAGATATCATCCTATAAAACTGTTAATACACAATAAATCATTGATACCCACATATTTTGAAAGTAATAACCATTCCATAGAGGTAATTCAAGGAAAAATCCCAAAAGACAAGACCAATCAATGGTCACCCAAAAACCACGATATTTAAGAACTACTCCAAAGAACCCATCTGCTATAGGATCCAAAAGTAAAAGTGTACACAAAATATAACATTCACCAATCTAGAATGGGATTACATTGAGACAAATGGAAGAAGTATTACTATAGGAGAAAATACTCACCCCTTTATTCCAATCCATACATGGAGGCTAAAGAAGAACAACATAGAACATTTTAAAAAAAGCAAAAACATCGAAAAATAAAGGACTTGAACATATCCTTATTTCCTCGTTAAATAAGTTTAAAATTATAAAACCCATTTTAAAAATAGAAAAAATAACATAAAAATTAATTTTATTTTTTTAATTCTAATAATTTGAAACAAATAAATTTTTTGAAAATGATAAAACCCTTCAAATTGTAATATTTTTCATTTATCCTCTAATATTTCGGAATATATTTTTAAAATAATTTTAAAATTAAAAAAACCTTCATAAAAACATATATCAAATTACCAAAATTTTCCATCATTCCAAAATATTTTAGAAACCCTTTTTTAGTTTAAAACTCGTATTTTATTCTCAAAACCATGTTTAAATTTTTAAAACACCCACATACATACACAATAACAATTAAAACCAATACTAAAACTCCACATTAATAGTTTTAAATAAAATATCACCCATTTAATTTCAATAAAAAAATTATCTGAAAAAAAATATTCATTAGAATTCTTAAACTAGTTTTTCCTTTAACCATTTTATGAAATTTCATTTAATGTCTTTTAAAATAAACACACCACCATTTTAGAATAAGGATTTAAAAAATTAAAAATTACACCTTTTTCTAGAACAACACAAAATTCCATAATCAATATGAAATAAAAAAAATGTGAAATATATGATTTCAGTAGTGGGATAGTCTTAGTGTGTATCTTAGATTCATGGATTGGTGGACCATGTTCCATTTTCTCAAATAACACTGAGAGTCACAAACAACCATGTATTAGAGTTCCACAAGTCTTTCTAGACCTTATCAGATTACTAATAACCACTATTTTATTCCACCTTTTCATCCTCAAATGATTTAATAATAACAAACTCAGAAAAAGAGTCTGAAATCCTGAATTCCCAATGAAACTTGAGGCTCTGATGACAAAAGATCTAACTGGACTCTTCTTTCACATACCTATTAATTCCTGATAATATTGTCTCCATATAATATTCAATCCCAAATCACAATGGGAATTCTGAAACATTTTCCCTTTATAAAACCAAGTGATCTAATTCCATTTTTTCATCAATCGGCCTAAGACAAACCTCTCTCAGATGCTCATGTTATCCATGAATATGCTCAAGGAGAGTTCTTAATCGCCCTGAGGTAGAGACAATCATTATGGGAATAAAAAATAATAAGAGATAAATATTTCACCAATAGAAATTAATTAAAATGAAAAAATAATTAAATAACATTTTTCATGACTCTTTTGAACAACAGACATCAATGCTATAAGAATACACAAGAAACACAAAACAAAAAAATATGAAAGCAGTAAACAAAAAAATAAATTAAAATACTCCCAAACCCCGACATTCCTCCTTAGGAAGGTAAATATACTAACCTGATTCCTTTTCCTCGGCCTCTATAATCTATAGTTACCCTTTTTCATTGAAATCATAAAAATTCCTAAGTTGATAATTCAATAAAATTAACTAAAATAATACTAAACAACCAACATACCTCCTTATGACAATGGATTTCACCATAAAACTAATATAACCTCAATTTCCCATTTGATGGAATAGATATCATGAATCATGTGACAAAAAATGATAAAGATAGGCTTGTGTAATAATCTCATTTGGAATGCTAGGTTACCAATCCCCATGGAAAATACATTAGATAGATGATCCTTATTATGATAGTTTAAATATAGTAATAATAATATATATTTTCTTCAAATACCATAAAATATTACTATTATCTTATAAAAAATTTATTTTCATTTCATTAAATGGAGACAATCTCTAAGAAAATGCATTCAAGCCAAAACCCTTTTATTTAAAAAAACTAATTAGAAACTAAATCTTTAAGTATTAGTTATAAACATTAATTTCAATAAACATTGTGTTAACTGTTTTATATGAATGAAATCATGGTATAAAAGAATGGAATGACCAAATGAAAACATATTCAATCAACTATATGATAAATTTAGAGTATGTACTAATGGAAGGATCCAAAAAATCAAGAAAAGAGATACATGACGTACTCAGTTTGGAACCATCCTCTAGACTATCAATGTGATCCATAGTTTATAAATAAAATAGGATTCTTTTAACATGACTATGTAATATCACAACCCACCATGTAATTTCCATACCATGGGAATCTAGTCAATCTAATCAATTCTAAATAGAAATCATCTCTTGATTCCCACTTAGACAACCAGGATCCCATGAAAATTGTAATTTGTATTTGAGGAATAAATCACAAACACAAAATCTAAATCATGAGTCATCAAAATATATCATACATTCTAATCCTACCTCCTTAAAACATCTATGTGAATACTATCCCTAAACTAGAGTACATCCATATAGTCTTTCACTTCAATGATAAAACATTTAAAAGTATCAATCAAGCAATATCACTTTGATAATTTAAAATCATTTCCTAGTAACTGTCTTTCACTTCAAAATTCAATTCCAAATCCTATGAAAACATAAATAATTTTTTCAAGGTCTAAATCAGGCCATAAAACATTATTTTAAAAATAAAATCCACTTAAATAGAAATTTTAATCCATGTTTGATTTTCAATTTAAATCTCCAAAGGACTACTTTCACCATTAAACTCATATACTCTTATATATACATAAAAGTATATCATAAATTATAAAAATTGATAAAATCAAAAATGAATTTTTACATAAACATATTTATACATACCCTTGTATATTCGTATAGTCATCAAGTGAGACAAAATATACTATCAAGCCTCACACATATAATTTAAAAATAACCTTTAACTAATTTAGTAATAATTTGTATTTCAATAATCAAGTGAAATTTAATGCATAGTAAAAAGGATAATTTAAATATCACTTTATTTTCCTTGAATATTTATGGAAAAAACATTATGCATTTATAAAGGCCATTTGATCATTCTTGAAAACAATATTTGAGAAATTTATCTATAATGGATTTTTAACAAACCAGAAATTGTGGGAAAATATTATAAATTAAAATTAAAATCAGTATATGCATTATTTTTATTTTTAAACACTTATATATATATATATAATATTTTCAATTTATATCAAATAAATAGATTAAAAATTCAATAAATTATGTTTCCATAATTTAAATCCCAAAATAAGGGGAAACCTACCTAGAATTCCCAACCTTGGAAAATGGGGGCACAATCCCATCTCAAAGAGGTCCAAGAAAACCTAAAAAATGGAAAACTAAAATTTTAAAAGTGCCATAAAAACATTTTATCCAATTAATTGTTAATAAGAAAAATCTTACCTCATGTGAAATGGGATTTTTCATCATTGATGAATGTCGAAATAATCAGCGTCTACCTGGGTCTCGTATTCCCTAGACATCATAATTTCCCGAAAAATTAAACACAATTGGTTAGGGTTAACCTAGGTCAAACACACCAAAATATATAGGTTAATATATATATGAAAGTAGATATAAAGGAGAGTAGAGGAGGAGATAACCTGACAATTGTTGATTGCAAGTAATAATGTGAAAAAAATTCCAATGTGTGGGGTCAGAAGGAGGGGTGTCACGGATGTGGATAATCCCCTAGCCAGGTGTGAGTTAAGTGGGAATATTTAAAGAGGTTCTATTTAGTGTTTTATTTCATTAAGTTGAAAAGGGAATTTTCTTATGTTAAACCCTTGGACATTGTGCATAGTTTTTCTACATAGTTTTCCTAATAGTGTGCCAATATTGTTCCATACACTAGAAGTTTTGGAGCAACCCACATTGTTTAGGTCCAGTCTTAGGGAAAACATGTACTAGATGTTCATTTTCATTATAAATATTATAGAGACACTGTTATGGTTTGTGTATAGTCTCTACTAACCATGAACCTTCGATACACCTATCATAAAATCATAAAAATATATTTCAATCCCCGTTTTGTTTTAAAATTATGAATGATATCAAATATATTTAATTAAATGAAAAGAAAATAAATAAATTAAGGTCATGGTGTGATATTATATATAGAGATATAGAAAATTTATCAAAAGAACATTTAATATATTACAAGAAAACATTAACAATTTCAAATTATTAAGTCTTCATCATCTTTTTGGATACTAAACATCATATTGATTTTCATTTTGAGTGTTTTTCTAGAGCTTAGGTTTGACAGTATTAATTGAAAAAACTTCTATAATTTCTTATTTTATTTATTTTTATCTAAATATGTAGTTAATTTAATATGATTAAACAAAGCTACCTATTTATGTAATAGGAGAATATAGAGCTAATAGTTATTGTAGCTGAAGTACTAAGATACTGATATGTGTATTAGGTAAATCGAGCTTCATTTTATTGATGTTGGAAATACTGATTAGTATAATTTAGGGCCTCAAGGGAATGAATAAAGATTCATGAATTATAATTTATGGAGAACATACCTTACAATCTGTTTAAATCTATAGATACCTCATATCTGTTCAATATATATACCATTACAATTTTCATAAAAGTGAGGATTCTATAATATTTTTTGGATATTTTATTGGTAAATCTATAATCATTTTTTAATTTTTTAATCACTAGTTGTTAACAATTATATTTTCATTTAATTTTAAAATTTGATTTTTTTTATAATTCAATAATTCATGTTATGTTCATAAGTAATTTAAAATATTAACATTATTGTTACTCTATTTTTACTTTGAAATTGTGAGTTTTTAGTTGTTTGTAATAAAGATACATTTTATATCATAATTAATAACAATTAAATCCTTTAGTTGATTTAACACTATAATCCAATTCCATACTAAAGAATACATACCATAACATTGTGATCCTACATTTGGTATCAAAATATTTCTCTACATTTGAGACTAAACATGATATTTGTGTATCCTAATTTTCCATCACTCAAATGTACTTTTATAACATAGTTTCCTTGCATCTAATAAGTCTGTAGTGTTTTATATTTATGTATAATTTGTTTACATGTTACATCCATTGATAATCAATAACCAAATAGATGTCATATATTTGATGGTAATTATTTTAAATATTATATAGAAGAATAAAAACATTTATTATTGACACCAGAGTGGATTACTAGCTTATAATTACTAATGACTACAAAGCACCAGATAATGAAGTACACTATTATTTTGGACAAGAGAAAAGACTATTTATAGTGAAATTTCAAATACTGAAATTCATTTATATGTTTCATTCAATGAAATTAGTTCGGTCAAATTTCATTATGACGAAATGATTTTTTATTGTAGAAAAATCATGATGTTAGTCATTTCATTACAAAAATAGTTGTTGAAAAAAATAGGGCTATGTTAAGAGAGGGTTACCTAGCCTTTTATTTTCTTATTGGGGAATTCGTTTCTCAATTGAATTAGATATTCATGAATTTAGTAAATTGATTTCAATACCTTACAGAAAATAGATACCTAATGATCAACTTATGAAATATTAATAGACATTTTAACTAAAGAATGGGAATAAAAAATAGACCTATATGATTAAACTTATATTACTAAAATAAGTCTAGATTAATTAATTGAAATCCTTATCCTGTATGAATGTTACCTAAAGGGATATGAGGATAAACATAAAAATAATAATGGGTTTTCATTTACAACCATTGAAACATCAACAACTAAAAATTTTAAAGAAAGTATATCTAAAAAATATCAAGGAATAGTTTATAGAAAAAGTTATTATGACCCATATAATGGTGAAATAGCTAATAAATAAATAATAATGTTCAATGAAATTAATTTTATAATAAATTATTCAAAGGAAATAAAAAATAATACTGATAATTCTGAATTTATTTTTCATGAATGTCTAAGCTAAGGTCACATTTAACTTGATTGCCTTGAATATGAAATGAAAGAAATAAAATCTTCTTGAAATTATTATATGAAGTAAATTAAAAAAAATTAAAAATAAATGGACATGTGGATAAAAAATGAATGTGTTCTGTTTTCAAATAGTTCATCCAACAAAGGTGATGATAGTAAAAAATTAATGGTTATTATTCTAATTTTCTAAAAAATGAAATGAAACTTCATGCGAATATGTAAATATAAATCCAATTTGAATATATATATCTATTAAAAATATTTATGCGTATGAACATGATAATTATGTTGAGAAAAAATATGGTTTGGATGATGATTAAATATCTCTAGAAACTCTAAAATAAATGAGAGGGTAATAAACTGAAAGTAATGATATGTGCAAGTTGTTTTACAAGAAATGTAATGAGATTATGGTGAAATAGTTGAAATAAAAACAACCTTTATAATATTTTAGGAAAATTCAACATAAATAATAATGGGTAATGGAAAACCTGTTTGATAATTAGAATATAAAAAATAATAAAGTATAAAACACAAAACTGATCTAAAATAGAAAAGTGATGTTAAATAATATGATGATCTTAAGATAGATATCGTAAATAATAAATAAAGAAAACCCAATAATTTTGAACCTTTCCAAATATATTAATTATATTCTCAATATAGTTTTTTATATGGAAATCTTAATGAAATTGTCGACTAGGTTCACAATTGAATGAAAATAATTTAAAAATTTGTATTTTAATTTGAGACCTAAAAAAATTGTTTCTCTTGGATTGTAAAATAATTATAAATATAGTCTAGTGAGAAGGTTATTTTATTCAAAATCAATAAATCTTCTTCACTATGGGTTAGAGAGGACATTGGAGTTAAAATTGTCAATTAATACAATTTGAACTTTTTGAAAAAAAAATTATATAATCATTAAATTCATCACATGAATATATATATATATATATGCTACTCTAATATGGGTTTCAAAAAAATTAATTTCTAAATTATTATAGAACCAATGTGTTTTATCAACAAAATGTTTAATTTAAAAGTTACTAATCATTTTTCACCAGTAGTTTAATATCAATCATCAGTTCCATTGGTATTTCTAATCCATATTTTTACCATTACATTAAAAATTAGTTATTATATTTTTGCAAATTAGCTTCCACTGATATTTCATATTTATATTATTTTAAATCTATAACATTATTCTTTTCTTGTTACAATGAATTTTTTTAGGGGTAACTGTTATTTTTTTCTGACTGACATTTAATTTTATTTTATTTTCCAATAAATATTAACAATACGTTAATAAATATATAGAAGACTTCTCAGAATAAGAAGATAGATCCCCATATAATTGGAAGATATATTCCAACTTTGCGAGTCAATATTTTAATCATTACATTTATAATAAATTTCTTTCACTGTATTTTCAAAATATTAAATATTTACCTATATTTCATTTTTTGATGAATTTATAAATATTTTTCATTTACCTATTTTTTATATTTAAATTTTTTATTTTTAATTCATAAATCATCATAATTTAAAAAACAATTCCTTCCAAAATAAATATAGAATCATGTGTTTTAGAAAGGTAAAATTTAAACAATAGAATTATGAAATTATGAAGTTAAAAAATGAATTCTAAAATTTATTTTATGAAATAGGTTGGCCCAGAGGTATGGTTTTTTCTCATATTCCAATATGAAAATGGCAGCATACATAGAGTTAACAATAGGAGAAACAATTCAAGAAAGGCTTATCTATTTAGATATTATTGAAATGTATGAATTTGTGATTAATGTTATTATTATAATTTATTTATGGATAATTTAGATATTTTTTTACCTCATAAGATATTATAATGTTCATTGGAATATTTTTAGAGATAGAAGCTGAGACGATATGAAATTCTTAGAATCATCGAGACATGAAATATTTTTTAAAAAATATTAAAAATATTTTATCTCACATACACACAATGTTTCAGAAATACTGGAAGATATCTTGAACAGAGTCTCAGATAATAAATCTGAGAGCATGTTTTAGTATATAACATGTGGTTTATAACACCCCAAGCTTCCACGGTACGTTTCCCTTTGAATAATGACATATCTTGCATTATACACAACTTCGAGATTCTAACACACCGTGACGAATCAAAATAGCTGTTATTAATAGTAATAAATTATTTTAGAAATTTTAGAAATTTTATCTTTCAGAATGGACTTAATTTTTGGATTCATAATATCAAAATTAGCCTAGGGTGAAATTTTGGTATTATTTTGAAAACATTCAATTTTTGATGAATAGTGAAAATGACTAAATTTTAATTAAAGACAACTTTTTTAATTGAAATAATTAATAGTGATAAATTGTGAATTTGAGTGGTTTTAAATTATATTTAGAATATATTTTTACCATTCAATAAAATGTTGTTCATTGGACATAATTTCACATTTAAAGCAGACATAAACAAGTGTCAATCTTTTGATAGTTATTATTTCTTAAAAACACGCTTTTTGTTTTGACATCAGGAAATAATTTTAAATAAATTTCTGCCACTTCTATGTTTTGAATTATGAAAAATGGATTCCATATTTGGAATTAGGATGTCCAAATTTTTTAAATAGTTAACTCTTATTTTTATACATTTTGAATAATTAGTTCGGTAAATATTTTATTTACCATGGTTAAAGGGTAAATCCGGTAACTAAGGGTAAAAAAATAATATTATAATAATATTAAATTACCCTAAAACATGTCCTAACCCTATTGGTTGATACATTTCCGACCATTTGAATATTTGGGTCGATTTTGGGACCCCATGGAGCCACTTGTAAGTGATAATGACACTTTATATTAATTAAGCTAAGGTAAATACAAAAATGACATAAGCATATATCTTTTAGAAAAACAATTTTTACATAGGGTTATATACATTATATTTTTGAATATAAATATTAAATATAAATCTGGAAATATTTCCTACATAATGGTATTTTATTTATAATTTTTAGACATTTAATAATTAAATTTATTTATCACACAATAATGATGCAGTTTTTTCCGTATTAATGAAAGAGTCAAATAATTGGTATTATAAATGTTAAAATAAATATAATCTGAATGTTATGATGCCATAAAAGAATTTTATTGGTTAATATTACATTTTAGGATTTCTAAAATGAATTTTTTTCGAATTAATAAAGTTTTTTAGACTTTAACAAAAATCAATTATTGAATAGTGTCAAAATTGACATAAATGAGTTTTTTAAACAAATTATATTTTTAATTGATATTCTATTCCTAAAAATATCAGGTTCGGTATAAGAAATTATATAATGATAGGTGTATCATTAATGGACCACTTTGGTGTCTCTTGAAAGTATATAGTTTGTTTATTGACCATATAATATAAAAATACAAAGTGACATGGTAAATGTCAAACTAATTAACTAAGAGTTAAAACTAAAATATAAGGTTAATAAAGTGACCCAACCCTGTCTAAAACTTATTGGTTGAGTTATTTTAGACTCATACCCATATTATACTTTGAATAATCCACTTTGGAGCCATGAGAAACCGAATATTAATTTATTATAAAATAAGATTTTCGGTTTTTCCTAAGGTGCCCCTCACCCCTCTTATAAAAGGGAACTCCCCCTTCACTCTAATTCACACCTTCTAAGACATTTTGCTCGACCTAACCCTAAAAAAATACCCTCTAAAATATCCTCCCTTCATCCTAGAGGACTTATTTTGTTCAGAAAGCCAACCTAAAGAGCCCTTTTGATCAAATCAAAAGGAAGAGCCCGAAGAAGATGTAATGATTTCACCACCCTCTTTCAAGTTCCTTTCTTCTCCCACTTCCTTTTTCTTTTTTATTTCCATTATAAAATAATAAATCCAGTATATTCTATATACTATGATGTTATTATAATTATGTTACAACCAAATTCATTATTCAATCCACCCTTTGAATGACATGTCACGAAATGTGCGTACGTACGGCTTACCGTCTCCACATCGTGGTGTAATTGTTATTCAATACATTTTTATTTGGATGGGTATAATAATGATGTGTATTTGATGTAAATAATAAATATAAAATGATAATTATTCTTTATATATGATATACCATCCAATTATATATTATTTTAATATCAAAAGAATGATACTTTCGCTCGTGCGTACATACGGATTACCGTCTCCACGACGCGATGAGATTCATTTCCAAGTTCACAATTCATCGTCGATTATAAAAATATATATTACTAATAAGTATGTAATATATGAAATAATTATGATACTGGAGATATATATATTTATATATATAAGTATTTATGTACTTACATATATCTTATTCACTTACTTCCGTTCAATACTATATGAAAACGGAAACAACGTTTATGCGTACGTACGGACTATCGTCTCCATAAAAGGTGTTTTCCATTTCATATATACGTCTATTATACATATTTATATTCTAAACATATATGATATATAAATCATATTATGTAATTATTTAAATCAGTATCTAAGTGATACAATCAAGAGTAACAAGTTAAAACACGTAAGATAAAGAAAGCGATTATTACCCGAAATATTAATATTACATGGAAATTATTATTAAATGGGTAGTATAAAGTCATAAATGAATAATGTATGATATCATAAATATTAATATGGTTATGGTATAATTTAATAACATACTATAGTCTTCATACAGGAGGTTAAACGTACCCTTAACTAAAGGAAAGTGCAATGTAAGGGGTTTTCATCTCACTCCTTATTCCCGTGAGATTCATGCCATATTTCCACTATTACCTTTTGTGTGGTGTATGTACTACCCATAATTGTATTCTTTGTGTAATACACTATAATTTATGTGTATTTACATATTCAATGTATCATACCTCTTTGATGGGGTGTATGTTTCGTAAGTTACCAAATCGGTAAGGGTTAATTCCTCAATCTCATTATTATCCGAGGTTGTTTTGCGTAAGTATCTAATAGGACATATTTATTATCCACGTCCATGTTTCAAAAAAGAGTTTTCAATGGTATTTTTTTGAGGGACATTTTAATAAAACATCATTTTAAATGTTTTAAATATTTATTCTTCTAAATCATTCTCATTAATGTCCATGTTTTCAAAATTGTTTTTAAGGATTTATTTATATGGACATTAATGTTTTAAAATTTTTATTTCCTTTAAAAAGATTCAAAGTGGTATGGGACACTTTGATTCAAAAATGTATTTAAATGTATTCCTTTCCGTGTAAATTTTAAATGTTTTCATGAAAAATTGATATTTCTCTCAAAGAGTTTTACAAATCATTTTCATCTATGTCAACATCCTTTGATGGATTTTAAACTTGTATAAAGATTATTTGTTAGGATATAAATCTTATATATTGTATTGAATGTTTTGTGATATGTTTGACTATGGATGTGTTATTTTTATACCATTCATGGTTTATGGATAAAGTATTGACATTTCATATTCTAGTTTTAATACGAATTTTTGTGCTATGTTTCAACCTTTTCATATGAGGAATTCATTGGACTTAGTAAGTGACGGGTGGAGCCCGTTATATCTCCTCGATGCATCAATAGGTCTCATGAGACAACTAGACGTGGAATAGGCTAAGGCCCTTTCCCAATTTGATATATGGTTTTGGATGAGGCCTAAATCATTTGGAGATATCTTGGCCGAGGCCTTGACAAAATGTTTCAGAATGTCTGGCAATATACATTCCCTCATTATGGAAATAATATTGATGGTTCATGTGGTCATTCGACTAGTAGAATACAAACGATTATGTTTTATTATGGCATTATTTACTCATCTCATATTCTTTCCATAAAATTATTCATGATTATTATTGGTAAAGGCATGTGGTATCAATTATTCACCATGCTTAATATTTAGGTCATTTTCCACTGTATTTCTTACCTTTACTGAGCGTTTGAACTCAACCCTTTCTATGATTTATTTTTCCCATAATTCCTTGATTTGTGTTGTGATTGATATGTAGGGTTAATCCAAGGGAATAATGGCGTTCATAAAGGATTATTTATGTTGTTTTTTTTGTTATAAAGTGTAATGTAACATTCATGTATGTAATCTATTTTCCAAGACTGTTAAACTGATCGGTCCTTCGGGACTTGATTCCTTGTAAGCATGCCAATGTATTAAAATAATGCATTGAATCTGGTTAACTGGTTTCAGGGCATTACAGTTGGTATCAGAGGAAGTTTAGAAATAACCATGGAAACTAGATTTAGATAAACTCTCATTAGATCACATTACCGTAAGATAGAATTTGAAGATTAGTATAGAAGAGATTCTTAGAATTTTGGTAATGTAAAGATTTTGTGAGTTTTTCAAGAAAATACATCCCTGTCTGGATACGAGCAAGTAGAGGAAGCTCTGGAACAGATGTACCTAGGTGTAAAAGCCAAAAACACCACTTTGAGCTAGACTCAAATGGGAGCTGGTGCACGACAATGGGCCTTGCTGCACTCTTGGTTACGACACTCCCGGGGGATATGATTAGGATAATTATCATTTTCTTTACAAACAAATATGGAGGGTTTATGAGTTTATATCTCCTCAAATAATTTTTGTTGTTATTATGGATTATATCCATAAACAGTTCAATTTACATTAGGTATTTTACATGTTTCGAATTATGAATTGTGATTCATAAACTGACCTAGTGTACGCCATTGTTTAGAAATGATGCCCAATATAAGGAATGAGAACTCTAGATATACGTATGATACAAAGAGTAAGAAGGATCATATATTTCATGGTATTAAGCCAACATTAATAAGGGAAATAGTCTCCCATGTATTCTCAACATATGAAGAAATAATATCTTGTGTTAATAAGATAATTAAATAATTCTCTAAGTATTATGGATTTCAAGGGAAGAAAGAGAAGAAAAGAATGGAAGAGAGAAAGATGGATAAAGGGAAGAGGGAAAAGAAGAATTTTCCCATATGTGATAAATGTGGGAAGAAACACCCTAGAACTTTCCTGAAGGGAATGGGAGTTTTTTATAAGTGTGGAGAAAAATGACACCAAGTACGTGACTACAAGGGTAAGAAAATGGTTTCAAATGTACAATGATTCATCTGTAATAAGTTGGAACACTATGTGAACCAATGTCCAAGTAATCAGACTATGCCATAAAGGGTGATATTGGTTAATAATAAAGTTATGGTACGACCATAGATGAAGAGGAATGACTAGTGTTCTTATGTTGTTATTTTGGAATTATTTCATTGAAGTGTTGTATCAATGATGTACTGGAAATAAATAAGGATTGTACTGTAGTACTATTTCATTGAGGATTTGAGATTTTATTATACTATGAAAAGTGACTCTACAGCGAGTTAAACTTTTTGGAAATTACATGGTTGAAGGAAAGATAAAACTTAATATGGTCCTAATATTGAGGTACTAAATTTGGAATAAGATATGGTTGATTTGGGTAAATTATATTGGATATTCTTGACAGCCTTGAAACTGATTAAAGTTTTGTATATTCCATCATTGTTGGAGTTTACATAATTTTTGGATGGATGAAGTATATCCAGTATTCTATAAGGAATAAGGGACCATGAATATAATCAATAAGGTTTTATGGTAATTCATGATGTTTCAGTGTTTTAAAAGAATACATGATGAAGGTAATCACATGCTATTACAGGGTAAAAAGGTTCTACATTATGTTTACCTTTCTTATAAATTTTGTACTAAGAGTTTACAGAAGTATTTTGGATAGGTATAATGGTTGGAATGGATTATATTTTACATCGGATACTATTTCTAAAGTTATTTTTGGATATTTATAAAAAGAACAACATGAAGATCGTGTCACAACCCGTCGCGTTGGAAAAAGATGTGGGAATCGAACCCAAAAACATAGTGCAATTGGGATTTATCGCATACCACTAGACTATGGGAAGTCCCTGGAGTGTATAATGTAGTTTTAATTTTTAAAATTTCTGATAGATGAATTATAAATTTATTTTTGGAACCTGATACGGTTAGGATAAATAGAATATTGTTGAGTTTTATTACCTTTTGGAGTGAAAGATGGGTTTGTGGTAAAAAAATTGAAAGAATGAAAGTATACATAAAAAGTAAGTATATTTCATTACATTCTTAGTAAATATCATAAATAAATTCCTCAACTTTATGAAAGGTAACTTAAAACAAAAATACTATCATTTAACTTTTCCTACTGGGGAATCACAGACCATTTAACCAATCACAAGTTTGCGATTTTCTTGTAGTTAACTTTATCCTAATCCTATTTTCTACAACACTCCATCAGACCGTGATGGTTTTTTTCTCCTCCATATCCATGTTTTCATATAATCCTAGTATGTTCTATCTCGGGTGACCTTTTTACTTCTCTTTCTTTCTTTTAAAATTATATTTTTATTAACCCTATTTCTAATATGGGTCTTCCACAAAGGTATTTTCTATTTTCAACCATTTATTTACAAAGAACATTTTCAAATTTTGATGATGCAATTTATTGAAGGAGGTGATAATGTAACACCCCAATCTTCCACGGTATGTTTCCCATTGAATAATGCAATAACTTGCATTGTACGCAACTTCGAGATTCTAACACACTGTGACCAATCAAAATAGTCGTTATGAATAGTAATACCCTATTTTTGAAATTTTATAAATTTTATCATTCAAAATGGACTTCATTTTTGGATTCAGAATATCGAAATTAGCCTAGGGTGAAATTTTGGTATTTTTATGAAAACTTTCAATATTGGATGAATAGTGAAAATTACTAAATTTTAATTAAAAACAACTTTTTTAATAAAAATACATAATAGTGATAAATTATGAATTTTAGTGGTTTTAAAGAATATTTAGAATATATTTTTACAATTTAATACATTTTTTTCATTTTACATAATTTGACATTTAAACCGGGCATAAACAAGTGTCAATCTTTTGAAAGTTATTATTTCTTAAAATCACGCTTTTTGTTTTGACAGCGTGAATTAATTTTAAATTAATTTCTGCCACTTATGTGATTTGAATTTTGAAAAATGGATTCCATATTTTGAATCAGTATGTCCAAATTGTGTAAATAGGGAACTCTTATTTTTAGACATTTTGAATAATTACTTCGGTAAATATTTTATTTACCATGGTTAAAGGGTAAATCTGGTAACTAAGGGTAACAAACTAATATTATAATAATATTAAATTACCCTAAAATGTGTCCTAACCCTATTGGTTGATACATGTTTGACCATGGGAATATTTGGGTTGATTTTGGGAACTCATGGAGCCACTTGTAAGTGATAATGACACTTTATATTAATTAAGCTAAAGTAAATACAAAAATGACATAAGCATACAACTTTTAGAAAACAATTTTTACATAAGGTTATATATGTAATATTTTGTAATATAAATATTCATTAGAAAGATAGAAATATTTTCTAAATAATGGTATTTTATTTATAATTTTTAGACATTGAATAATTAAATTTATTTATGACACAATAATGATGATGTATTTTCCTTATTAATGAATGAATCAAATAATTGGTATTATAAATGTTAAAATAAATATAATTTGATATTTCTGATTCCATAAAATAATTTTATTGGTTAATATGACATGTTATTATTTCTTAAATGAATTTTTTTCTAATTAATAAAGTTTTGAAGACTACAAAAAAATCAATTATTGAATAGTTTCAAAATTGACATTAATGAGTTTTTAAAATAAATATTATATTTTTAATTGATATTCTATTCATAAAAATATAAGGTTCGGCCAAAGAACATATATAATTATAGTTTTATCATTAATGGACCACTTGGGGGTCTCTTGGAATTATATAGTAAGTTTTTTAACCATATAATATAAAAATACAAAGTGACATGGTAAAGGTCGAACTAATTATCTAAGAGTAAAAACTAAAAGATAAGGTTAATAAAGTGACCCAAACCTGTCTAAAACCTATTGGTTGAGTTTTTTTATACCCATACCCACCTTATACTTTTAATAGTACACTTTTATCCATTAGAAACCGAATATTAATTTATTATAAAATAACATTTTAAGTTTTTCATAAGGTGCCCCTCACCCCTCTTATAAAAGGGCACTCCCCCTTCACTCTAATTAACACCTTATACGCCATTTGGATCGGCCAAAACCAGCCCAAATAACCTCTAAACTATCCTCCATTAAACCTAGAGGCCTTAGTTTGATCATAAATCCAACCTATGGATCCCTTTTGATCAAATCAAAAGGAAGAACCCGAAGAAGAGGTAATGATTTCACCACCCTCTTTCATGTTCCTTTCCTCTTCCACTTCCATTTTTTTGATTATAAACTAATAAATCCAGTATATTATATATAATGTTATGTTATTATAATTATGGTACCACCAAATTCAATATTCTATCCACCCTTTTAATGACATGTCACCATACGTGTGTACGTACAGCTTATCGTCTCCACGTCGTGGTGTTATTGTTATTCAATACATTTTTATTTGGATGGGTATAATAATGATGTGTATTTTATGTAAATAATAAATATAACATGATAAGGATTTTTTATATGGATATACCATCCAATTATATATTATTTTAATTTCAAAAGAATGATATTTATGCTCATGCGTACGTACGGATTACCGTCCCCACGACGCGATGAGGTTCATTTCCAAGTTCACAATACATCGACGATTATAAAAATATATATTACTAATAAGTATGTAATATATGAAATAATAATTCTACTGGAGATATTTATATTTATATATATAAGTATTTATGTACTTATATATATATTATTCACTTACTTACGTTCAATACTATATGAAAACGGAAACAGCGTTTATGCGTATATATGGACTACCATCTCCATAAACGGTGTTTTCCATTTAATATATACATCTATTATAAATATTTATATTCTAAATATATATGATATATAAATCATGTTATGGAAGTATTTAGATGATGATCTAAGTGATACAATCAAGAGTAACAAGTTAAAACACGTACGATAAAGAAAGCGATTATTACCTGAAATATTAATATAACATGGAAATTATTATTAAATGGGTAGTATAAAGTCATAAATGAATAATGTATGATATCATAAATATTAATATGGTTCTGGTATAATTTAATAACATACTATAGTCTTAATACAGGAGGTTAAACGTACCCTAGACTAAAGGAAAGTGCAAGGTAATGGGTTTTCATCTCACTCTTTATTCCCGTGAGATTCATTCCATATTCCCACTATTACCTTTTGTGTGGTGTATGTAATGCCCATAATTGTATTATCTGTGTAATACACTTTAATTTATGTGTATTTACATATTCATTGTATGATACTTCTTTGATGGGGTTTATGTTTCGGAAGTTACCAAATTGGTAAGGGTTAATTCCTCTATCTCATTATTATCCAAGGTTGTTTTGCATAAGTATCTACGAGGACATATTTACTATCCATGTCCATGTCTCATAAAAGAGTTTCCAAATGGATTATTTTTAAGGTAATTTTTACTAAAACATCATTTTAAATGTTTTAAATATTTATTCTTCTAAATCATTCTCATTAATGTCCATGTTTTCAAAATGGTTTTTAAGGATTTATTTATATGGACATGAATTTTTTAAAAAAGTTGTTTCCTTTAAAAAGATTCAAAGTGGTATGGGACACTTTGATTAAAAAATGAATTTAAATGTATTCCTTTCTAAATTGTGTAACTTTTTAATGTTTTCATGAAAAAGGGATATTTCTCCCAAAGAGTTTTACAATTTATTTTCATCTATGTCAGCATCCTTTGTTGGATTTTAAACTCGTTTGAGGTTGATTTGTTATGATACAAATATTTTATATTTTATTCAAGGTTTCGTGATATGTTTGACTATGGATGTGTTATTTTTATACCAATCATGGTTTATGGTTAAAGTATAGACATTTATTATGCTAGTTTTAATACGAATGTTTATGTTATGTTTCAACATTTTCATATGAGGAATGCATTGGACTTAGTATGTGACTGGTGGAGCCCGCTATAGCTCCTCGATGCATCGGTATGTCTCATGAGACAAATAGATGTGGAATTGGCTGAGGCCCTTTCCCAATTTGATATAAGGTTTTGGCCAAGGCCTTAATCATTTTTATATGTCTTGGTCGAGGCCTTGACAAAATGTTTCAGAATATCCGACATTATACATTCCCTCATTATGGAAATAATATTGATGGTTCATGTGGTCATTCGACTAGTATAATACCAACAATTATGTTTTATTATGGCATTATTTACTCAGCTCGTATTCTTCACATAAAAGTATTCATTTTTATTATTGGTAAAGGAATGTGGTATCAATTATTCACCATGCTTAATATCTATGTCATTTTCCGCTATATTGCTTACCCTTACTGAGCGTTTGAGCTCACCCCTTTCTATGTTTTATTTTTCCCAGGATTCCAAGAAGTGTTTTTTGATTGATATGAAAGTTTAAGCCAAAGGAATAATGGCATTAATAAAGGATTATTTATGTTGTTTTTTATGTTATAAAGTGTAGTGTTACATTCATGTATGTAATCAATTTTCCAAGACTGTTAAATTGATCGGTCCTTCAGGACTTGATTCCTTGTAACCATGCCAATGTATTAAAATAATGCACTGAATCTAGGTAACTAGGGTCAGGGCGTTATAGGGTTTACCCTCAGCATGAATTAAGGTCGGCCAGTGCCAAATGAATGGTTAAGGAAGCTTTTTTCTGGTACGTTTCATTAAAATAAATAAATTATTTCTTTGTTTGTATTATGAAATGACTTAATTAAAATCCACTCTAAATAACCTCTAATGATGGTGTTCAATGGGTTAGCTTCATAACCCTCTATATATATAAGAAGACTATGAGAGCGTTCTTTCATGACGAATCTGGATTTGAGAACAAGGGAAAGTCGGATAAGGGATAATCATGAGAGAACCGATGAATATTGCGAGATCATAACTTTTATCACTAGAGGATTCATTATTCACTAATAATTGATCCATAACTGAGTTAGGGATCCTCAATTGTTTTTTCCATTTTGAATAAAATTTTAATCATGGATTCATATCTTCGTTTTTTTATCTATGATTATCTACCCTTCAGATGACCCCATTAAATAATTTGATCTGTTTAAATCATTAATTTATTATTTCAATGTCATGCTATCACCCAAGATTATAAACCTATATATCATTGGCCAAAATTTCATTGACCATTGATTATTATCAATTTTTTATGTTCATTTATCCCCCCTTATTGGAATTCTTCATTGGTAATCGATTGAATGGTAATTCAGTGATATTTGGGAATAACATTTTTATTGTGTTTGTACTCTGACACAATGGATAATGATCAAGAGTTGAGATTTGGTGTTTGTAGATGCAATCGAGGTATTGTAGTAATGATTATAACTAGACTTTGGATAAGGTGTTGCTGATTTGTTTATGAAACATATTGGTATCAGAGGTGCAGATTCATGATCAATGTTGCAGTTGAGGTGAAACAAAAATGGTGGTTGAATGGATGACGTTTGAGATCAGTTCAGTGATCCTTGTATTCCCAATTGAAGAGTGGAGACTATGTGTGGTTTTTTCATTTAGGGAGTTATGTTATTATTATTATTTTTAATAATAATAATATTTTTATTATAATTATTTTTTAATAATAAAAAAAAATAAACCAAAGAAACCAAAATTAATTTTTGGTTTAAATAATCATGAGGCATATGAAGTTATATTAATATATTAAATATAAATTATAGTATGAAAATTGAAGAGGAGTGGCTTGTTAATATTGGGTGTGCATTGTGTGGATTGGAACCAAATTATTTAAGTAAATAAATTGATTAAATGAAGATGTGAGAGATGATGGGGTTGGTCATAAGGGAATGTTAAGGCATGAATATGTGTGGGGAATGTAAAGGGTGTGTGCATTGTGAAGTGGGGGTGGGAAGTTGAAATGGGGTGTGAAGTGTGAATAATTCCCCCTGAAAATGTCAATTAAAATTTTTCAATCCATTAATATTTATTTCCATTATATAGTCATCATTATTTTATTTAAATTTCAATAAATGGAAAATTCCAAGAAAACACAATCACAATGGCCTAAAATAATGTAATATGAGGGAATTTACTCTATGTATGTCCACTCCTACAGGGGAAAACAAATCCTTGCTGGGAAAACAAGCGATATACATAGATTGTGAATCCTTTGATGAAAGGAAAACAGTGACTTTGTTTACCTCACTATAGGTATGAATAAAATCTAAGTTGTTTTTGATATACCTTATTCACTTATAGATGAGAAACTAAATAGTCTAAGGGGTATAGTGGAAGCTGAACTGGGAGTTAAAAAATTATTGGAGTTAGTATCAATCATGGAAAGGTAAATATTGTTTTGCCTATAATGGACGATACCATCCATCACTTCTTGAGACTCGACCAGAAGAGATTCTCCACTCCCAAAGAATGTTCTGAAAAAAATTATAATTTGACCCCTGGTATCTCAAACCACACCCCCCCCCCCCATCACATAAGACCTGCACAACAAGAACCCTTAGTGTTTGATTTATTTCCCAAACTATGTAGGAGCCAGCAGATCCACATTTCTTGGAGATCAATGGGGGGTTTCTAGGAGATGGGGTCTTTTAGCCAAAATGGGCTAGAGGAAAGGGGAATCAAACCCAATATTACATTTCTAAGAGAGACGAGTCAGAAAATTTCCTATTCTTTAGACAAGGGCCAACTCCAATCTTGAGATACCCTCATACAAAACATTATTTATAGGTTTATATATCATCCAATAGCCAAAATCTTAGATCACTAATCATTCCTTCCTCTCACTGTTTTTATTCTCCATTCTATGGAACCATAGGTCATGGAAGGAGCCTCCCGCAGATTCCTAAATATGAATAGAAGTGAAATATGCAAAAGATATTCATACTGTACATGCCCAGTCATCTATGGAAAATAAGTTCATGGAGGATTATTCATAGAACTCAGTGTAGTAGCAACACCATGAAGTCAAATATAGACTTGTGCACTATAATTGTTCATCCTTGGGAAATGATTTTTTCATAGTCACCTTACTAAAAAGTTAAATTTTTATGGTACATCCTTACACAAAAGTATCTCCCCTAACTATCAAGCTTGTTGAGTATCGAATCTATATAATGATAATTCTTACCTGAAAAGATTCTTGACATAGAACATGTAAAAACAAATAGATCAGGATCGACTGAAATTTTTATTAGGTCAAACAAGGTTTTCTGTTCCTCTTCCATGACTACATGAGTGATGTTTGGATACTCTTTATCAATCCTAAACTACATATATATAACTGTTAATCCATGGAATCTGAGAGGTACTCCATCCTAGTTATCTTTTCAAAAGTTTATTTTTCATATACCTATAATCCACTGGGTGTGGTTTCATAGAAACATTATAAACAAGTGAATGAAATGAAATAGTGAATATGAGTTCCTTCTAGGATCCTCCATGTACTTTCTATATTTTTACACCATGAATCTTCCCCCACAAACTCTGACCCTCTATAACATCCCATGAAATGTTTTCATGAGATCCATACATCTCACTAGAGACTCTTCTGATATTGATGCCACTCTCCATTTTTATTCTATAAATTCTTACCCATAATACCCAATGATGTTTCCCATTTGAGTGGGCATCCCATATAAATGAAATAGAATTTTTTAAATACCTTTGATCACTACTTTTGGAACCTTTAAATGAATAATGTTTATGTACTGGAATTTATGCGATTAGACTTTTGAGCAGGGTTATTCTTGCATTGAAGGGAAGAAATCTGTTTTTCCTATTATTGATCCTCCCAGTGATCCTGTAAGACACCATGTCAAAATTATTAATGTTAATCCCCATCGACGTAATTTGGAAACCTAGATATTCGAATGGAAATACTATCCTTTGAATTCCTATATCCATTTCCACAATACCAACACACCCATCCATGAAGTAGCTAGAAATGTAAAAAGTACATTTCTCCTGGTTCACCCCTTTCTTGCTCCAATGACAATATTCTTCAACAGTTTTATTGATGAAATGTTTCTAATTCCTACTCCCATTATAGAAAATAATGGTATTAGTAGTGAAAATTAGGTTATAGATACTCCATTGGTGATGCATACATAATTAAAGAAAAATTATCTTGTCCAAAATGATTTTGTTGATGTGGAAAATGAGGGTTCCTTACATAGGAATAAATAGGCCAGTGGATAGAAATTAACAATGTCTAATCCCATGCACTGACTTCATGAAACCACAAACCATCCCCTTGAAAGATATTGTATCCAAGGAGAGATGAATAAAATGTACATAAGATTATGGGACCTTGTTTAAAATCCCTTTCATATGATAACCATAATAATAAAATTCCACTCAAGCCTATCACATGCTTTTCTATATATAGTTTGATAACTACATTAGAACCAACTATATTATGGTAAACCACACTGATCATTTCCTATGCCAAACCGATGGATCCTTAGATCAATCTACATCTAATGAACCCATGTTTCTCCTCTAAAATCCAGCATGAGAGATGCACTAAAAGTCTACGGTTAAGAATTGCTGCAAGTACCCTGTAAGGGAACTTGAACATACTGATATATTGTTATTGTTGCAGAGATGATGGATCCTTAACCTTTCAAATGATTGCTAACATAGTAGCATTGTCCAAGTTCTTGAGGTGCTAACATCTAAAAATATCTTCTACTGCATCAGTGAGTTCTCCCTTGACCAAGTCCTAATAACACACATAAAATCAACCTAGGAAACTGTTCGGGCATGGTGAGTATTCTAGTTTTAGTGTAAGCATGAAATCATGGATCTACATCTCATTTAGAATTACTTCAAGAGAACTATTTTCTCCATTTGAAATTGTGTAGGGGATGGATTCAAGATGCTTACCAATACCCCTCAGATATCCTCTCTAAAATAGTGATTGAGGACTTCCAGTATAGACTTAAGATGAGATTTTTCTAGAACATCCACCACTTTATGGTTATATATGTAGGATTTGTTCTCTATGAGGATGTTTATCTTGAGTAATCACCTTTTAACTTTAATGATCACTTGATAATAGACAGTATTTTAGTCTCCTTCCTTTAACTATTTATCCTTGGACTTCTCATGAGCCTATCACTCTTGTTCCATGATCATGTTGGCTAGAATATCTTTATTTATGGAAATATCAATGAAGGTATGTTCAGGAAAATCATTTTCCAAAGAGGATTACATCCATTTAATTTCAATATTGATTGTTTTCAGGTCTTGAAACTGGGAGTGTTGGGATTTATTCTAGCACTGATGATCTTTTTTAAACAGTTTCAGTTATTTGTAAAGGTAATTCCATGGATTAACCTAATATAGCTAGAAAAATTACATTATCTCTATATGATCATATGCGGGGTTTTAGTTATAAGGAAAATATAACCAGAAGCATCCACCACTCTTGGGTCTAGTAAAAATATCAACCATAAAAGGGTAATGGTTTGAATACGTACATGCAAAGTGACTTACCTCAACATCTAGAGAAACTAAGATGGCACTGATATTTTATAAGAAAACATCTAGGTACCACCATGTTTTATTAGTCCCCTTTTGGTTATTATCCCATTTAAAGTTCTATCATATGAATCCAATATCTCCCAGACCCTCTTTAGATACAAAAGAGATAAAATAATGGCTTGTCTACTGAGAGAGTAATCCTCAGACCTTCTCTAAGTTATCCAAAATCATGTTGAAGTCCCAACCACTATCCACATTATATATCCTGGGTCAAAGGTTTATAAGCCACATCACAACAGGTCCCTGACATGTGTCTCAAAATTTTTATACACAAAGGTAAAGAATATACTATGAAACCCCTAGTGAATCTTCACTATGATGAACTGGTTATATGCTTCTACAAAAACCATGTTGATGTTGGTTTTCCTAAAAATCTAGATTTGATGGTTCTAAGGACTTGTATCAATATTTTATTTCACATTAATACATTGAGAAAATGAATCTATTTTTAATGTTTGTTGCTTCGGTTCAAATATTTCTACAATGGAGGGGTTGTTCTTAGACATCACACCGCTAATATACTTGGGCTTTACTTGGGTTCCCAAGCCACGATCATTCCAAATACTGAAGGAAGGCATTATAAGATGTTATAAATGAACCTAGACACTCGCATAGTAAATCCATAATCTTGGATGAAAGATTTCTTATGACCTTTTTTAGAGTGGGACTGAGTACAGAGACCATTGGAAGAAGAAGCCATAGACTTCCTCAAATGGGTTCCATTATCCTGACACGCCACAAAAAAATATGAGATATATCTTGGAAAAGTTCCTTCACATGCGGTAATACACTATTGATATCATTTTTCAAGGGGAAAAATTTATCGATTCCATGGTAATTTTATTTGAAAGTTATATCTAGAGGTTTTCTAGAGACAACAACTGATAATACACAAAAATTATTCATAGATAAAACAGGGAAGTAGTGGATGAGAAATGATTCAAGAAGTATGGAGGATTAGGGAATGGTAGGATGGAATCATATGATTTACCATATTCCTAAAATCCACTTATGACCACCAATTTGATAAGGTAAAACAAATCTTGAGGAAACAAGGGGTTTGGATCACTAAAAGGAATCATCACACAATTGGGATTCTGACCACCTGAAGAAGTTAAAATTAAGTTCCAATCCCGATGCAGTGACTTAATTCGAGGGGGTTATACGATGAAACATTAAAGACATCACCTTTACCTAGAGTATATGTGTTCAAGAAGGTTGAGGAAGATACTACCAGATCTAGGCAGTAGTGATCTCGAAAAACAAAGTTTTTCTCTTGATGGGATCCAGGATATTTCTAATGAGAAATTATCATAGCCTGGTGAATCCTTCTTCATAGGGTGTCAGAATGATTAGTCATCTAAGTCATCCTGACCCTGATAGTGAGGTGGTATTTTCCTAACCAATATGAGGTACTTAATTCCATTTTATAGCTCAGGCCCATGAAACAGTGTTCCAGTATGATGCAATGAAATGTGTTTTTTAACTCGTTTTCCAATTTGGGAAAGTTAATAGCCCGTCCTAGTATGTATTTTTTTAGGATCACAATTACATGATCAATTTGGCCATTCAAGGCCATTTTTTATGACATATTATTTTTTTGATGTTTTCCCTCATCAGAATGGTGACGAACCTCATGTATTCATCATGATTTTTTCTAGTAAATTTGTGTACTCTAGGAGTACATGGGAATGCCTAGGGATCCATGAGAACAACATGGTACTTAAAAAATCTAGGTACATGTCCATAAAAAGGAATGAACTCACACATCTTTTATACCACTTACACACATTTTACTTCTTGAGGATTCTTCTAGCTCTCGTATATCCTTCGTTTGTAATCGTATTTTGGAATTTTAGTAACTAATCATGAGGGTATTTCTATGTAGAACTAGATGGTTTCCTTAATAGTGGTTTTAAATATATGATTCAAGATATTCCATGGACAACTCTTATTTATGTGGTTCTAAAAGACATTAGTGATCGGGAATGATCATCAATGAGTGGTTGGCGATTACAATCTCTCATTCTCATTTAATTGGTTTGAGGGTAACACTACTTATTTTTAGGGTAATAGATCCTCTATCCACATATTGGAACCCTTTTGATGTGTTAGGTAATGAGTTCTCTGTCCATATATTGGAACCCTACTATTCTATCAGGTCATGGGTCCTCTATCCACATAGTGTGACCCTCTCATTATATTATAGAATGGGTCCTATATCTATATAGTGGAAGCATATTAATTTATTAGGGAATGGTTCCACTATCTAATGAGTGGAAACCTCATATTGTATCAGGTAATGGGTCCACTATCTATTGAGTGTAACCTACCATTATATTAGGTTTTGGGTTCTCTATCTTCTGAGTGGAACCCTCCTCTTTTATTATGGCGTGGGTATTCTATATACTAAATGGAACCCTCCTATTATACATGTTCATGGTTCCTCTAACTACTAAGTGCAACCCTTATATTATACTAGGTAATAGTTCATGTACATATAGATTGTTTCCGTTGGACTGTGTGGAAAAGATGAATGGTGTGGATCTACATAGTTATTTCATTGGACACACTTGCAAGATGATGGTAATCGACAATATACTTTTAGAGCTATAGGAAGACTCGTTTTTCATACCCAGGATGTGGAGAATGTGATCCCCTATAACTTATTTTGGATTAATGTTGAGAATATTTAGGTATTGTTTATGGGTTTTTCTCATATACTAATTGACATACCTTCATTGTGATGAGCTGACAACTTCTATCATGCCTTCAATTACTCCCTCTTTAATATTTAGGGTGTCCTAATTGGTGGGTATATAATCACCCTTATATAGGATTTCCCCACACTTTTCATCTCTTATGTTTAATAAGGATAGGTAATAGGACTTCTCAGAGGAGAATAAAGATACTTTTGTTTATTTGACATCTTATGGTGGTCGGGGTTTGGAGATTTGGAGATGGACTCTATTGTTATTAATTTTCCTATTGTTCTATAGATGGGACATATTTTATGGTTGGGAATATATTTTCCCCTTTTTATTGAAAATTATGTTTTTCTACTCTGTTGTATACCCTAGAGGTTATTACATGAAATAATCTTCATCTACATGTTACATTAATTTATAATTATTTATTTTCACTTTTTCATTGATATTTTTGGGTGTGTGCATATACGTTCTTTAAGAGAAGGCACCCTGTTTAAGTTTTTCCTTTTAGCACTTATCACTATCCACTAGCCTATAGAAGCAGGCTTGGTGGTAGTCATGTCTCCATCATCTGCCAAATAGCCAATCCCCAATGGATCGGTTTTTGATAGGTTGGTATGAAATATGGTTCAACCTCAGGATGGTGTTTGGAGTATGGTCCCTTTTATTAAATTTTATTGTGAACATATGGAAATATTGTCAACATTTATCAAGTGAAGCTTTTAGGATAGTGAAGCCAGTGTTGGTGTGACGGTGGATGTATCCATACACCTGGAATATGACTACCTTCATTTCCACTCTCTGTACCAAGACATAATTTTCAAGGATAAATGGTACAAACATCAGATAATATTCAGTCACATGACTTAAATTTCTTTCTTGAACCGTCTACATAGATATTCTCTTTGGATATGTGATGCCTTGATTACTTTCCTTATCACTTCATGATGATTTCCAGATCGGATTTTGAGACAACATTCGGATGATTATTGGTGGAGAGATGAGGCCTTAGTTAAGGGTGATACCCATGAGGTGGTTTTCTCCATGTGGTAACTGAGTATTGCTACCAACTGTTTATTAGTACTTGGATCCTTATGTGGATCCGTAAGATGATCATATATGTGTTGTGCTGTCGATAACTCTAGAATGAAATTACGGTGGTATAAAAATTATTAGTGAATTGTGTGAGTTAATCATTGGAGACCACTGAGGTTATATGATGAGACATACCCACAGGAAGTAGAGCTTTGAATGGAGGTAGTGGTCTGTGTTTTCAAGATTGTTTCTATATAGACCAATTAGATGGTTGCATTGGTGACCAGTATTATCTGTGGAGTATTTTTTGACTCCAAAAGTACATGAATATGATACATTTTTTGAGTTTTCATTTTGGGTTTCATCAAAAGCGATCACCCATGTTCTTTGGTAATCTAGACTACTCCTCTTGTGGTATAGGAACTAAATTAGCCTATTGTGCAAATTTTCCACTTGAATAAGACCCCTCTTAATGGTGGTCATGGTGATAAAAATATCTTGGGTGAAATAGGGTGTCGTTAGAGACCACTTTTGTTGATTTTCAACCTTTGATAAGACATGAAATATTGAGGAAAGTATCCCCCACTAAGACACATTCATACAGTGAGATTCCAAATAGTGAGGGTGGCTCAGTGCCACCCAAAATGGATAGTATCAAGGTATGGAGGATTATTTCTTTTGTCTTTTATGTTCGATGTTGTTTTGATGAAATGAGGTATGACATATGTGTCCACATCTCTAGCTATAGTTATATCATATAGTCATATGCCACATTTCCCTATACATAGAACTAGTTTGAGACCTATCAATACTATTTGTGGGATTTTATCTCATCCCTTGTGATAATTGATCAGGTAAATAGGATAAGTTATTTCCCAATTCTTTTAATGGTGATACCTGAATCTTCTTGGAGAGAGTGAGAGATCCTTGATTGAAATATTTTCATAGAGGTAGCTTCACCCTATAATGTTTTCCTCGGTAGGGGATGGATGTATAGAATCCATGCGCAGTTTATTACTACCAGTGAGTATAGTAGTGCGTCATATTTTTTGGGATGGATATTTCCACCATTGATAAGGAGTGGTCCCCTATAAGTCTAGGATGAGTTCCTTAGTAGGAGTATACATGTGATTCTTCATCAGTTGGCAAGTATTACCCTTAAAGTATCAGGTTATATGATATTTTAGTTTTCTACTATGGTATAGAAGAATGATGGCATCCGTCTTTATAATGTTCCCAGTTTACATCCCCATCAATATTTTTTTATATAAGGACTTTAACCGGGGATGACCTGATATCTGCACTAGCATAATGGATGACCCATTATAGCTATGAGAGATGGAGGTGTGGTTGGAAGAGTATCTAGATTGGGGTATTTTTATAACCTAGGTTTTTTTCTGGGAATTCAAGTGTGGTTCATATAGGGGCACATGAGATATTGAGGTCATGTGTGGATTGGTATCACCCGAGCCAGATGAAAATCTTGGAGGTGTATCCACTAGTGAGTATCGATGAACTAATGTCTTAGAAGATAGAGGAAAATTGGGTCTTAAAGTTTGAAATAATGATTGGTTATCACCAGCTCTTGGTTTTAGTGTTTTATGAATCGAGCATGGAATCCAAGAGCCACTATAGTTTCTTTGGGTTATTGGTAATACCCTTTATTATGTTGAATTCCCCAATATAATTTTTAGGACTTATGATTCACATCCTTAACATTTTTTGGATCAGTTCATTATAGTTTTCTATGATGGTACCCTCATATCCTCATAATTAGAGTTACATCACATGAGACATAGTATGATGGTGATTGACAGGCTTTAGGAGTGTTATTCGTATGGAAGTTCTCATAGATTTAGTTCTATATTCGAAGGTCCGCCTATCGAGATATGTTTTCTCAAAAATTGAATTAATAGTGGACCCAACATAGGTTGAGGAAGACTGATCTTGAGGGATACCCAGGGTGTTTCCAAAGCAATATATTCTCCCTGTGAGGAATTTTGACCACTGTTGTCAAGAAAAGTGAGATAACATATGACCTCTTTTCATTTAGACCAGGTTCATGGTGTTTTCATCACATAACAGCTAAGAAGGTATGTCCAAAAATCATTGTATGATACTGACCTGGGTAAGTTGGTCTATGAATGTAGAGTATCGTTTTTCAAGTATCCTATGGATTTTATAAACAATATAGAAATAACCTTTATGTGCATGTCTTTTCTGTGGGTGAGTGTTTTCATCTACACATGAAATCATCAAGAGATCGTGGGTGAGTTTGAGATCTATTTGAGAATTCAGTATCCAATACTTGTTTTAGTCTTCAATTTTTGGGGGATGAAAAAAAAATTAGCAAGGGAATAATGAAGAGTCATATTTTTTCCTTGTACGACATTGCAAAATTTCTAGAAATTTTTCGGAGCCAGGCACTAACAAAATGAATGATTCCAAAGCCTAGTTAGTATGGAATAAATTTTATAAAAATTTTAAATATATTTTATTTCACTTGCAAATTGTATTTTAGAAATAATGAAATTTATCCTAAATAGTTTCTCAGATTGAAAATATGATAAAATTTTTGTTTATAAAACATGGATTTTACCCTAGGTGTGACCTAAATTCGTCAGTTCCAGAGGTCTGGTTAAGGCTTCTATTGGCGGGTAAATTTAATTAAAATTAATAATTTTTTTATTTATTTTTTTTATTAAAATACATAATTAAAATACTCTAAAAATACCCTCTCATAAATGTTTTCCAAGGTTTATTCACATAAACCTTTATAGATCTAATTGAAGGACAGGATCATTCTTTGATGGATCATCGTAATCAAAGAACAATGGATGATTAGATCTAGGATAATCTTGAGATGAACGAAGAACCCAATGAGATCATCACCTTCATCGCTAGCAAAAGTGTTCTTCATAAATGATTGATATATAATTTAGGTAGGGAGCATAAATTGTGTGATTTCCCATGTTGATTAAAATTTTGATCATGGATTCATATCTAATTTTATTAATATGTGATTAGCTTCCCTTCACATCATCTCATTTAATAATTTTTTTGTTTAAATTAATTAGTTTTTTCTATTATTAAATGATATCACACATGATTATACACCCATAATTAATTGGAAAAAACACATTGGTGAATGATAATTATCAACTTTGCATTATTTTTCTTTCTTCCTGCATTCTTGTCTTTTGTTATCCGTAATCGATTGATAAGTAATTTAGTTTTATAATGGAATACTATTTGTTGTGGGGTTTTTATCTAGAATAAAATATTGTTGTCACGAGTTTGGATTTGGATTATTGTTATGTTATAATGGTTTAGATGTGATGACCGGATCCGCTATTTGAATCAGGTATTATATATTTAAAAATGGATAAAAGTGGTACAACCGGTTTAGGCTTGAGATCAAGGATGTAATTAAGGTGTGGAGAAATATATGGTTTATTTGAGGTTGATCAGGATCAGATTAGTGGTCTCTGTTATTTTGGTTGACGAGTGGGGATGATGTGCAGTTTCTTCATTCCATGAATTGTGTTATTTTTATTATTTTCTATAATAGTAATAATATTACTATAATTTTCATAAAAATAAAAAAAAATAAAGGACACCAAAATTAATTTCTACTTTACAGCATCATGATATTTTTCATACCCTCGTTCATCAAGTTCCATTAATATATAAAATATTAAAAATTGAATGATAATTGGTGAAGGGTGACGTGTGAAAATTAGGTGTGAATATAGTGTACTGAATTGAATTTATTTAAGAACAAACTTGATTAAATGATTATGGAAAGAGATGATGGGGTGGGTCACATGGGATGGATGGGTCATTAAGAGGTTAGGGAATGGAAATAATGTGTGCATCATGAAGAGGGTCTGGGGAACTAAATGATGTTTGAAGAATTAAGAATCAACTCAACCCATTGTTAAAATGAATAATAATAAAATAATAAAGTTTTCATTATTATTATATTTATTATATTGTTACTAATCAATTTTTTGGTCAAATATTTAAACTTTGACATTGGATTGATGCACCATCTATGAAACCATGATCATATTATTGAGATGGTAATTTCATGACTAAATTTATATACTTATTTCAGGATCATGTTGCAGGTCCATGAAGGTCACATTAATAATAATAATATTGTTATTATTATTATAGAATCTAATATCTTACATATCTTTTTCATACTATGTCAAAATGATGAACCATGTGAGGATTCACAACCCTAATATTGAAGAAGATGTTTCAATACCAATATTGGGTACTTAATTTAGGTTCATATCTTAGGCCCACAAAATTTCAATCGAGCATGATTTGGTGAATGGTATTTTGTCATCAGGTGTCCGATTTTGGAAAGTGAATAGCCTATACTGAATTTATTCAGAGAGGATAAAAATAGTGATATCTATTTGGACATTAATGGAAGTTTGTGATAAAATATTGGTTGTTTGATGTTTTCACCGATCAGAATAATGATTATCCTCATGTGTTCATGAGGCTTTAAGACAAATATGGTTTGTACTATAGGAGTAGAAGGGAATACACATGGCTACACAGGAATAAATTGGTACACGGGAATAACCATGTAAAATTCCATATACTAGAGTGGGTCTACAATACATGTGTCCCCCATTCATGTCATGGGTTTCTTAATGGATCCTCTACCTCTTATCTCTCCTTTTTTTATTAGGATTTTGGACCATGAGTTTCCTATACAGACTAATTTTTTGTGTAGAATGTGATGGTGTCCCTTGAAGATTATTTAGTGATATAATGTGGGATATTACATGTGTGATTCTTTTTTAGGTGGCGCTCAATGATGAAATTCATCATGATGGATTTTTAAAGAGTGGCTGGGGATGGCAATTCCCAATATTTCTCATATTTTTATTATTATAAACCTCTTATAGTGTTATGGAATGGGTCCGCTATCCACAAAGTCAAACCCTAATGTTTTTTGAAGGAATAGATCTTCTATCCATAGAGTGAAACCCTCTTGTTGTGTCATAGAATGCATCCTTTATTCACATAGTGGATCCATCCTATTCTATCAGGGTATGGTTCCTCAATCTTCTGAGTGGAACCCTCCTATTATATCAAGTCATGGATCTTCTATCTACCAAGTGGAACCCTCTTATTGTATCAATTTGTGGGTGTCTATCTAATTAGTGGAACCCCCATGTTGTATTAATTTATAAGTCCTCTATCTATTGAGTGGAAACCTCTTGTTGTATTAGGGCATGGGTCCTCTATATACTGAGTAGAACCCTCTTGTTATACAATGGCATGAGTTCTCTACCTATTGAGAATAACACTCCTTTTGTACCAGGGAATATGTAAACTACCTAGAGATTGTGTCTCCTTGAATGTGTGTCACTCTAGTTTTGTGTGGCTCCACATGGTTATTAATTTTTATAGACATGTGAGATGAGGGAAAATGATGGAAATTTAGGGAAGCAGGAGGACTCATTATTATTAGCTGGGATGTCATGATAGAGATCCAATTTCCTTATTGTCTGGGCTTTTTATTGAGCATATCTATGTTTTTATTATGATTTTTTTCTCATATAATAATTGAAATACTATCATTTTGATGAGAAATATTCTTTAATCGTGTATTTTATTACTCCATATTTAATTTTTGGGGAATCCTAATAATTATGTATATACTCACCACCACATGGGATTTTCCCACATGTTTCATGTCTTATAAAGATGGAGGAAATGTTATATTTTATTTCATATGGGCATAGTAATACTTGGGTGAATTTGAATGTGTATAGTGTTTGGGGCTTTAAGATCTACAGTCGGAAATTCTAAGCATTTATTTTCTCTTTTTTCTCTGGTTGGGATATCTATTCTTGTAGGGAATTTATGTCTCTCTCTATATTTCATGTTATGTTGGAGTAATCTTTTTATTTCATTGAGATTATTACAAGCGTTAATTTTACTATGGATATTATTATCTTTTATAATTTCCTTTACACTCCTATATGGATATGGTTGGGTACATGAATATATGTACTTAAAAAAATTCTTATGAGTTTAGTTATGCTTTTTGGATATTTTTTTCACCTCTGGCTTATAAGGGTGGGATTGGGGAAGTCACAGCTCAACCATCCTCCAGCTAGGAAGACCTTAGTGGGTAATTTCATGATTGATAATGATATTTTCCATATATAAAAAACATGAACTATACCACCCTTTTTGATTCAAGGGTTTTAAATATTTGAGAGATTTTATGATGGAGTGAGAAATGTATCTTTGTAAATTTTTTATTTGAAGATTAATCTAACTCTAGAGAAGTTTATAGAACATCTGGAAGTACCATTTGAAGGTGAATGTTTTTTTATATCCCTCATACTATTAGATGATTATAGATATTTTTTAATAATGTAGTACAAACGAATCTATTTTTCATCAATTAGAATGTTCATAAAAACATAGATCTTATTCCTAATGTAAGATGTATTTTTATCAGATTCTATCATTTATTTTACTGAGGAAGGGAGATAAATATATTATTATGATTCATGATTTAAACCTATTATATTTCCTTGTTATGTTAAAAAAATAGTAACCCTGATTTTATTTTAGGTTCTTAAATCAAATACAATCTAAATAGAATCATTAAGATGAAGATATTTTAGTATAATAGACTCTTGAACTGATTTCTTGTGATTTTGTTGAAGGAATGAATCATTGAAAATTAATACCATCTCCAATAAAAAAACCTATTATCATGGAGACAGTATCAAGGTATGATATTGTTTTTTTATTTCAATGAAAATATGTTTCTTAAAAAAATATTATTAGTTTCATCTACTGACATTAAAATATTAAATCGAAGAGTATCTGAACATTCAAATTTTATAAAAGAGAAAATATTCTAATACTATAATTTTATTTAAAGGTAAAAAGAAAAAGAGTCTAAATCTAGATGAGTTAGTTCAAACTATAATAGAATCTAATCCATTTGAGGAAGAAATAAGATAATAATTAGAACTAGATATTCACTCAACAATTGAATCATTGAAAAATAAAATCAAATTTTCAGATGTTTAGATCATCAAATTAATAGATTCCCATTTTTTTTGAAAGAAAATTCATGAGATAAGAAGAAGAAGGTTGAATGTTTTGAATGAAAATATTTTTTAACTTTATATTCTTTTGATGAAAAAATACTTGAGAGAAAAAACTAACTAGAATTAGTATATGTGAAAAACAAGAATAAGTATTTCTTGAATCTTAATTAATAAATATTGACTAAAACTATTTATCCAAGAGTTTCAATTAAGGGATATGTTACAGAATTAACTTTAAAGAAAATTTTTGTTATTTTAGGAAAAGGGAAAAAATTTCTTCAATAGTTTTAGAGAAAATTCTCATCTCTATCATCCCCACATCATAATACTAGAAGTCCAACTATAAATCCATAAAATATTGAGCCATCATATATTCTTCTAGTTAAACATAAATCAGCTAAATCTCATCCTACATAACCTATTAATGGTTAAGGTGTTTGAGAAGACACTTTGTCAAAATCAGTTCTTGAATATTAATTTGAGAATAAAGTTATTATAAATGATGTATCCCCACATGAATCTTATGTCCACACCTATACTATAGTTAACTCATCACCCTCCATGAAATAAATTTAAAAATTAGTTTAATTATAAATAATTTAATGTTCTATTTATTATCCATCATGTTCTTCTAATAGAAAATTTGATTATATGAATACAGTAAATAATGATACAATTGGAATAGATTATTATTCTCTAGAGATAGTTTAAATTTATATAGCTCAATATAACCCTTAGATATATCATACGAAATAAGGGAACTTCATTAGAATCAGTGAATTCATTTAAAAATTTAAACTTTGATCAAATTAACAATTCAATTATTATCTTGAAATATAAAATGAATTACACAATTAACATGATCCCAAAGCTATGTGTAAGAGTATGAGTCATTAAATGTAATATGATTCATGCAAATAATCCTAAATTTGAAATTCATTTTATAGTTTCATTTGAAAAATATAAGGAATATATGAAATATGTAATATAATAAATTGATCATTGTGAATTAAAATTGAAGAACTTCACTAAGTTTTTTAATTCACATTTCAAGGATGCCAATTATATTTGTGAGAACTCCATTTAACCACATCCAAAATATGGAATATTGTGTGATATATTAATTGATATTGAATAATATTTCAATCATTTTGAATGTAATGTTATAGAAATTTCATCATTAGTTATAGATTTAAAGAACGCAGCTATAATTTATAATTAGTATATGATAAATCAAAATATAATGTTTTATGAAAACCAAAAAAAAATCTCAATAGGATGAACATAAGATCATTTCATTATAAGAAAAAATTACTAAATATTAATATCATTTGAAAGATCAAGAATAAATATTTTTAGTGAAAATAGATAAGTTCGAATAAAAGTTAAATTTTCAATATAAAATATTAGCTGAACAATAAAAATACATAAAAAAGCTGAAAACATGAATAAAAAATCAATTAAGAAGGATTTATTTTTAAAAATTTAAGATATTATATTTTTTTGTAAATTTGTAACTAAATAATTTTCCCAATATAATCTGGATTTTATTAAACTGATATTTTTACTTTTATATATAATTTATTTATGTAAGAATATTATTTGATGAATAATTTATCATTTATATAATATTGTAAACAATGTATGTCTCTTTTATTTTATAATGAGAAACATCATTTTCATATTTTTTTCATTATTAATATTTCATGATTCCATATTTTAGAAAACTATAAGTGAAGAGAAATGATTTAAAAATTAAAATTATCATTAATGGATAATATTTTTATAAAAGGGGGATTTTTAAAAATGGATAAACTATATTTTTTACATATGGTGGATATGATTTAAAAATATTTAAATCCTTCCCTAAAGAGAGATAAATTTCTTTAAAAATAAAAGGGGAAATTGTTTTACAATTGGAGAAATTATATTTACTGTATATTGGGGGAATGATTTAAAATCATTATTACTATGTTTTTCAGAATGGTTGATCTTTCCAAAGGATTAAATGTGGACATATTCATTTAAAGATAATCAAGGATTATTTTATAATCATTTTAATTTTTAATTTAGTTTTTATATTTATCAAAAAGGGGGAAATTGTTGATTCTTTCACTCACCTTACATCACTTTTTTAAAACCCGTCAAATAATAAAATTAATATTTTATCAATTTTATGTTTTTTTGTGTTTTTTATTTTACCATTGATTTTTTTCTGAATATAAAAACAAAAAATTATTTGTTGATAACTTGTCTCATCATTATAATATGATGATATTGAATTATATAAATTATATACCCTGAGGAATTATGTAATACCAAATGCTTATGGTTTTCATATAAAAGAGTTAATTTGAATAATTAAACCTACAATACCTTCATATGTTTTACAAGTAGTATGGACATGATGAATCAATTCATCTGTAGAAATGGAATATGTTAATCCCATAAGAATATAAACTGTAATATACTGTTGATGTTGATGAAACTAAAACCAATATATATAGAGTTTTTCCACTATAGAATTGAATGATGATAGAGTCTCACCTTAGGGATCATAAGAACAACTATAGTGTTATAAGAATACAATAAGAGTTTTAATAGATTGAATTATTCAAAATATTTTTGACTACTGTAATTCAAATTGATTTTCTTTTTGAGTGTCATGCTAGAGATTAAATTTGAGAGTTTTTATTTTTATTTGTTCTAGAATTTCTTTTTTTGATCATTTAAACTATGATATTGGTTACTATGTTTTTGGAAAAGCGATCTATCAAATTAGGTAGACGATAAAAACTAATCTATCAATAGTTATAAAATATGTACCAATATACTTGTCTATGTAGTTGGAAAATGTATTTTTAAGATTTCAAAGTGGTAAATAGAAATCATGGTAATTAATGGATTATAGGTTAAAAAAGATAGCTCTAAACATCCGGATTTAAGAAGTGGATAAATTGTTTAAGGTTTAATGCTCTGGATACCATAGATAAGGTCTAAAAATATGACATTAACATTTGTTTATAAGAATGTTTTTATAATATATTTTTTCAAAATTTTATGGTAAATACATACTCCATTTTTATTTTTATTCCATTGAATAAACAATATTATTATCAATTAATTTTTAAGTACTGATTATTTTATAATTCCACTGTGAAAGTTAAGTTTATCGGTTATTTAAAATACCAATAATTAAATATAATTACTCTGATTATAGATTTATCTTCTGAGTTTATCGGTAGGTTTTAATACCAATACAATTATCTATTAAGGGGTGGAAATGAGCAGTTGATTTCAAACAAAAAATCACCCCATCTTATGGTGTACTAATACCATCCCTTTACAATTTATCTTGATTTATTATGAGTAGATATCTCCTTATTGGAAATATTTTTTTATTTTAAGTCATTTAATGAATATTTAAACCATGAATATCCTAAAAATACTACAATTTCATTAGAAAGTTAACTAGAATATATCATGTGTGCAGTATCCCTATCGAACACCTATTTGGTAGTTTTTTCTACATTAATGGAATGGGTTTTCCAATAAAAGTTTCCTTCTATTTTAGTTATGGGGTCAAGACTGCCTGCTTTACTTTTAGAAACACCTGATTATCAATGTTTTTCTAATTTTTTAGATTATATATGACTTTAATGGTATCTACATTATAACTATGATGAATTACTTTTTACATCTTCATTACCTTGGAGGTAGAAGGTGTGTGTATCATTTTATTATTAGTTTGAGGATTTCATCCATTTATACTTGGAATGACATTATCATCACTAGAATTGTGAGCATCAAAAGAAAAAAAACCCCAATCCTATTAGCCACTAGAATCTTGTATCATATATAGAAGGACATTTATAAAACCCATATATTTTAAAATATATATTTTCATTAAAACCTGAATATTTTTAATAGATTACTTCAAAAAACACATGTACCAGAAAAATCATATACCCGTATTTATTAGTTAAAATATAGCCATAGATTTTTCAGGTATAAATAGAGGTAATCAAGTTAGGGAATACATATAGAAATTAAAATAAAGTTCAATATTAGTACAATGATATTTATAAATTCAATTAGTGTTTCTATGTAACCAATAAGCCTGATTTATTCTTTAAATTATAACCCTTCAAAATTAGATTTTATGTATTTTATTTTAACATACCTAATATAGTATGAATAAAAGATAATATTTGTATGAATAAATGCTACCACTTAATTTGATTAGTAATTTATAGTGAATAAGAATAATAATGGTTACTATTTTAAAAAAGTAATTTTCCTCTGAAAACAGTTTTCGTTATATTTTGATTTTCAAAAGTAAAAGTTAAATTCTCAAATTTTATAATTTTATTTTTAATATATAAACTTATTTTTTAGATTCAAAATTGCAATATCATATTGAGATCAAATTTTGGGATTTTTCTAAAATTGTTTATCTTTATTTGAATAGTGAAAAATATTGTATTTACCAATATAATATTTTTATGGAATTCTCATTACATATGAAAGACCTAATAGTTTATAAAAACCTTTTAATTGATGAAATCTGTATTTTAGGAGTGAACCATTACATTTATAAGTAAAATTATGAATTTTAAAAAAACTATGTTTATAATTTTATAAACCTAAATAATATTTTCAACTAAAATAAATTTTCCTTCTTATCATACTTTTTTTAAACATTATTTCACTAAAAAAATTTAAATTATATGTTTTTTTAATAAACCAATTTATATAACCTAAATCAAATAAATTGATATTTTTATCCAACAGATATGATTTAAACATAAATTAAATTATTTCTAAAAACTGGTTTTTATGCGTTATATGTGATGACATCAAATTTATTTATTATTAAAAATATAAATATTATTTAACAATATTTATTTCATATTTGAATAATTCAATTCTAAATTAAGTAATATGTATCATTTTATTTTTAGGGATTGAAAATAAATTACTAGGAATAAAATTAGTTAACATTTTATAAATTAAAAATGAAGAAGTAAAAATATATGATTATATGAATTCAAACATTTTTAAAAGTGTGAGAATGATATTTAGAATATTTTTTAACCCTATATCACCCAAAAATACGTTATCTATATTTTTTGGTTCCATTTATCCTTGAATAGTGCCATTAAATTATTGAAAAATAATGAGTTTTCAAAAAAGTGAATTTTCTTCAGTTATTAAAGGGGAACATTTCCACCACATCATGCTACACAAATCCCTTATAATTTAATACTGAGAATCTACCAATTTTTTCTTACTTTAATCTTCTATACATTTCATAACCCTCTAGTCACCATAATTTATCCTGATACATTCATTTCCAAGGATACATTTAAGATATGTTTAAAGGTCATAATTTCTGTATTACATAATTTATAGCATTTTTCTATACATCATTATTTTCTAATACATTCCTAAACATATTAATATAATTAACTCATTTTTATTAGTATAATAAATTTTTATTATATTAATATAGAAATTAAATGACCATAACCCATGTATCCTAGATTCAGTAGTTACTTCGATACATTAGCACTACATACAAGGAATCACATCCTAAAGGACCAAATATTTTAGTACTCTTGGTAAAATAGAACCATAAATGTATATATTGTTATAATTTAATACATAAAATAAAATATAGTGTTTTTTTGTGTACACCATTATTCTCTTTCACATATCCCTCCATATCAATCAAAAAACACTTCATCGCATCCTCGGGTAAGGAAAAATAAAAAAGGGGTCATCTATAATCCTCATTTTATGTATATGAACATCAAAACATATAATGAATAAATAAATAATAGAAAATATGGAAATTTTAATTACTGATTACATGATCATAATAAGTAAGAAACAAATGATGATAAGATAATTCCATAAAAATAATCACGTGATCTTGAAACATACCCATGGATATTATAAAGAATTAAATAATAGCATGAAATATCAATAAATAATATCATTATTAAGAATAAATAATTATAGACATTCTAACCATACCATCACAGCCTCATAAAAATATATCATACATAAATGGGTAAGTCCTCACCCAAATAACCAAGGCAGTTTGTCTCACGAGACCAAAGGATGCATTGATAGGCTATAATGCGCACATACCACCACTTCAATGTCCAATAAATTCCTCATATCATGGTGGTGAAGGATAATAAATATAAATATAATTATTTAAAAACTATCATGTAAAATTTTATTACATTCCCCAATCAGTTAACAGTATCATAAACCGTTTTGAGTAATATGGATAAATGTTTCAAAATATTACATCCCTATAAAAATGATCATAAAACATCTAAAGAAATAATAATATTTATATCATTAAAAAATAATCCCTATTGATCATAATTTAAATATGGTATTTTTCGTTCATGAATATAAATTTATTAAAATTTCCATTAACAACATTTTGTTGGAAAATATACTTTGCACTGGGAAAATCACTTTCAAAAACCAAAAAATAAAAGAATATTAAGAAAACATATTATTTAAAAGTACATTTGTAAAATTGTAATGTAATATTAAACTTTTATTTTTTTCATGATAATAGGAAATTTCATACATGTTGTATAAGTTGAAAAAATTTCCTTTCACACTAGTTTAAAAAGTTTAAGAAGTGCCTTGTCTGAATAAATGAGAAGAAGATTCATTTAAAAACATTTTTAAAAAAGTGAAACACGGGGAAAAATTACATTAATAAATCATTTTTATTATTTTAAAAAATTCTTGAAAATTTTTTTAGAGATCATGGCTCTGGAATAAAAAGGGTTTTGATGGAATAGAGAAATGATGTCATTTTTAATTAAAAACATTATTTTTTTCACTCTTGTTAATATAGAGAAGAAAATGAGAAGAAAAAATGTATTCTATAGAAATAAATGTATTAGAATAAATTTCAGGTGTTTTTTGAATTATAGATCATAAAATTTACTCATTATAAACATAATCATGAACAATCCCAACAATCCACAAGATTTTAACATAAACCTTTACTACTTTGGTAACATCTAAATCATAAATACCATAAAATAAATAACATAAAATGAAAATTTTAATAAAATATATCTTAAAGGATTAATGATGTAAAATATTATAGGGTAATTATATAAATAATGAACTACATGGTTCAAATGAAATTGGTCCTATAGAAATAAAAGTAATATGAGAAACCCTTACCCTGGGCTTGGTTTCCTTCAAACATATCAATAAATCTTGTATAATAAATATATATATATATATTATTCATATATCTTATATTAATATTCATACATATAATATCATATATGATTTACATATTTTCTCTTTTTACCCTTTGATTAATAATTCATTGTTAAAATCACTATTTTAGATGATAATTACTTAATGTATCATGTATGTTTTGGATCTGTAATTTCATTAGTTTTTAATTGATCTTGGTCCTATAAACATAATAATGTTAACCACACTATACATATCATATATAATCACTAAATATCTATTTATAATATCCCATTATATTTAGTGATGTGAAAATAAGGTACATCATTTATGGAGACGTTATGTAGTGTGTATGCATGAACATTGTTTTTATTTTTCAAATTGATGGAAGAAAATAAAGGTAAGTAAAAATTAACATTTAAATAACCATTATTATATAATATATATCCTATATATCCTTTAAATATTTCCTTATTACCATATATTTCAAAATATAATGAAAAAAATTCACATCGCAATTTGGAGGCAGTAATCCACATGTACACATGATCACCATTATTGTTTTCCCATAGGTTGGAAGGTAAGAAGGAATATGTGATATTATGATAAAAAATTATCTCTATGAAATAAATATCATATATAAAAATTTAATCCATCATTAAATTCCTCAGTGATAGGTGGTGATGGAAAATGAATTATATTTGTTCGTGAGGCAATAGTCCACCATACACATGATTGAAAAATTTGTTTCCTCTTTAATGGAAGTGCAGATAGATTTAGGTTATTTATTTAATATAATAATATATAATCATTTGTAATATAATGGTTTTATTATTTTATAAATTTTTTGGGTTATTTTAAAGAGTTAAAAATCAGAAGTAAAATGAAATTGCATGGTTAGGAACTTTTCTTCTTCTTCGGACAACATTTTAATGTTCAAAACTAAATACTTCCCATATTATCTTAATGATAAAGATAAGGGATCTAAAATGTGGGGAGTAATTTGATAAATATATTTATGTAGGTATTGGTAAAACCAAAATTATTTTTGATTGTATAGTGTAGAGGAGAGATGGTAACCTTTTATAAGTGGGGGAGGGGACACACATGAATTGTTTATGAAGAAAAAGTGAAACCCAGGGTTTTCACATCCCACAAGGATACCAAATTGACAATTACAATACCATAGATGATATAGAGTCTAAATAAGCCTATAAATTATGAATTTTTCATGTTTTGAGGTCATTTTTTCCCTTATGATTTTTGTTTAACACCCTACTATATCCGTTTTAACCTTAACCACAATAATTAATTTTTACTATTTTTATTATTCATTATAAACAAAAGTTAAATTTAAATTATTATATAATGTCTATTATTCTGTCTAAAAATATTGAATTAATATTTCATAATTCAATTCGAAAATTTGGTATAATTTAATTTAAAATTAAATCCAAAGATGCGTCATAAAATAATTTTCCAAAGAAAAAGTATTCAAATGTATAAATAGTTTTATATAAAAATTCAATATATATATATATAATTGATTAAAATATACAAAATTGGATTAATTATAATAAATTTGGTCTAAATTTACTTTTGGAATAATTTAAAAAAAAACTGGAACTGTTAAATTATTTAAAAAAAATGAGAGTTCCCAATAAAAAACATTATTTTTCACTATTTAAAAAAATTAATCTTTTCAGAAAGTTTAAAAAATTCTCTCTAACATAAATTTTAAATTATTATTTAAAAAATTAAGTGAATTTTGTAAAATATATTTTCTAAATTTTGTTAAAATTTATTTTGAAAATATTTGATCAAATCATGCGGAAATCTTCTTTTGAGAAAAATAAATCTTTCCTGACTAAATTTATTTTTCTTTAAAATGATTATTTTTTTATTTATCATAAATATATAACCATTGAATTTTTTTTTAAAAATATTAAACCATAAAATTTTCATATTTTATTTTTTTTATATTCATATCCATTAATTTAATGGTTAGGTTAAAAGGTATACTATATTACAGTTCATTTAGACTAGGTATTGTGTATACTGAAATCTATCGAAGAGATTGAATTTTAGATAAGAAGAAATATATAGTAAAGTTTCCGGGTGTTACATTATGCCTTAAACCAACAAAAAAATTCCACAAAAGTTTCATAATTTTACCTTATTAAGAGAATAATTATTTATAATAATCTCTTCAAGCTCACACACCCCCTCTTCAATCTTATTATTTCTCCAAAGTTACATTATTAGTTGAGTCATCCAATTCCTCAACACCTATTCCCTAGTGTCAATAATTTGGATACACACATAATAGTAAGATATATTTGGTTCCAAATATATTTCTTTATTTTTAGTAACATGCATTGGTTCTAGAATATACTTACTTAACAATTATTTATCAAACACATCATATAATTTAGAGAGACATGATGGAATTTCCAAATTGAATGTTATTTCTCTAATTCATTCTAGGATTGTAAAATCTCTTATGTACTGGGGGATTAGTTTGAATTTCGTATTATACCTTATATCTCTGTTTGATGTAGATACCTTCAAAAAAATGATATACCAGTTCAAATTCCAAATCATTCCAATGGTTATAGGTATAGATATTTTTAATATATTGAGATGCATTGATATGGGTTTGAATTGTAATTACATTTAATATTTCATCCTCTATATATTCTAGGCCAACATTCGTCCTTTTAAAAATTTCATCCCAAGAAGCTGTATTATGAAATCTATTTCTATATAATTCTTCATGAGGCACCATTTGAATAAATGAATGGAAGCTATTGTTATAATAAAACTCTAAAAAAATTAAATATTGATCTCAAATACCTTGAATGTTAGGATTGCATGAACTCATAATATCTTCCATCATTCTAATATTACATTGGTATTTTATATCATTTTAAGAGTGATAAGTGGTGATCAAATGATGCTAGGTATCAAAATACTTATAAATAATTTTCCAAAATTTTGATGTAATGTGGGGATCATGATCAGACACAATTGAAAGAGGTGCACCATTATGTCTTAAAACCTCATTAATATAGATATGTACATGGCTCGCTTGTGGTAATCATCACTTATAGTGAGGAAAAGTGTAGATTTGGGGAGGAAAACAATAATAACTAGTAATTAATCATTCATTCTAGGATTCTTTCTTAATCCATGGAAAAAAGTGAATAGTATTGTCATCCCACTTCAACAATAGAATAGGAATATGTTTCATGAATACTCTAGGATATTATCTCTTAACCTTCACTTATTGAATAATCTAATATCTTGGCGCATAGTAAAAACTTTGCCACCTTATGATATCTGAATATAAATGTTCCTTACAATATCTATAAATCTTGATACTACTAAGGTGTATAGAGAAATTTTAGTTGTGAAGATCATCAAACAATTCCTTGATCATCTCAAGTATAGATGGAACACATAATCTCATTTGAAATTTCAAAAATCCATATTCACAAACAATGTCTTCCAATATTACCACATTTATGGATTTAATTTTATTTTGTATATTATTATCACGAGGATAAAAAAATTGATATTTTCCATAAGATATGTTTTGGGAATGATTTGAAAAAATAAGGATGTTTATCCTTCGTTAATTTCTCTAATGTCTATCTTTATTAAATCAATGAACATAGGATACCTTTTGATCCTCATTTTGGCCTAGAATCCATGATTTTATTGGATTACGGAATATTCTACTTCATTTACCATCCATGGGTGGTAGTGTATTAGGCAATAATATTTTTTGATTAGTTTAAGCTATCTCTTTTTCCTCATGGTAAGACCATTATTTGAAATTATTTATTTAAAACTATTATGATATATATATATATCACACTTTTTTCCATAGAGATAATGTCTCTATATTTTCAGAGAAAATATTACGACTACCAACTGAAGATCATGGGTTTCATATTTTTATTAATGGATCTTTAACTACCTTGAGAAAAAATAAAATTACTTTATCATTCTAAATTATGACACAACCATGTGACTTCATCAATGTATCCCAATATATTATGAACACATCATTTTCCATATGGAAGATTCATAATTGGGGAACCCACCAATCTTCTCTCAAATTATTCCAAATACTCTTAATATTACATTATATATACAAACATGAACCCTTTTTGAGTAATCAAGGTAAACATTTTAGATAATCGAGAAATATTTTGAAAAAATAATTTATAGTAACCTATCAAACCAATGAAAATAAGTAGCTAGGTTATGTTCATTGTATTAAGACATTCTTGGACTAAATTGTTCTCCATCAGATCAACTCATATTCCATCCTTGGAGATAATATGGCCATAAAAATAAACATTTTTTAGTCATAATTCAAACTTTCTAAATTTACAATATAACTCTTAACTTTTAAGTGTATCATGAATGATACTAAAGTGGTTATCATTGTCCTTATAGATCTTAGAGTACACCAAGATATCATCAATAATACAAAAAAAAGTTATCAATATATTCCTTTAATATTCTATTTATTATATCCAGAAAGTTAGAAGGGGAATTTGTCAAACCAAATAGAATTACTACAAACATGTAATGTCCATAACTCATAAAAGATGTAGTCTTAGGAATATCTTCTTTCGTTAATCACAGTTGATGATAACTAGAATAAATTTCAATCTTTGAGAAATATTGATATTCAAGAATTTGATTGAATAAGTCATAAATGCATGGTAGAGGATAATTATTCATTATTATAATAGAATTTATTTCCTAGTAATCAATGCACAACCTCATATAACCTTCTTTTACCTTAAAAAATAACTATGGCAATCCATAGTGAAAATATAGGGATTATGTAATGCCCCGACTCTAGTTACCCAGAGCTGGTGCATTATTTTAATATATTGGCATGATTTCAAGGAATCAAGTCCTGAAGGACCGATCGGTTTAGCAGTCTTGGAAAATAGATTACATATGTGAACTTTACATTACAATTTCAAACATAAAATACATCATATATAGTTCTTTGAGAACTCCATTATTACCTTTAGCTTAACCATGTTTATCATTCATAATACACTTCTTGGAATCCGGGGGAAATAAAATATAAGAAATGGGTGAGCACAAACACTCAGTAAGAGTAATAAATACATCGTAAGACAATATAAACATTATGCATAGTGAATAATTGAAAACACATGCTTTTACAAATAATAAACATGAACACTTTATGAGTGTAATATGAGTTGAGTAAATAATTCCATAATAAAACATAGTCATTTGTATTCTACTAGTCAAAAATCCACATGAACCAGCAATAATATTTTCATAATGAATGTATATATAATGCCAGACATTCTGAAACATTTGGTCAAGGCCTCGTCCAAGATGCTTAAATATGATTAAGGCCTCGGCCAAAACCATATATCAAATTGGGAAAGGCCTTGTCCATTACATGTATAATTGTCTCACGAGACCTACTGATGCATCAAGGAGCTATATTGGGCTTCACCAGTCACATACTAAGTCCAATACATTCCTCATATGAAAAGGTTGAAACATAACATAAACATTCGTATTAAAACTAGCATATGAAATGTCAATACTTTAATCATAAACCATGAATGGTATAAAAATAAAACATATATAGTCAAACATATCACAAAACCTTAAAGACAAAATGGAACATTTGTATCATAATAAATCAACTTCAAACAAGTGTAAAATTTATCAAAGGATGTTGACATATATGGAAGCAAAACTATTTGAGAGAAATATATCTTTCAACTTTGAAATCATTTAAGAGTCATATAATTATAAAAGAAAACATTTATTTTGAAAATATTTTTATAATATTGTAAGGGATGATTCGACGATTTCAGAACAGCAGAAAATAGGCGCACCCACGGTATAAGTTAAAAAGATATTCTTGCCTTAATTTTGTCGAAAAGGTTATAAAGTACATTGTTTTTAAAACAACGGAAAGATTCCTTTAAAAACATATAAGTTCAAATAAGGTTATAAATGAATTTAACCCATAGTATAGTAAATAGTAAAATGTTTTGAAATATATTTTTTAAGAAAAAACGGTTGTGGGTGATAAGGAGGTCCCAGTAGGTAATTACGTATAAATAACTTCGGATAATAAAGAGATTGTGAAATTAACACTTACCTTGTACTTATCCTTGGTAAAGGGTACTTTAAACTCCTTTATAATATTTAAATCATTGTTTTTAAATTATAAAAAAACCATATACATAAATTTGATATCATATATGATATTCTAATATTGCTTCGTTAATAATATTATTGTATTATTGTCATTTCGGGTGTTAAATAATTTGTTTTCCTTTATATGTTTTGTTACATAAGACGTGTTTGTTATGGATATGGTGTATTTAATTGATATCCATAATTATATTAAGTTATTAAACATTATTTTTAATCATCAAATGATAATTATTCTTGAATGGTTAAGATCGGAATTAAATCTCATCATGTTCGTGGAGACGGTAATCCGTACGTACGCAGGAGCGATAATATCATTCTTTTGATATTAAAATAGTATTTAAATAGATTTTATATAATATTTACAGAATAATTAACACGTTAAATTAATTATTTACATAAATTATAAATCATTATTATTCCCATCCAAAAATAATAATTTATTGAATAACAACTACACAAGGACGTGGAGACGGTAAGTCGTACATACGCACGTATGGTGACTTTGTAATTCATATGATAGATATAATAATGGATATGGTTGTACCATTTTTATAATAACATCATATTATATATAAAACACTAGAGCTGTTATTTCATAATAGAAACAATAAAGAAAGAGTAAGTGGAAGAAAAAAGAACACGAAATAGGTAATGCAATTTTTACCTCTTCTTCGCGTTCTTCCATTTGATTTGATCAAAATGGATATATAGGTTGGATTTCTGACCAATGTAAGGCCAATATAATGAAGGTACTATAGTTAATAGGGTATTTTGGTAGGGTTTGGTTTAGCCAAATGGAAATGGAGGTGTGAATTTGAGGGAAGTGGAAGTGCACTTTTATAAGAGGGGTGAGGGGCACCTTTGGAAAAGATTGAAATATTATTTTATAATAAAATAATTTTCGTTTTGTAATGGCTCTAAAATAATTTATTTCGAGGATAAGGTGGGTATGTGTATAAATACTTTCAACTAATTGGTTTTATACAGGTTTTGGTCACCATATTAACCTTATCGTTTAGATTTAACTTTTAGTTAAATAGTTTGACATTTACCATGTCTCTTTGTATTTTTTTATTATATGGTTAATAAAAATACTTTAAACTTTCAAGAGAATCCCAAGTGGTTCATTAATGATAAAATTATCATTATATAAGTACTTTTACAGAACCATAGAATTTTTGGAATATTATGTCAATTAATAATATAATATTTTTTTTTAAAAAAACTTTTATGTCAATTTTGACACTATTTGATATTTTATTTTTTTTAAAGTTATAATAGCATGATTAATTAAAAAAATCATTTAATCAACCCTAACATTTCATATTAACCTATAAAATTAGTGTAATTCATCAAAAGTCTAAAATTAAATTTATTTGGATATTTATAATATCAATTATTTTCATCTTTCATTAATAAGGTAATTACTGCATCATCATTGTGTCATAAATATATTTAACTATTTAATGTATATAAATTATAAATAAAAAAATATTATATAGGAAATCTGTTTATATTTCTAATGAATATTTATAGTCTAATTTATCTTATGTATAACCCAATATTAAAAATGTTTTAGTTATTAAACTTTGAATTTAACACTTTTAACTCTTCTTTATATAAAATAATAATAAATGTCCTAATCTAATTCAACTGAACCTAAAGAATAATATTTTATTCCTAAGGTTTCTTTGGGTCCTATTAAACTTATCCAATAGAATTAGAACCTGTATTAGGGTAATAATAATATCGTTTTTACCTTTAATTACCATATTTACTTTTAACTGTGGTAAATAAAAGTTAAAAGATATTATTCAAAAAAATATATTTTCATCTTATTGAACCACATTTTACTTACGGATATCAACAATGTCTCTCGGATTTTTGAAATTCAATTCATAGAAGAGGTAAAATTAATTTTTATGCAAATTTTCAAATTCTCCTAGGAGGTGGGTAAAAGACGGTAAAAAGTTCAATAAAATTTTTATATATCAAAACTTATTATAAAATGAATCCAATGAATTAAATTGAAATTATATAGGTATTATGTATCTATTATGACCTAATATAAATTTAAAAAAAATAATTATTTAAATAAGAAGTTGGTTTTAACCAGTAACTCAGTGTTTTTCACTATTCATAAAAAATTGAATGTTTTCAGAAAAATACCAAAAATATACCCTAAGATAATTTCGATATTCTGAATCCAAAAATGATGTCCATTTTGAAAGATAAAATTTAAAAAAATTCAAAATATGGGTATTAATATTCACAACTGCTAGTTTGATTGGTAGTAGTGTGTTAAAATCTCGAAGTTGGATACAATGCAAGATATTGCATTATACAAAGGGAAACATATGGTGGAATCATGGGATGTTACATTCTTCCCCCCTTCAAATAATTTCATCCTCGAAATTTCATGAATAATACCACACAAAAAGATTTAGGTGGTTCTTTATTATATGTTCCTCGGGTTCCCACATCATATCTTCCATATTCTGGTTTCTCCATAGAAATTTTACCAGACGAGTCATCTGGTTTCTCAACACTTGTTCTCTGGTATCAAAATCTTGACAGGCTCTTCACAATAAGACAAATCTGGTTCTAGTTCAAATTCCTCATAGGTGAGCACATGCATTGGATCAGGCATGTATTTTCCCAACAGTGATACATGGAAAACATCGTGAACTTTAGAGACACTTGGCAGCATTTCCAAACAGTAAGCTATAGCCTCAATTAGTTCTAGAATTTGGAAAGGTCTGATGCACCTGGGAATTAATTTACCCTTCTTACCAAATCCTATAACTCCCTTCCCTGAAGATGCCTTCTAGAAAACATGATCTCCTACCTAGAATTATGAATCCTTCCATCGGTTATCGGCATAACTCTTCTACCTACTTTAAGCTTCTTTGATGTGTGTTTATATTACCTTCACCTTTTCCATTGTTTCCTCAACTAGTTCTTGGCCTATGAGTTTTCTTTCACCAACATCATCCCAATTAGTTTGTGTGTGGAATCTCTTTCCACATAATTCTTCATATGGTGCCATCTAAATACTTGAATGGAAGCTATTGTTATAGGAAAATTATACCAGAGGTAAATATTGATCCCATATACCATGAATGTCAAGTAAGCAAGATCTAAACATGTCTTCTAAGGTTTGAATAGTCTGTTCTAATTTTCCATCAGTTTGAGGGTGGTAAGCAGTGCTGAAATGAAGTTTAGTATCTAGGAATTTCTGATGAATTTTCTAGAATCTTGATGTAAAATGGGGATTATGATCAGAAATAATCGATAGGGTTACTCCATTATGTCTAACAACTTCATTAATATATAGTCTTGTTAGACGTTCAAGTGGTAAATCTTATCTTATAGCAAGAAAATGTGTTGACTTGGTAAAACGATCAATAATGACCCATATTACATCATTCCTTCTAGGAGTCTTTGGTAGCCCCATGACAAAGTCCATTGTAATATCATCCCATTTCAACTTAGGTATGCGAAGAGGTTGCGTAACTCCTCCAGGATGTTGCCTTCGAGATTTTACTTATTGACAAACCATACATCTTAACACATAATCAACAATCTCTCTATTCATGTTATCCCACCAAAAATGTTCCTTCAAATCCCTATACATCTTATTGCTACCAGGGTGTATAGAGAAATTGGGGCTATGAGCATTGTCCAAAATTTCTCTTTTTAGACCAAGTATGTCAGGAACACAAAGTTTCTTCCCAAATTTCAAAATCTCATCTTCATATATGATGTCGATCAATCTCTCATCATTCACAGCTTTATTTTTCTTTTGAAACTCATCATCATTAGCCTGAGCATTTTTATCCTTTCTAGTAAAGATGGTTTGAAAACCATTTGAAAAAGTATCGATGCATCACCTTCAATGATTATTCCCATATCCATTTTTTACTCAATCCATGTACATAAGATCCTTTTCAACTCTCATCTGGTTCAAAACTCCATGATCCTTTCTGCTCAAATCATTTGTCACCTTATTTTCCTTCCATGGGTGGTAGTATATAGTTCAATCATAATCTTTGAGTAGTTCAAGCCATCAACTTTGCCTCCTGTTGAGTTCCTTCTGTGAGAAAATATACTTCAAAATTTTGTGATCATCATATATCTCACATTTTTCACCATAGAGGTAGTGTCTTCATATCTTCAAAGTAAAGATTAGTGTTTCTAACTCAGGATAATGAGTAAGATAGTTTTGTTCATGAATTTTTAGATGTCTTGATGCATATGGAATAACACTATCATTCTGTATAAGGACACAACCAAGTCGTTTCTTTTAGGAATCACTATAAATAACAAACCCATCATTTTCTAATGGTAGCGTCAAGATAGGAGCATTGAATAATCTTCTATATAGTTCTTTAAAACATTCTTCACACTCTTTTTTTCAAACAAACTTAACCCCTTTACATGTGAGATTGGTTAATTGGTTAGCCAATAAGGAAAAATTCGAGACAAAATACCGATAATAACCTGCTAAACCAATAAAACTATGTACCACAATGATACTCGTTGGTTCTAGCCATTCTTGGATTGCCTTTATTTTAGAAGGATCAAAAAAGATTCCATCCTTAGAGACAATATGGATAAGAAAGTAAATCTCTTGAATCCATAATTCACACTTGCTAAACTTCCAATATAATTCATTTCTTCTAAGAGTCCTTAGGATAATGCGCAAGTGATTTTCATGATCTTAGTAGATTTTGGGGTAAACCAAGATATCATCAATAAATAACACTACAAAGTCATCCAGATATTCCTTGAAAAATCTTTTCATTAGATCCCTGAAATAGAGACTGCATTAGTCAGCCCAAAATGCATTACTGTAAACTCATAATGCACGTACTTGGTTCAAAATGCATTATTTGGAAGGTCTTCCTTCTTAACACAAAACAGATGATATCCAGATCATAGGAAAATCTTTGAAAAATATTGATCTCCATGAATTTGGTTGAATAAATCATCAATACAAGGTAGGGGATACTTTTTCTTTATTGTTATAGCATTGATCTCCCTATAGTCAATGCACAACCTCATAGATCCATCATTCTTCTTAACAAAAAGAATAGGGGCTCCCCATGGAGAAACACTTGGGCGAATAAATACCTTATTACTCAATTCCTCTAGTTGTTTATTTACTTACACTAATTCCATAGTGACCATTCTATAAGGTGTCTTCGATATGGGGCTTGAACCAGGAATTAAGTCAATGGAAAACTCAATTTATCTTTTTGGAGGATGTCTAGGTAAATCATCTGGAAACTCATAAACATATTCTTGCACAATAAGTACATCCTTTATTTGAACATTCTTTTCCTCACCCATAGTTATTTCATTCTATTCCTCCCTAATAATTGAATTTAGTTGAGCTACTGGGGGTGGATCTATATTAGAATAAGGTGGTGACGTTTCTGATCTAAAGATAAGTTACTCTTTATTATCATCAAGAATTGTAAACTCCTTCTTCTTAGAATAAATTTTTACATCATGGTCCGAAAGCTAATTCATACTTAGGATTATATCTAATTCGATCATGGGTATGATGATGAGATCAGCAGAAAAATAATATTTATATACCCTAATGGGGACTAATTCACAAAACTTCATCGCAATGATACTTCCCTTAGAATTTTTTACTAACAACTCCCATGTTAAATAAAATTGGAAATATCTAATTTTCGTAGAAAACTGGGAAGATATGAAACAATTTGATGATCCAGAATCAAATAAATCATCAGCTAAACTTAAGGAAACCATTAAATTACCTTCCACCATGTATTTCGAAGCATCAACCTTAGCAGTAGTGATCGCATAAGCTTTTCTATGATCCATATTTTCTGAGGTAATTTTCCCTGATTCTTTGGATATTAATTTTCATAATTCCCCCTTTCTATACAATTGTATCATTCAACATTGACACCTTCTTTATTCCATTTCAAATCATATGATTTATGGCCTTTTCACCACAATTGTTACAGAGTCCCATTCCCTTTAGGAAATTACAAGGGTGTTTCTTCCCACATTTATTGTAGGATGGATATTCAACTTTTCCCTTCTTCCACTTATTTCCATTTTCAGAGTGTTCAGCAGATCTCTTCTTCTCCTACTTTTCTTTAAAGTTGTAAGACATAGAGAATTCTTTTTCGGTTGATTTCACATGAGACTATATCTTCGTACGACAAGAAGGATTGTGAGACTAATGCTCGATAGAGAAATGGTTTTAACCCACCAAAGAATAGATCAATCAGACTCCTTGGGTTATGTATATAATCTGGAGCATGCCTTTCTATCCTTGTAAAGTTATCCTCATACTTTGCGACATTCTTATTCACCTTTTGTCTCAGGCTCAGAAATTGTCTTTCCATATCCGCTCAACGGTCATGAGGAAAGTATTTTTCTAAGAAAATGACTTTAAACTACCTATATTGCATATATTATACTTCATCATCTTCCTTTGTGTTTTGAATCAATGACCACCATTGATCTGCATCTCCTGTGAGGTGATAAAATTCCATGACAACTTCTTCCCTTTCGCTACTCCCCAAAGCATAAAAATATTTTCTCTAAGGAACTTATCCATTGCTCAGCTAAAAATGGAATTGTAGACCCATTTATTGTTGGTGGTTGTTGCCTCATGAAGTGGTCTAACATTGATCCTCCGCATTGTGGATCAGGGTGCTCCATATGGATAAGGTTGTTATTCATAACCTGTTTGAGTTTTCCTAGTATGGTGATAAGCTAATCAGCACCAGTTTCATCACCAGCCTTACTATAATTATCTTGAGTAGGAGGGAAATCCCTAGATGGATTTCTTGCATTGATAAGGTTTCCATTCCTTCCACTAGGCACCATTTCTAAACAATGGAATACACAAGATTAGTTTATGAATTGCAATATATAATTCTAAACTTGTAAAACACTAACATAAATTGAGCAGTTTATAGATATAATCCATAATCATTAAAAAAATTATTTGAGGAGGTATGTAGTCATAAATCCTTCATATTGGTTTATCAAAATAATGTGAAATATCCTAATCATATCCCTCTGGAGTGTCGTAACCAAGAGTGCAGCAAGGCCCATTGTCGTGCACCGGTTCCCGTTCGATTCTAGCTCAATGTGGTGTTTTCGGGTTTTACACCAAGGTATATATGTTCCAGAGCCGCATCTACCTACTCGTATCCATAAAGGGATGTATTTATTTCAAAATTCACAAAATCCTTAAATTACTAAAATTCTAGAGAATTCTTCTATATTAATCCTCAAAGTCTATATTACGGTAACATTCTCTAATCCGAGTTTTTCTAAATCTAGTTTCCAAGGTTTATACTAAACTTCCTCTAATACCAACTGTAACACCCCAAACCCAGTTACCCAGCGCGGGTGAATTATTTTAATACATTGGCATGATTAGAAGAAATAAAGTCCCAAAGGACCGATCGGTTTAGCAGTCTTGGAAAATAGATTACATACATGAACTTTACATTACAATTTCAAACATAAAATACTAAATATATAGTTCTTTGAGAACTCCATTATTCTCTTTATCTTAACCCTTCATATCAATCATAATGCACTTCTTGGAATCCTGGGAAAATAAAACGTAATAAAGTGGTCATCTCAAACGATCAGTTAAAGTAAGAAATACAGAGAAAGATAACATAAACGTTAGGTTTGGTGAATAATTAAAAACACATGCATTTACAAATAATAAACATGAAAAGTTTCTGGCTGGAATATGAGCTGTGTAAATAATTCCATAATAAAACATAGTCATGGGTATTCTACTAGTCAAATAACCATATGAACCATCAATAATATTTTCATAATGAGGGAATGTATAATGCTAGACATTCTGAAACATTTTGTCAAGGCCTCGGCCAAGATGTCTAAAAATGATTAAGGCCTCGTCCAAAACCATATATCAAATTTAGAAAGGCCTCATCTAATTCCCAATAAAATTGTCTCATGATACCTACCGATTCTTTGAGGAGATATAGCAGTCTCCACCCATCACATACTTGTTGTACCCCTCTCTCTTGGATTTTAATGATCACAATCACTCTCATCGTGTTCTAACTTGTTTTCAAGTTTGTTTGATGATAGGAAAAAGGTTGCCAAAGAGTTGGCCCAAGGAGACTGGAAAAGGACTCTCTGAGTCCACCGGCCAACCGGTGGATTACCACCGGCCAGCCGGTGGTCTCTGGGAGAAGTAATGCTCTCTGCCAGGAGCCACCGATCAGCCGGTGCCTGACCACCGGCCAGCCGGTGGAACCAGAAAGAGAGCGTGCTCTCTGTCTTGACCACCGGCCTCCCGGTGTCTGGACCACCGGCCAGCCGGTGGAACCAGACAGAGATCCTGCTCTCTGTCTCGACCACCGGCCAGCTGGTGTCCCAGCACCGGCCCGCCGGTGGAGCCCAGACAGAAAGCTCTGCCTTCTGTCTGGAGCACCGGCCAGCCGGTGGCCAAGCACCGGTCAGCCGGTAAGCAAAGTCAAACTAGCCGTTGGGCCTTGACCAGAATTGTCCACTTGACCCCCAACGGCTCCGAAAGCCCTCCAACGACCATATTGAAGTACTTGGGGATATTTCTCCTATAAATAGATGAGGATGGATGCCGGGAACACAACCGATACATTGGAATGATATTTTGATCCCTTAATGCTCTAACGACAAATCTCCAAGGCTACTTGTGATCCATTTCCATCCTTGAAGACTTGGGCTGCCTCTACATCAACTACTCTCACACTCTTGGTGCTCAAGGCTTCCTCAAGTTTGTTGTAATTTATTTATTTCAATTGTTTAGTTATTCATTGGGTTTGTATTAAAACAAACCATCCTTTTCTTCCTCACTTTCATTTTGGGTTTCTTGCTACAACCATCATAAAAAAGCAAGCTGTACGAAGGTGATCTAGCCTACCTTAAAACGGCTAGTGGGTTTCTTGCTACAACCATTAAAAAGAAAGCTGAAGTAAATCTCTCAACGGTTGAGTTGGGAGCGGAGACGTAGGCTTTGGTTTAAGCCGAACTCCGTTATCAAATTGTGTCTTGCCCCTTTTTATTTCCGCTGCATTTATAAATTGTTTTTAAATTGTTAATTAATTTTTAAAAGGCAATTCACCCCCCCTCTTTCCATCACTCTCCGACCAACAATTGGTATCAGAGGGACGTTTGTGTAATACCTTAACCGGTTACAAACCTAAAATCCATAGTGATGGCTTCTTCCTCACAAGCACCCGAAGGGTATTCCATGACTCGGGCTCCATTCTTTGATGGAACCGACTACACTTATTGGAAAACTCGCATGATTACATTTCTTAGAAGTATTGGCTATCCTATATATAGAATTGTTATGCAAGGCTACACTCTCTCTAGCAAAGATGAGTCTAAATGGACCCCCGAAGACATTGCTAATTTTGAGCTTGATGGCAAATCCATGAATGCTCTTCATTGTGGGTTAGACCGTAATGAATTTAATCGTATTTCTACTTGCACCACTTCTCATGAAATTTGGAAGCTTTTGGAAGTGACCCATGAGGGCACTAACAATGTCAAAGACACTAGATTAGATATGTATCGTCAAGACTTTGAAAGTTTCACCATGCACCCACACGAATCTATTACGAAAATGTTTACCTGCTTTACTGATGTGTGTAATGGGAGAAAGTCTCTTGGAGATGATGTTTCTGCAGAGACGATGGTCAAGAAGATTCTTTGGGTCCTACCAAGCTCATGGGTTCCAAAGGTGACGGCAATCCAAGAAGCGAAAGATGTCAAGAAAATTCCGGTTGAAGAACTCATTGGATCACTTATGACCTATGAGATTACCATGAAGAGGCAAGCCGATAAAGAAGGTAAAATCTTCAAGGAGAAAAAGAACATAGCATTCAAAGCAAAGCAAGAAAGCTCCTCTGATGATAGCGGATCCGAGATTGCTCAACTTTCAAGAAAAATGAGCAAGTTCATGAAGAAAAAGAATAATTTTCAAAGGACACGAAAGGAAGAGCCAAAAGCAGAAAAAGAAGTTACATGCTTTGAATGTGGAAAGAAAGGCCACATCAAACCGGAGTGCTCTCTTTTCAATAAAAGGTTAAAGGAAAAGAAAAACAAGAAGTCTTTCAAAGCGTCAACATGGAGTTCAAGCGATGACCCCATGTCTTCAAGCGCTTCAAGCGATGAAGGTGGAAAATGCCTAATGGCACTTGATGAGGTATCTTCTTCCGACTCTTCTTCCTCATATTCTTCTTTTAATAATGACATGTCTTATGAAGATCTCCAAAATGCGAGAGATCAATTAGAGGAAGGTTTTCACGAACTCACCTCTAAATTTTTGGCCTTAGAAAAGAAACACAAAATTCTAATTTCTGAAAAAGATCAACTTCTCAAAAAGAATGAGGAACTTGCCCTTAAGGTCCAAGATATTCCAAATGTTGATTCTTTGAATTCAACTATTAAAGATTTAAGGGAATCTCTGGCCAAGTTCACCCAAGTTGAAAAAAATTTGACCAAATTGCTAGGTTCTCAACGTTCGGCTAGAACCACACATGGACTTGGCTTTAACAAGCAAGCCACCTCTTCTAGAGAACCCACTACTTTTGTAAGGGGGATCTCTCAAAATAAGTTTTGTAATTATTGTAGAAAAACCGGACATATGATTTAAGAATGCGATTGTAAAAATGATAGATATGGCCGCCCCAAAATCATTACCTACTCGGATGAATATCTTAGGATGTATCCCTCTAGACAAGTATGGGTTCAAAAGTCTCTTTTAGCTAATCTTTCCGGACCCAAACTTATATGGGTACCAAAATCTATTCTCTCTTGATTTTGTAGGATAAACACCAAAGAAGTAGGCCTTCGAAAGGCTCGTGGTATCTCAACAGCGGATGCTCGAGGCACATATGTGGCGATCCCTCCGAGTTCAACTCCCTTGAAGAATTCGATGGAGGATACGTCACCTTCGGTGACAATTCAAAAAGCAAGATCGTCGGAATAGGTACCATTGGTTTTGGTAACTCCTCATTAATTAAAGATGTTTTATTTGTTAAAGGTCTAAAACATAATTTAATTAGCATTAGTCAACTTTGTGATAGTGGTTTTTCGGTGAATTTTCAAAATGATTTATGCAATGTGTTTGATTTTCAAAACAAATTGATATTTTCTGCTTCCCGTTTTCAAAATGTTTACATTATTGATTTAAAGTCTTTAGCTAGCCAAAATGTTAAATGTTTAAGTGCTCTTGACAATGAGTCTTGGCTTTGGCATAGAAGGTTGGGGCATTGTAGCTCACATTCACTTCTAAAGCTTAATAAGAACAAGCTCATCAGTGACCTTCCTAAACTTAAGTTTAAGAAAGATTTGATTTGTGAGCCATGCCAACTTGGCAAGCAACACAAATCTTCTTTCAAATATAAGAAGGAAGTGTCCACTTCAAAATCTCTTAAGCTCCTTCATCTTGATCTTTTTGGTCCTACCCCTGTAGCAATTCTAGGTGGAAAATCCTATACCTTTGTCCTAGTAGATGACTTTTCTCGTTTCACTTGTGTTTTCTTTTTAGCTCATAAAAATGATGCTTGTAGAACCTTTTTGAAATTCTCTAGGAAAGTAGAAAACGAAAAAGGATATAAAATTATATCGCTCTGTAGTGACCATGGAGGTGAATTCGAGAACAAAGAATTCAATGAATTGTGTTCCTCTCAAGGATAAAATCACACCTTCTCTTCCCCTAGGACTCCTCAACAAAATGGAGTGGTTGAAAGGAGAAACCGAACTCTCCAAGAAATTGATTGAACCCTCCTTAGTGAATTCAACCTCTCTCAATATTTTTGGGCCAAGGCGGTAAACACTTCTTGTTATACTATCAATAGAGTCCTTGTAATACCCCTTCTTAAGAAAACCCCCTATGAACTTTGGAAAGGAAAATTGCCCAAAGTTGGTTATTTTAAAGTGTTTGGTTGTAAATGCTTTATCCTTAACACAAAAGATAACCTAGGGAAATTTGATGCCAAATCCGATGAAGGTATTTTTCTTGGGTACTCCAACTCAAGCAAAGCCTATCGTGTCTTCAATAAATGTTCAAAAACCATTGAAGAATCATCTCATGTCAAATTTGATGAAACTCTTCCAAAACCTCACCCTGTCATTGAAGATGTTGATGATAAGCTTGATAAGCTTCATTTGAATGATTCCTCTTCTCCTCCCAAGGAGGATGACCATCAAGAAACCTCTTCACCTTCTTCGCCTTCCACCTTGCCTAAGGTTTGGAAACCTTCTAGAGACCATCCTTTAGAAAATGTTATAGGTGATCTTCAAGCCGGTACTCGAACTAGAAGATCAATCCTCAACGAGGTTGAACATCAAGCCTTTCTTTCTCAACTAGAGCCTCAAACCATTAATGATTCCATTAATGATGAGAATTGGGTTCTTGCAATGCAAGAGGAACTAAATCAATTCTCTAGAAATGATGTTTGGACTCTTGTTGAAAGACCCAATGATCATCCAATTATTGGCACTAAATGGGTTTTTAGGAACAAACTTGATGATCAAGGAAATATAACCCGGAATAAGGCTCGCCTAGTAGCTAAGGGCTATAATCAAGAAGAAGGAATTGATTATGGTGAAACCTTTGCGCCCGTTGCTAGATTGGAATCCATTAGGATCTTGTGGGCATTCGCTGCCCACTTAAATTTCAAAATTTTTCAAATAGATGTTAAAAGTGCTTTTTTAAATGGTTTTATTTCAGAAAAAATCTTTGTTGAACAACCCCCCGGTTTTGAAGATCCAAAATTTCCAAATCATGTTTTTAAGTTAACCAAGGCTCTATATGGCTTAAAACAAGCCCCTCGGGCTTGGTATGAGCGGTTAACAAAATTTCTTTTAGAAAATGATTTTAAAATGGGTCAAGCTGATTGTACCCTATTTTTAAAACACACTTCCAAAGATCTTTTAATTGTCCAAATTTACGTTGATGACGTTATCTTTGGTTCAACAAAATAATCTCTTTGTACTGATTTTTCAGATTTAATGAGAAAAGAATTTGAAATGAGCTTTATGGGGGAATTAAAATTTTTTCTTGGTTTTCAAATCTTGCAATATTCAAATGTTATTTTTCTAAGCCAAGGCAAATACACAAACGAACTTTTAAGTTGTTTTGGTATGGATCAAGTAAAGTAAATTAGTACCCCCATGAGTACTTATTGTAAACTTACGTTAGATGAAGCCGAGAAACCGGTTGATAACAAGCTTTATAGGAGTATGATCGGGAGTCTACTTTACCTAACTGCGACCCGTCCTGACATCATGTTCAGTGTTTGCCTTTGTGCTCGTTTTCAAGCCAATCCCAAAGAATCTCATTTTAAATCGGTCAAAATAATTTTTAAGTATTTAAAAGGATCCAAAAACATTGGTTTTTTTTATCCCTCTAATACTTCTTTCGAACTTTCTTCATATTCGGATGTTGATTTTGGCGGATGTCAATTAGATCGTAAGAGTACTAGTGGAACCTGTCATCTGCTAGGCAAGTCCCTTGTTTCATGGAGTAGCAAAAAGAAAAACTGTGTTGCTCTTTCTACTGCCGAGGCCGAGTACGTAGCAGCTGGTAATTGTTGTGCCCAAATTATTTGGATGCAACACGCTCTCTTGGATTATGGCCTTTCCTACGATCATGTCCCTATACGGTGTGACAACACTAGTGCCATTAGTATTTCTAAGAATCCAATACAACATTCTAGGACAAAGCATATAGATTTAAGGCATCATTTCCTTCGTGACCATTTTCAAAAAGGGGATATCACTTTGGACTTCATTTCTACTGATTTCCAATTAGCTGGTATTTTTACCAAACCGCTCCCGGTTGAACGTTTTGATTTTATTAAGGGGGAGTTAGGAATGATTCGTCAATGAGAACTATTAAATATTTGACTCTTTTGGCTTGCTTATATTTATTTTTAAGTTATTTAAACTCCTTTTTTATTATTTTAATTTTTTATGAATTTTAAGACCACCAGTCAACCGGTGGTACATCACCGGTTAAATGGTGGTGTCGGGTTTTTCTTTTTTGGGCCGGCCGGAGGAAGGGTTAAAATTAAAACCCTTCCCATTTCTCTCTCTCTCTCTCTCGTGCGCCTCCTCCAGACCCGCGCCTCCTCCTTGCCCTAGCCTCCCTTCTTCCTTCTTTTCCTCTCAAACTCCATTTTCTCTCAATCTCTCTCAATTTTTTTTCCCTTTGCCATCATGGGTCCTCGCTCTTCATGCAAGGGAAAGGGCATCGCTCAAGAAGCACCTCCTCCTCCTTCAATCCCTAAACTTCCGGACATTAGGCATGACAAAGTCATTCTGCCTGGTAGAGTAATTGATTATTCTTGGCTTTCTTCTGCTCGTCTCGAGCTTTTCTCCATCATTGAATATCAACACTGGCATTCCTTTTTTGAACCTCCTGAGAAGGATGTTATTTATCCCCTTCTTGTCAAAGAATTTTATGCTCACCTGACGTGGTCGGTTTCTGACGACGTCGATACCATTTCTACCTCCGCTCTTGGGAAACCCATCACTTTCACTTCTTTGGAGATTGCCAGGATGCTAGGGGTTCCTCATGTTGGACCTCATGCATTTGCTCAGGGGGAGTTTCCTCGGGACCCTGATTTTGATCTTGCTGTCGCTCTTGATCATCTCACAGGGCAGCCCACTGATCCCATTGTCAAGCTCTCCCAGCTCTCCCCTAACCATCGCATCATTGAGCGCCTCATTCAAACCACCCTTGCACCCCGTATCGGTGATCACGATATGGTGAAATTTATTGATATTTATCTTCTTTATTATATCACCAGAGGCGTTCATTTCAATTTGGTCCGGTTCCTGTTCTGGGCCATGTCTTATGTGGCTGAGCACCCGCGCCGGTCCAAAACTCTACCTCACGGGCGCTTGTTGACCAAAATCTTTACCTTTCTTGATGTCCCTCTCCGTGCTACCTCCTTCGAGCAGCCAAAGAAGGATAGCATCATCAATTTTATGATGGTGCAACGGATGAACATTCGTTGGCATCCTTGGCGTCAGGAGTGGATTACTGACAAGGAGGGCCTTCTCAAGGCTTACTCCCCTCAGACACATTCACACCCTCCTTCCCATGCCATGCCTCATGCCATTGCCGATGCCTATCCTCTTTCAGATAGTGAGGACAGTGGTGATGATGAAGAGGAAGGAAGTGGTGATAGTGAAGGTGAGGCTGCTGCTGCTGCTGCTGATGAGGGAGATGGAGCAGGTGATGATGCACCGGAGCCTGCTGAGGCTGTGCCCCCTCCCGCTGATACTGGTAGCTTGTCGGTGACGGCTGATCAATTCCTTCACTTCCAGGATCAGATTGAGACCCAGCTCGACTTACAGTTTTCTTACTTCAGCTCTCAGTTTGATCAGCTCCACTCTCGGATCGATTCTCTTGATCGTTGCTTTGAGGCGGTCCAGGCTCCTCCGGCTCCTCCGACCTTCAGGCGTCGTCGTCACTCTCGGCCCTCTAGGAGTGAATAGAGTCGTTCCTGTTTTTTGACTTGTCTTTGTATTTGTATTTTGAACTTTCTATGTAATGTTTCATCTTTTATAAAATTCAAGTTGTCTTATCTATCAATCCTTTTTGTCATTGCTTACTTCCTTATTAGTTTTTCTAATTTTCTTTCATACTTTTCCTCCTATTTTGATAATCCCAAAGGGGGAGAAAAACTCTCTATTACTTACTTAGTTACGTATTTCATTCAATTAAGTGCTCTTTTTTTTAAAAAAAAGTTCAATTTTAAGTTATTACTTTCGTCAAAATCTGTTTTTAAATGGTTAAGTTATTGATTTCAGTTGTTTCGTTTAAATGACCTATCGTTACAATTTCAAAATGAACCATTCTCTTTATTTAAAATCCTTTCAAGATTAATATCGTTTTCAATACATGATACATCTATGAAATTATTTTATTAAAATGATCTCTAAAATTTTCCATGTCCAAGTTTCTTATTTCTTTTTACTTGGCATATCCTTTTTAAAATCTTTCTCATTTGTTATTGTGATCATCAAAATAGGGGGAGATTGTTGTACCCCTCTCTCTTGGATTTTAATGATCACAATCACTCTCATCGTGTTCTAACTTGTTTTCAAGTTTGTTTGATGATAGGAAAAATGTTTCCAAAGAGTTGGCCCAAGGAGACTGGAAAAGGACTCTCTGGGTCCACCGGCCAATCGGTGGATTACCACCGGCCAGCCGGTGGTCTCTGGCAGAAGTAATGCTCTCTGCCAGGAGCCACTGGTCTGCCGGTGCCTGACCACCGGCCTGTCGGTGGAACCAGACAGTAGGCCTTGCCTACTGCCAGGTGCCACCGGCCCCCCGGTGTCTGGACCACCGGCCGGCCGGTGTCCCAGCACCGGCCCGCCGGTGGAGCCCAGACAGAAAGCTCTGCCTTCTGTCTGGAGCACCGGCCAGCCGGTGGCCAAGCACCGGTCAGCCGGTAAGCAAAGTCAAACTAGCCATTGGGCCTTGACCAGACTTGTCCACTTGACCCCCAACGGCTCCGAAAGCCCTCCAACGGCCATATTGAAGTATTTGGGGATATTTCTCCTATAAATAGACGAGGATGGATGCCAGGAACACAACCGATACATTGGAATGATATTTTGATCCCTTAATGCTCTAACGACAAATCTCCAAGGCTACTTGTGATCCATTTCCATCCTTGAAGACTTGGGATGCCTCTACATCAACTACTCTCACACTCTTGGCGCTCAAGGCTTCCTCAAGTTTGTTGTAATTTATTTATTTCAATTGTTTAGTTATTCATTGGGTTTGTATTAAAACAAACCATCCTTTTCTTCCTCACTTTCATTTTGGGTTTCTTGCTACAACCATCATAAAAAAGAAAGTTGTACGAAGGTGATCTAGCCTACCTTAAAACGTCTAGTGGGTTTCTTGCTACAACCATTAAAAAGCACGCTGATGTAAATCTCTCAACGGTTGAGTTGGGAGCGGAGACGTAGACTTTGGTTTAAGCCGAACTCCGTTATCAAATTGTATCTTGCCCCTTTTTATTTCCGTTGCATTTATAAATTGTTTTTAAATTGTTAATTAATTTTTAAAAGGCAATTCACCCCCCCTCTTGCCATCACTCTCCGACCAACAATACTAAGTACAATACATTCCTCATATGAAAAGGATGAAACATAGCATAAACATTCGTATTAAAACTAGCATACGAAATGTCAATACTTTAACCATAAACTGTGAATGGTATAAAAATATCACATCCATAGTAAAACATATCACAAAACCTTAAATACAATATTGAATATATTTATCATAATAAATAAACGTCAAAAAAGTGTAAAATTTATCAGAGGATGTGGACATAGATGAAAGCAAAAACTATTTTAGAGAAATATCTATTTCTATTTTGTAATCATTTAAGAGTCGCATAATTTAAAAAATCATTTATTTTGGAAATATTCTTATAATATTGTAAGGGAAGACTAGATGATGTCATAACGGTGGAAAATAGCTGCATCTGCTGTGTAAGTTAAAAAAACATTCTTACCTTAATTTTTTCGAAAAGGTCATAAAGTGCCATGATTGGAAAATGACGAAAATATTCCTTTAAAAACACATAAGTTCAAATAAGGGTATAAATGACTTTAATTGAAAGTATAGTAAATAGTAAAAATCTTTAGAAATACATTTTTTATGAAAACACAGATGTGGATGATAAAGATGTCCAAGTAGATAATTACGTAAAAACAACCTCGGATAATAAAGAGATTGTGAAATTAACCCTTACCTTGTACTTATCCTTGGATGAGGGTAATTTAACCTCCTATAAAATAGTTAACCCATTGTTATTAAATTATAAAAGAACCATATGCATAAATATTATATCCTATATGATCTTCTAATATTTCTTCGTTAACAGTATTTTAGTATTATCGTCGTTTCGGGGGTTAACTGATTCGTTTTCCTTTATATGATTGGTTACATAAGACATGGTTGATATGGATAGGATGTATTTGATTCATATACATAATTATATTAAGTTCTTAAACATTATTTTTAATCATCACATTAAAATTATTCTTGAATAGTTATGTTGGGGATATGAATCTAATCGTATTCGTGGAGACGGTAATCCGTACGTACGCACGAGCGACAATATCATTATTTTGATATTAAAATCATATGTAAATAGATGTTATATAATATTGAAATAATCATTAACATGTTATATTTATTATTTACGTTAATTATACATCATTATTATACCCATCCAAAAAAATAATGTATTGAATAACAACTACACCACAACGTGGATACGGTAAGCTGTACGTACACACGTATGGTGACTTTGTCATTCATATGATGGATATAATAACAAATATGGGTTTAACATTTTTATAATGACATCAAAATATATATAATATACTGGATTTATTATTTTAGAATGGAAAAAACAAAGAAAGGGGATGTGGAAGAAGAAAAAAACATGAAAGAGGCGATGTAATTTTTATCTCTTCCTCGCGTTCTTTCTTTTTTTTTGATCAAAATGGATCCTTATGATAGATTTATGACCAAAGGAAGGCCACTAAAATGAAGTTAGGATAGATGAGATAATATTTTGGTATGCTTTCTCTAAGCCAAATAGATTTGGAGGTGTGATTTTGGGAGAAGGTGAAGTGCCCTTTTATAAGAGGGGTGAGGGGCACCTTAGAAAAAGATTGAAATATTATTTTATAATAAAATAATTTTCAGTTTATAATGGATCAAAAATGATTTATTTAGAGGAAAATGTGGGGATAGGTCTATATATATTCAACCAATAGGTTTTATATAGGTTTAAGTCACCATATTAACCTTATCGTTTAGATTTTACTCTAAGTTAAATAGTTTGACATTTACCATGTCTCTTCATATTTTTATATTATATGGTTAATAAACGTACTATAAAATTTCAAGAGAACCCCAAGTGGTTCATTAATGACACACCTCTCATTATATAATTACTTTGGTAGAAGCTTATATTTTTAGAAATATTATATCAATTAATAATATAATATTTGTTTTATAAAACTATTTTATGTCAATTTTGACACTATTTGGTATTTATTTTTGTTAAAGCCATAAAAACATGATTACTTTAAAAAAATTCATTTAATCAACCATAACATGTCATATTAACCTTTAAAATTAGTGTAATTTACCAAAAGTCTCAAATTATATTTATGTGGATATTTATAATATCAATTATTTTAATGTTTCATTAAGAAGGTAATTACTGCATCATTATTGTGTCGTAAATAAATATAATTATTTAATGTCTAAATATTATAAATAAAATACCATTATGTAGTAAATATTTTTATATTTCTAATGATTATTTATAGTCGAATACATCTTATGTATAACCCAATATGAAAAAGGGTTTAGTCATTAAACATTGAATTTTACATTTTTAACTCTTCTTTAAATAAAATAATAATAAATATCTTAATCTAATCCAGGTGGACCTAAAGGATTATATTTTATTCCTAATGTTGTTTTTAGTATAATTACACTTATCCAGTAGAACTAATACATGTTTTAGGGTAATAATAATATCATTTTTACCTTTAATTACCCTATTTACTTTTAACTGTGGTAAATAAAAGTTAAAATATACTATTCACCAATAATTATTTTCATCTTATTGAACCAAATTTTATTTACTGATATCAACCGTGTCTCTCGTATTTTTGAAATTTAATTCATAGAAGTTGTAAAATTATGTTTTTTGAAAATTTTCAAATTCTCCTAAGATGTGGGTAAAAGACGGTAAAAAGTTCAATATAATTTTTATATATCTAAAATTATTATAAAATGACTCCAATTAATTATATTGAACTAATATAGGTATTATGTATCTATTTTGACCTAAAATAAATTTAAATAAAAATAAAATAAAAATAAAAATTCGGTTTTAACCAATAACGTAGTATTTTTCATTATTCATCAAAAATTGAAAGTTTTCAGAAAAATACCAAAAAATCACACTAAGCCTATGTCGATATTCCAAATGTAACACCCCAAGATTTCATAGTACGTTATTTATTCAAAGTAATCCAATAACTTGCACTACAAGTAACACCGAGTTCAAGCACATCACGACATACCAAACTAGTCGTTCAAAAGCAATTATGAATAGTGTTAACTGAAATTTGAACTTTATATAATCCTTATAATTTTAGAATCCATATTATGAGTTTCTTAGACATAATGTAATAACTAATTCATTTTTTCAGATAAAAGAAGTATTTTTCAAAAAATACACTTTTACCGCCTTTTAATGGTGAACACTTCTTAAATTCAATATTTGAAACTTTTATATATTCAATTTGACAAAATAAACTTCTTCTTTATAATCAAGACAAAAAAATTAGTTTCGATGAATTTTTGATGTTTTTCTGATAACTTTCATATTTGGGTGAATAGTGACAAATACTAAATTTTAACTAAAAAAACTTTTTTAATCAAAATAATTTATTGTGTTAAATTAAACAATTGAGTGGTTTTAAAGTATAATTAGATTATATTTTTACTATCTAATTAAATATTTTTCATTAAGAGTAATTTCACTTTGAAATTTCACATAAACAAGTGTCAATATTTTGATAGTTATTATTTCTTAAAAACCCGCTTTTTGGTTTTGACAACGAGAATTAATTTTAAATTAATTAATGCAACATATATGTTTTGAATTTGGTAAAATATATATAATTTTTGGATTCGGAATATCAAAATTATCTTAGGTTGAATTTTTTGTATTTTTCTGAAAACTTTCAATTTTTGATGAATAGTGAAAGACACTGAGTTATTGGTTAAAACCAACATTTTATTTAAATGATTGTTTATTTTATTGAAATTTATTTTAGGTCAAAATAGATACATAATACCTATATAAGTTCAATGTAATTCATTGGAGTCATTTTATATTAATTTTTGATATACAAAATTTTATTGAGCTTTTTACCGTATTTTACCCACCTCCTAGGAGCTTTTCCAAATTTTCATAATACATAATTTTACTGCTTCTGTGAGTGGAATTTCAAAAATCTGAGAGACACAGTTGTTATCAGTAAGTAAAATGTGGTTCAATGAGATGAAAATAATTTTTGGTGAATAGTAACATTTTACATTTATTTACCACGGTTAAAAGTAAATAGGCTATTTAAGGGTACAAATGACAATAATATTACCCTAACACATGTCCTAACTCTATTGGAAAAGTTTATCTAGACCAAAAAACAACGTTATGAGTAAAATATTATCATTTAAGTCCACTTGTATTATATTAGGACATTTATTATAATTTAATTCAAAGAAGAGTTAAAAGAGTTAAAATCAAAGTTTAATAACTAAAACATTTTTAATATAGGGTTATACATAAGATAAATTCGATTATAAATATTAATTATAAAGATAAAAATATTTCCTACATAATGGTATTTTATTTATAATTTTTAAACATTAAATAATTTAATTTATTTATGACAAAGTGATGATTCAGTAAATACCGTATTAATGAAAGATTAGGATAATTGATATTATAAATACCCAAATAAATGTAATTTTATACTTTTTATGAATTACACTAATTTTCTAGGATGATTTTTCATGTTAGGATTGATTTGAATAACTTTTATTGATGTAACCATTCTTTTATGATTTTCACAAATATCAAATTCCATATAGTGTCAAAATTGACATAAAAGAGTTTTTAAAAGAAATATTATATTATTAATTGAGATGCTATTCCTAAAAATCTAAGTTTCAGTAAAAAGACTTATATAATGATATGTGTATCATTAATGAACTACTTGGGGTTACCTTGAATGTATATAGTATGTTTATTAACCATATAATATAAAAATACAAAGAGACATCATAAATGTAAAACTATTTAACTAAGGGTTAAATATAAATGATAAGGTTAATATAGTGACCCAAACCTGTATAAAACCTTTTTTATGAGTTTATTTTGACCCATCCCCACCTTAGTCTCGAAAATAATCAATTCGGAACCATTATAAACCGAATATGAATTTATTAAAAAATAATATTTTAAGTTTTTTCTAAGGTTCCCCTCACCCCTCTTATAAAAGGGAACTCCCCCTTCAATATAATTCACACCTTCAAAGCCATTTGGCTCTGCCAACCCCACCCAAATACCCTCTCAACTTCCCTCAGTTCATCCTAGAGGCCTAACTTTAGTCAGAAATCCAACTTAAGGATCCCTTTTGATCAAACATAAGGAAGAACCCGAAGAAGAGGTAATAATTTCACCACCCACTTTCATGTTCTTTTCTTCTTCCACTTCTTCCTTAATTGTTATTCCCATTGTAAAATAATAAATACAGTATATTATATATACTGTGAGGTTATTATAAATATTTTACAACCAAATTCATTATTCTAACCGTTCTTTGAATGACATGTCACTGTACGTGCGTATGTATGGCTTACCGTCTCCACGTCATGGTGTAATTGTTATTAAAAACATTATTATTTGTATGGTTATGATAATGATGTGAAATTTAATTAAGTAATAAATATAACATTATAATAATTCTTTATATATGATAACCCATCCAATTATATACGATATTAATATCAAAAAAATGATATTGTCGCTCGTGCGTACGTACGGACTACAGTCTCCACAAACGCGATGAGATTCATTCCCCATCGTATCCATTCATGAATAATTCTAATTTAATGATTAAAATAATATTTAAGGACTTGATATCATTCTGGATATGAAAAAGATACATCCTATCCATAAAAAACACGGCTTATGTAACAAAACATATAAAAGGAAACAAGTATGTTAACACCCGAAATGACGACAATACTAAGATATTATTAACAAAGCAATGTTAAAAAATCATATATGATATCATATTAATGTATAATATTCTTGTATAATTTAATAACAATTATTTCACCATTATACAGGAGGTTAACCTACCCTTGACCAAGTAAAAGTACAAGGTAAGGGTTTATTTCACAATCTCTTCATTATCTGAGGTTGTTTATATGTTATTATCTACTGGGACCTCTTTATCATCCTCATCCATGTTTTTAAAAAATGTATTTCAAATCATTATTACTATTTTATATACTATGGGTAAACATCATTTACACCCATTTTTACTTTTTATAAGTTGTTTATAAAAGGAATCTTTATGTCGTTTTCCAACCAAGGTCCTTTTTAACCTTTTCGACAAAATTAAGGTAAGAATGTTTTTTTAACTTATACGATGGGTGCAGCTATTTTCTGTCGTTATAAAATCATCAAAGCTTCCCTTACAATCTTATAAGAATATTTTCAAAGTAAATGTTTTATTTTATAATTATGTGACTTTTAAATGATTTCAAAAAAAGAGATATTTCTCTCAAATAGTTTTGATTTCATCTATGTGAACATGCTTTGACGGATTTTAAGCTTATTTGAAGTTGATTTATTATGATACAAAACTTCCATATAGTATTGAAGGTTTTGTGATATGTTTTAATGTGGATGTGTTATTTTTATACCATTCATGGTTTATGGATAAAGTATTGAAATTTCATATGATAGTTTTAATATGAATGTTTATGTTATGTTTAAACCTGTTCATATGAGGAATGCATTGGACTTAATAAGTGACAGGTGGAGCCCGCTATAGCTCCTCGATGCATCGGTAGGTCTCATGAGAAAAAATAGTGTCTTGGGACATGTCCTTGACAAAATCTTATTTATAGTCTTGGCACAAGGCCTTGACTATGTGGTTATGATAGTCTGGCATCATGCATTCCATCATTATGAAAGTGGTTGTTGATATTGCATGTGATTATTCGACTAGTAGAATATCCATGTGAATAAGTAAATGGAATTATTTCATTTTATTTTTTTTCCATATTATGCTTAAGTTAAAGTTTAAAAGGATTTTGTTTTATTTATACACTGCCTTAAATGTTTATGCTTCTTTATGAAAGTTTCCGCTATATTGTAATCCTTACTGAGCATCTAAGCTCGCCCATTTCTATGTTTTATTTTTCCCAGGATGTGAAGTAGTATTTTATGACTGACCTGTAGGGATAGTCTAAGGGGATATTTTTGTGGACTATGGAGACTATGTTGTTGTAGTTTTAATTTTATGATTCAATGTAAAATTATGAATATATCTAGTGTTTCCAAGGCTACTAAACTAATCAGTATTTTGTGATTTGATCTTTTGTGATCATGAAAATGTTATGTAACAATGCCCTGACTTTGGGTAACTGGGGTCGGGGCATTACAGTTGGTATCAGAGGAAGTTTAGTAAAAACCTTGGAAGCTAGATTTAGATAAACTCTGATTAGAGAACATAGACCTAAGATGGACTTTCAGGATTAGTATAGAAGAACTTCCTAGAATTTTGGTATTGTAAGGATTTTTTGAATTTTCGGAGCAATACGTCCCTGTCTGGATACGAGCAGGTAGAGGCGGCTCTGGAACAGATGTACATAGGGGTAAAACCCAAAAACACCGCTTTGAGCTACACTCGAACGGGAACTGGTGCACGACAATGGGCCTTGCTGCACTCTTGGTTACAACACTCCAGGGGGATATGCTTAGGATAATTCTCATTTTCATTACAAATAATTATGAAGGGTTTATGAGTATATACTTCCTCAAAGAAAACATCTTTATAATTATGGATTATATCCATAAACCATTCAAATAAGGGTATAAATCATCATATTATTCCCCAAATCATCAGAGTATGCCCCAAATGATTCTATTGGATAATAATAAAATTATGATACTACCACAGATGAGGAGGATTGATTAGAGTTCTTTTGTTGTTATTAAAGAATTATGTCATTTGAGTGTTGTATCAACGATGTACTGGTTATAATAATTATGGAGTACATAAGGATTGTAATGTAATACTATTTCATTAAGGACTTGATATTGTGTGGAACCAAGAATGGTGACTCTATAGTAGGTTAAATTTATGGATAATATATGGTTGAGAGAAAGATAAACCATAATATGGTTCTGATACCAAGGTATTGATTTTGGAATAATGCATGATTGATTTGGATAAATTATTTTGGATATTCTTGACTCCCTTGAAAATGATTAATGATTTTTATATTCCATAATTGTTGGAGTTTACAACATTTTTGGATAGAAGGAGTATATCCAGTATTCTATAAGGAATAAAGGAGCATGAATGTAATCAATAAGGTATTATGGTAATTCAGGATGTTGCAGTGTTTTAAAAGAATACATGATGAAGGCATTCACATGTTATTACGTGGAAAAAGGATCTTCATTGTGTTTACCTTCCTTAAAAATTTTGGACTGAGAGTTTGGACAGAAGTATTTTGGATAATTATAGTTTGAGATTATTTTTGGATTTCCATAAAAGGGAAACCTAGAGGTTGGGCGGCAACCTGTCGCGTCCGGAAAGGCCCCGAGACTTGAACCCGCAACTGAAGGGTGAAAAGGGTTTATCACCTACCACTGGCCCATGTGATGTCCTGGATAGAATAATGTAGTTTTTTTATAAGGTTTGGTAGATAAATTATAAATTCAATTTTTTTTAACCATATTTGAATAGGATAAATAGAATATAATTTTTAAGTTCTATGATCATTTTGAGTGAAAGATGAGTTTGTGGTAGAAATTAGTTAAAGGATGGAACTCTACTTGTCAAATTCATTTTTTTTCTTCTCTTATTCTATGATGAAATTAATTCTTAAAATTTAGGTAAGGTATCTTAAAACTAAATTTTTTTATCCTAATACCTTCTGTTTTGTTGAACCGAGGATATTTTAAACCGTCATAGATTGGTGGCTTTGAGGCCCACAATTCTACAATTGTTTGTGATTGATGAACTCAATCACTCCCTATAAATATTTATATTTTTCCTCCAATTATGTATCTCTAATTTCCACCAATGTTCTCATAATTGAGATCATAATTTGGTGGTGACTTTTTCATTCCCCTTTTTCCTCTTATTAAGACTAAATTTTATTAACCCAATTTTCGATGTGGGTTTTCCCACAAAGGTATTTTCTATTTTCCACCTTTTATTTTAGAAGAACAATTTCAAATTGTGAGGACAAAATTTATTGAAGGAGGGAAGAATGTAACACCCCAATATTTTATAGTACGTTATTTATTCAAAGTAATTAAATAACTTGCACTACATTCAACACCGAGTTCAAGCACATCACGACTTACCAAACTAGTCGTTCAAAAGCGGTTATGAATACTGTTAACTGAATTTTTAACTTTATATAATCCTTATAATTTTAGAATCAATATTATGAGTTTCTTAGACATAATGTAAGAACTAATTCCTTTTTTCAGATAAAAGAAGTATTTTTCAAAAAAAATGCACTTTTACCGCCTTTTAATGGTGAACCCTTCTTAAATTCAATATTTGAAACTTTTATATATTAAATTTGAAAAAATAAACTTCTTCTTTAGAATCAGGACATAAAAATTTAGTTTTGATTAATTTTTGATGTTTTTCTGATAACTTTCATATTTGGGTGAATAATGAAAAATACTAAATTTTAACTAAAAACAACTTTTTTAATCAACATAATTTATAGTGTTAAATTATACATTTGAGTGATTTTAAAGTATAATTAGATTATATTTTTACTATCTAATTAAATATTGTTCATTGGGAGTAATTTCACTTTGAAATTTCACATAAACAAGTGTCAATCTTTTGATAGTTATTATTTCTTAAAACCCCGCTTTTGGGTTTTGACAACAGGAATTAATTTTAAATTAAAAAATTCAACATCAATGTTTTTAATTTGGTAAAATATACATCATTTCTGGATTTGGAATATCAAAATTAGATTAAGGTAATTTTTGGGTATTTTTCTGAAAACATTCAATTTTTGATGAATAGTGAAAACACTTAGTTATTGGTTAAAACCAATATTTTATTTAACTGATTATTTATTTTATTTAAATTTATTTTAGGTAAAAATATATACATAATACCTATATATGTTCAATGTAATTCATTGGAGACATTTTATATTAATTTTAGATATACAAAATTGTATTGAATATTTTATCATCTTTTACCAACCTCCTTAAAGCTTTTGTAAATTTTCATAAAACTTAATTTTAACGCTTCTCTGAGTGGAATTTAAAAAACAGAGAGACGTGGTTGATATTAGTAAGTAAAATGTGGTTCAATGAGATGAAAGTAATTTTTGGTGAATAGTGACTTTTTACTTTTATTTACCACGGTTAAAAGTAAATAGGGTAATTAAGGGTAAAAAGATATTAATATTTGTCACGACCCGACCCTACCCGGGCTCGAGCCACAACTACCCCAGGCCCGCCTCCATAGTCCAGGGGCTGGCGACCAGCGCTGAAGGTACAACAACTCGGGGAGGCCTTTGCCTAAGTACCTGTACACGCACACACGCAGCACACTCAATGCCAAACTGCAGAGTAAAAGAAAATAAAATTAAAGAAAAAGGGAAACTGCTATAAACAACCCGAAATGTACATCGACCTCTAAAGGATACAAGTAATTTTCTGAAAAGGAAAAAGGGGAAAAACACGCGCCCAACCAGAAAAGGTTCCACAACCCGGCAACAGGTAAACAAAAAGGAACAGCTGACGGGTCTCCCACCTGGATCCCGGCCACGACCACCGCACGCGGTCCAAGATCCCAAGCTCCTACACTCCACTGAGGTCACGACCAACCTGTCCGTCATCTGCAATGGCACACGAAGTGTGGGAAAATCCCAAGAAGGGGTGAGTATAAAAATACTCAGTAGGATACCCCGAAGGCTCGAGGGAGCAACAAAGGAGGTACCGAAGGGTGAGCAGTAGATCGAACAGGGAGTATAACAGAAGTACAACAGAGAGTGCAACAAAGAGTCCAGCTCAACCCAAAAAGAGAAAAGAGGTATACTCGTCCAGGCACAAGGAGCTGGAAACGGTGAGAAGATGAACTTCCCGTCGAGTCTTCACTACCCAAAGTAGGAGAGTAGACTCATCCAACCATGAGAAGCTAGACACGGAAAGCACGTGGCATACCCCATGCGTCTTTGCCTCTCCTGGAAAGAGAGTAACCAAACCCAAGAAGTGGGTACCGGAAACAAGGTGTATACAAATATGTATGCTCAACAAGAAACCCGAACAACGTCGTAAGGGGATCTCCGTCCCGTAGCTCAGCCCAAGAAAGAGTAGCCAACAGTCCCAGAAGTAAACTCCATCATTGATGCCCAGCATCCCGCACGTCTGCCCTGAACCGCAAGCCAATGGTCTCAATCACCGCACCTTGACACTATCCGCTTTGGGCGGCACTGTCTCACCCGCACGGTTTTAGATCACGTCACAAGAACGTGTCTCGGTGGGGAAAGTGCCCCTCATACTTGAGAGTTCTAGGGAAAGTCAAACCACACCTCCTCACTGCCCTACAGTCGAGAGGTCTCCTCAAAGCCAAAGTCTTTCCATCACCGACCCGTACAACCAAGGGTCCCGCTCCTGTGGTCACGGAGGAAAGCCAAAGACTAGCCTAGTAGTAAGGACTAAGTATATAATGCCAACCGGTGTCCCCACTGCCCAGCCCTGCTGGAGGGTAATTCATAACCAGATATAGGGTGACCCAATGCCCAGCCCTGCTAGAGGGTAAACCCTAATACATCATCAGGCGACCCACTGCCCAGCCCCGCTGGAGGGTAAACCATAATACATCATCAGGCGACCCACTGCCCAGCCCCGTTGGAGGGTAGACCTGGAATAAGTCGACAGGCGACCCACTGCCCAACCTTGCTGGAGGGTAGACCTGGAATTAGACGAAGGGCGGCCCACTGCCCAGCCCTGCTAGAGGGTAGACCCTAAGAGGTTGTCTGGTGACCCACTTCCCAGTCTCTGCTAGAGGGTAAACCATAAGTGCATCGGGCGACCCACTACCCAGTCTCTGTTGGAGGGTTGACCCTAATAGCGTCGGGTGACCCACTGCCCAGTCTCTGCTGGAGGGTTGACCCTAATAGCCTCGGGTGACCCACTGCATAGTCTATGCTAGAGGGTAGACCCTAGAAGATGATGAGTAACCCACTGCCTAGCCCTGCTGGAGGGTAAACCCGAAGAAGTCGATGAGTGACCCACTGCCCAGCCCCGCTGGAGGGTAAAACTCAGAACTGCTCTGGCCATCTCTACTGGAGGGTATAACACTGGCCGACCAAACACAGAGTGGGTATCACGCAACCACCCAACTCCAGAACAACTCTCCCAAAAGAATTTCAGCGCCTGTTCCATCACGGGGTGCCACTAGCACCGCTATTGGTCGATCCATCGAGAATGAAACCAAGGGGAGACCACTCAACCCTACTAGTCAAACAAAAGAACACTGAGAGACCCTCTACGTCGCGAGAGTTCAAAGCACGCAAAGCAGTACCCGGCACGCACGTGGGGCCCAGACGACGTGTGTCCCCACATCAACCCCAACTGAGCACACAAACGTTCTCAGGTACAAACCACACGTACCTCTAAGCGCTCCCATATACTCCCAGAGTATACCTCATTCTAGCCCAAAGGCTATCGTGCACATGACACCTAGCGTCAACGCGAAGGCGTGACGTAACAACTCCACCTCGAAGGCCCAAGCACGGCCAACCACATCTCGTGAATCATTTATATCACTCTCCAAAGAGTGCGCGATCACACGCCAAGGGTCTGCTACAAAAAAGGTAGGAAGAACCACCACTAGAGCACCTTCCATGCTTCCACATTTAATAAGATTGCGCAAGAGGCATCGCACAACCAAATGGATCGCACCGTTGTAATCCTCACGGAAAAACACGCGATATCAACTACTTACTCGCCATCAACGGAAATCCGACAGAAAAGTCACCAATATCGTCTCACGCCCGAACGACGTCCCGTGATCCCAAGCCTCGTCCTCGAAAACAGTCGGGTGCATTGCACTATTGCGATCCCTTCAGGAAAACACGTCAAAATCACTACTCACATGAGTGCAACGGATATCCGGAGAAAAAGATGAATTCCGGCGCACCGCACACGAGCGGTGCCACGTGGGACCCGCAACCCAGTCCCAAAACTCAATGAATGGATAGCACCGTTGCGATCCTCTCGAAAAAGCAAACAAAATGGACTACTCACTTGTCCAAAACGGTCGCCAGGTGATAAAGATGGAAAATCACCATCGATGCCCAAACGACCCTCGTGGGCCCCGCACCATCGTGCCGAATTAGGGCGGGTAGATTGCACCATTGCAATACCCTCGGAAAAACGCCCAACATCAACTGCTCGCACGCCCCGAACGGACGTCTGATGAAAATGTCGTGAAACGATACACGCAGCTCAAGAGACGGGTCGTGGGGCCCACGCCTCAACTTCAGCCTCAATGCCTGGAATCGCACTGGAAACCTCCACCTCGGTTCCAGGGTTCCCACGCCACTAACGGCGCTCAAAACGTACGTCGGATGTGTCTGCGCCGTCCAAAACAAGTTCCCCCAGAAAAACGACAATCCCCTCAACGCACGTGTCGCGCCACCGAGGCCCCTCGTTTCGGGAATTAAAAATTCCCTAAACCATCTCAAAACGTTCGCCTCTGCGTCGGCTCCGCGTCACCGTAGACGGCTCGCAAAACGGACGGCCGTAGCAAATGTTACGGGCGTCCAAAAATAGAAGGGGAGAATCCCCTTGGGCCGGACCGGCCCGGTCCGGCCGGTCCGCTGGGACTGCGGCCCAGCTGCTTGGGTCCGGCCAAGCCGAAACCGTGGCCGCCGCGCACTCCCCTCGCCCGCACGCCGCGCGGGCGCTTTCTCCACCGATCGGCCGTCAAGGCCGGTCTCTCCCTTTTTTCCTTTTTTTCCTTTTTTTCACGCGGAGACCCGCCTGTGGCGGGTCTCGGTCTGCCGCCGAGGTCGCACACCGCAACCCCTCCTAGCCCGCACCGGCGAGGCACCGCCCGGCCGGCCGGATGGCCGGTATCCTCCTCCACTACCGCACCTAAAGCCCGCGGCCGACCACCCAGCACCCCGCCGACATCCGCTCGGCCCCGCTCGCCCAGCTGCCGTCCGGAAGCCCCCAACCCGGCCGAAAGAAATCAAGAACCCGCAAAATTCGGCGGTCGATTGTGAGCTCCTCCGAAGTCGGAATTAAATTCCGAAAAATGATATGGGAAGAGAAAAACCTCTAATACGCATTCATGGTCTTAGATCGAATATTGGGTAGCAATTCAACATACAAATTCTCTTTTGAAGTTAAGTGCGGGAATGAGAATACAAAACGCAACATCCTACATTGTTGGGTTTTGCCCGGTGCTTCGCCGCGAGGGATCTGCCACCACGCCGCTGCCTTGCCGGAGGGGAGGAGGTGAGGATGATCTTCCTCCGTCTTTGGGAGATGCTGGCACCAGGGAAGAAAGGGGAGAGGAGAGGGGTGGGTTAAGTTTTTAAATAGAAAACACTTAACCACCCGCCCGACGGCCCGAACCCAAACTCCTGGCGGGGTCGGGATTAAGCCTCCCCTTGGCTAAACAATACCTCCCTAGCACAATGGAGGTCTCGGAATTTTAATCCGAGACCCCATTCAAAAGTTATAAAATTTAACGTCTGAAGCCGCTAAATTACGGAAACGCCCCTGCGACCTTTTTTCACAGATGAGTCACGCCCGCAAAAATTACACCCCTCCTAGGGTAAACAGAACGCTCCGAACTCAATGGTGCCCTCAGTTTCCCAATCCAAGCCACTGTTTAAGAGATACCTGCCTTTCAACATTAATTTAATTAAATAAATTTATTTAATCCGTTTAACGTTCCAGAAGCGGGCGAGGGGTCTAAACATCCCGCACCGACAAGTTTTATGTCGTTCCTACGGTAGACACCCTATTCTGGTCCCATCCGTACACTCAGATCTCTGATCTGAAGCACCGTTTAGGAGTTATCCCATTTATTTAGCATTTCTAGTGTGAAGGCACTAAAAATTTAATTCCGGCCACTCCGGGGCTCGGAATCGCACGCCGTCTGAAGGCGCTGCACTGGAATATCATCAAGAATATTCCAATGTCTTTCACAGAAAAAACCGGGTTCTTAAATCATTACCTCCTTCAAGATTTTCGTCCCTGAAAAGAAAAACTTGGGAGCAACACAGGGTACTAGTCCCACACCTGGATTTCTCATACCCAGAAGAACCCACGCACAGCTCTGCGTCACTGCACACAGACCAAAGGATTGATCTGTTCACACTAGGTCGGCCCTCGCCGATGTCGTGCACCCACTCCAGACTTTAAGGTTAGGGCAAGGCGGTAGGGAACCTCTCCATCCCTTTGCACAGTTTCAAATGACCTGAAGGCTCTCGGGGGTAGCTCACCTCCCCGTTCAAACCTCTACGTCGCACGTCGTGACTAGAATCACTGCCCGCACCTGGAACAAGGCCCGGTGATTCCCTCCATTAGAATATCCATATGGTGAAACACCCAAGAATATATGGTCATGCTAGATTTCACAGTCTATGTCTCTCAACCAAGACTCTCTTACACGCTCGGAAGCGAAGGAGCCAACAACATTGACTAAAGGAAAAGGTCTCATGCCTTTTTCCTTACCAACACAGGGTTACACCCGATGCCCTGCGTCACCCTGGTAACACCTCAAACAAGGAGCAAGGAGAAAATCCTTTCACACGTAGAGACTAACAATTCTACTGAAAAAAGTAGAAGAGTCGCAAGGGGTACCTCTCACCATCCCATGCTCTACTGGATCGTAGAAATCCAAAGCTCGCGGCTACCCGCGGTCCCAACCGTCAGCTCCCAGAGCCTAATGTGGACTGCCTAGTGGTGATGGGGAGATCTCGTAACGTCATCCCCCACCTCCAGCTCCTCTCGCTCCTCTGCTAGTACCACCTCTCTGGCCACTACTCCGATCACGGCGCTGCCTCTGCCATGGTGGTGCTCCTGCTGCCTTCCCGAAGCTCTCAGCAACTCAGGTCGGGAAGTCTCATGCCAAGTGACCTCGCCCGTCACAAGCATAGTACCAGCGCTCTATGGGCTGCCCTGGTGCCCTCCGGCGCCACTGTGGTGTATGACCACGGCCCGGGATCCACTCATGGAAGGGCATCCTCGGCTGAGGCCCTGCGCCTTTTCGCCACAGTGGTATATGACCACGTCTCCGAAACTAGCAGTGGGAAGGCTACCTGCATCGAGGTCCTGTCCTCTGGCTCCTTCTAGCTATGGCAGACGTCCTGGCTCCATCACGCCCACTGCCACTACCTACCACAAAACATGACAGGAAGCCCTCTGTAACCAGCACCTGCTCTAGCACCCCGGCATATGTTGAAATTCCCAAGGGTACTCTGACAGCACGAATTTCTCGGCGGAGACCCTGTTCAAACTTCTGCGCTCGGAAGTTGTCGTCATAGACCATGTCCAGGTAAAAGCATGCATGGTCTACAAAACTAGCCGCGTACTCGGCCACCGTCATGCCTCCCTTCTGAAACTGCAGGAACTCCTGAATCCGAAAGGAGCGCAAGCAGGAGGGGAAAAACTCCGCAGGGAACAACAACTGAAAGTCGCCCCACGAAAGCGACGACTCGCCAAGAAACTGAGTCACCAGACTCTACCAACACCAAGCTACTCCACGAAAAAGGGTGGCTACCAAAGCCACTCTCTAATCTGTCGGCGTCTGCACAAACCTTAAAAGGTGAACCACTACCTCGAGCCAAACCTCTGCTACCTGAGGGTCTGGCTCACCACTGAACCTCAACGGTCTCTGCCACTGGAACTCACGGAGCGCGCTCAAGCTCAGCCTGCTCTGCTGAAACTACCTACTGCTCAACAGGTGGGGGTGCTTCTACCGGCCCACCTGGAGAAAGGGGCTCGCATGATGGGTTATGGACAGAGGCCTCGTAGCTCACAGGGTCTTCATCACGCACCCAAGCTGGTATCTTGGCTGGCTGTCTTTGCGGAGACATCCTGAATATTATGATGGAGTGCCGCAATCAGATGAGCATATATGTATATACCAATATCAATGATGGGGAGCTGACTCAAGAAAGACAGTCAAGACTCAGTCCTATGTGATGCAAAACCAAATTCTTCCCTGCAACAAGTGTCTCAGCATGCCGAGTCGACAAGCGAGTTATCAAGGTCTTGGTGAATGGATACGTCGGCCGCCGCACCATCACTGGACTCACTGGTCTGAGAGCCGCTCTCGAGACACGTTAAAACTATTTACCTATATCCCAACCAATTCCTCTTTTAGGGACGTCTGCACAACGCCCCAAGGAACGAAACACCTCTGATACCACTTTGTTACGACCCGACCCTACCCAGGCTTGAGCCGCAACTACCCCAGGCCCACCTCCATAGGCTAGGGGCTGGCGACCAGCGCCGAAGGCACAACAACTCGGGGAGGCCTTTGCCTAAGTACTTGTACACGCACACACGCAGCACACTCAATGCCAAACTGTAGAGTAAAATAAAAGACAAGTAAAGAAAAAGGGCAACTACTATAAATAAACCATAATGTGCATCAACCTCTAAAAGATACAAGTAAAGTGATGAAAAGGAAAAAGGGGAAAAACACGCGCCCAACCAAAAAAGGTGCCACAACCCGGCAACAGGTAAACAAAAAGGAACAGCTAACGGGACTCCCACCTAGATCCCGACCACAACCACTGCACGCGGTCCAAGCTCCCAAGCTCCTACGCTCCACTGAGGTCACGACCAACCTGTTCGTCGTCTGCAAGGGCACACCAAGTGAGGGCAAAGCCCAAGATGGGGTGAGTATAAAAATACTCAGTAGGATACCCCGAAGGCTCGAGGGAGAAACAAAGGAGGTAAAGAAGGGTGAGTAGTAGATCGAACAGGGATTAGAAAAGAAGTACAATAGAGAGTACAGTAAAGAGTCCAGCTCAACCCAACAAGAGAAAGGAGGTAGACTCGTCCAGGCACAAGGAGATGGAAATGGTGAAAAGATGAACATCCCGTCGAGTCTTCGCTACCTAAAGCAGGAGAGTAGACTCATCTAACCATGAGAAGCTAGACACGGAAAGCACGTGGCATACCTCGCGTGTCTTCACCTCTCCTGGAAAGAGAGTAACCAAACCCAAGAAGTGGGTACCAGAAACAAGGTATATACATATCTGTATGCTCGACCAGAAACCCGAACAACGTCGTAAGGGGATCTCTGTCCCATAGCTCAGCCCAAGAAAGAGTAGCCAACAGTCCCAGAAGTAAACTCCATCATCGATGCCCAGCATCCCGCACATCTGCCCTGAACTGCAAGCCAAGGGGATTAATCACCGCACCTTGACACTATCCTCTTTGGACGACACTGACTCGCCTGCACGGTTTTAGATCGCGTCACAAGAACGCGTCTCGGTGGGAATAGTGCACCTCGTACATGAGAGTTCTAGGGAAATTCAAACCACACCTCGTCACTGCCCTATAGTCGAGAGGTCTCCTCAAAGTCAAATTCGTTCCATCACCGACCCGTACAAACAAGGATCCCGCTCTGGTGGTCACGGAGGAAATCCACTGACTAGACTAGTAGTAAGGACTAATTCTGGAATGCCAACTGGTGTCCCCACTGCCCATCCCTACTGGAGCGTAATTCATAACCAGATATCGAGTGACCCACTGCTCAGCCCTGCTGGAGGGTAAACCCTAATACATCATCAGGCGACCCACTGCCCAACCCTGCTAGAGGGTAGACCATAATACATCATCAGGAGACCCACTACCCAGCCCCGTTGGAGGGTAGACCTGGAATAAGTCGATAGGCGACCCACTGCCCAGCCTTGCTGGAGGGTAGACCAGGAACTAGACGACGGGTGACCCACTGCCCAGCCCTGCTGGAGGGTAGACCCTAAGAGGTCGTCGGGTGACCCACTGGCCAGTCTCTGCTGGAGGGTAAACCATAAGTGCGTCGGGCGACCCACTGTCCAGTCTCTGTTGGAGGGTAGACCCTAATAGCATCGGGTGACCCACTGCCCAGTCTTTGCTGGAGGGTAGACCCTAATAGCGTCGGGTGACCCACTGCCCAGTCTCTGCTGGGGGGTAGACCCTAATAGCATCGAGTGACCCACTGCCCAGTCTATGATGGAGGGTAGACCCTAGAAGCTGATGAGTAACCCACTGCCCATCCCTGGTGGAGGGTAAACCCGAAGAAGTCGATGAGTGACCCACTGCCCAGCCCCACTGGAGGGTAAAACTAAGAACTACTCTGGCCATCTCTACTGGAGGGTATAACACTGGCCGACCAAACACGGAGTGGGTATCACGCAACCACCCAACTCCAAAAAAACTCTCCCAAAAGAGGTTCAGCGCCTGTTCCATCATGGGGTGCCACTAGCACCGCTACTGGTTGATCCATCGAGAACGAAACCAGGGGGAGACCACTCAACCCTGCTGGTCAAACAAATGAGCACTGAGAGACCCTCTACGTCGCGAGAGGTCAAAGAACGAAAAGTAGAACCTGGCACGCATGTGGGGCCCACACGACGTGTGGCCTCATGTCAACCCTAACTGAGTGCACAAACGTTCTCAGGTACAAAGCACACGTACCTCTAAGCGCTCCCATATACTCACAGAGTATACCTCGTTCTAGCCCAAAGGCTATCGTGCACATGACACCCAGCGTCAACGCGAAGGCGTGACGTAACAACTCCACCTCAAAGGCCCAGGCACGACCAAACACATCTCATGAATCATGTATATCACTCTCCCAAGAGTGCGTGATCACACGCCAAGGGTCCGCTACAAACAAGGTAGGACGAACCACCACTAGAGCACCTTCCATACTTCCACATCTAATAAGATCGTGCAAGAGGCTCCGAACAACCAAACGGATCGCACCGTTGTAATACTCGCGAAAAAACACATGATATCGACTACTTACTTTCCTTCAACGGATATCCGACAGAAAAGTCACCAACACCGTCTCACGTCCGAACGACGTCCCGTGATCCTGAGCCTTGGCCCCGAAATAGTCGGGCGCATCACACCATTGCGATCCCCTCAAGAAAACACGTCAAAATCACTACTCACATGAGTGTAACGGATATCCGGAGAAAAAGATGCATTCTGGCGCACCTCACACGAGCGGTGCCACGTGGGACCCGCAACCTGGTCCCGAAACTCAACGAACGGATCGCACCATTGCGATCCTCTCGAAAAAGCACACAAGATGGACTACTCACTTGTCCAAAACGGTTGCCCGGTGATAAAGATGGAAAATCACCGTCGACGCCCAAACGGCCCGCATGGGCCCCGCACCATCGTGCCGAATTAGGGCGGGCGGATTGCACCATTGCAATCCCCAAAGAAAAACGCCCAACATCGACTGCTCGCACGCCCCGAACAGACGTCCGATGAAAAAGTCATGGAACGCTGCACGCAGCTCAAGAGACGGGTTGTGGGGCCCGCACCTCAACTTCAGCCTCAATGCTTGGAACTGCACTGGAAACCTCCGCCTCGGTGCCAGGGTTCCCACGCCACTAACGGCGCTCAAAACGGACACCGGATGTGTCTGCGCCATCCAAAACAAGTTCCCCCGGAAAAACAACAATCCGTTCGACGCACGTGTCGCGCCACCGAGGCCCCTCGTTTCGCGAATTAAAATTTCCCGAAACCATCTCAAAACGTTCGCCTCTGCGTCGGCTCCGTGCCGCCGCAGATGGCTCGCAAAATGGACGCCCGTAAGAAAAGTTACGAGCGTCCAAAAATAGAAGGGGAGAATCCCCTTGGGCCGGACCGGCACGGTCCGGCCGATCCGCTGGGACTGCGGCCCAGCCGCTTGCGTCCGGACAAGCCGAACCCGTGGCCGCCACACGCTCCCCTCGCCCGCAGCCGTCGCACGCTCCCTGTCACGACCCGTCCTCGGGGCCCGTGCTGTGACTACCCCAAGCCCGCCTTCCATAGGCCAGGGGCTGGCGACTAGCACCAAAGGGGTAAAATCCCGATAACTGGGAAGGCGTTGCCTTTATAAAAGAAAACAAGCACCACAGAGTACAAGCGGAAACAAAACACTAAGTACAAAATTAAAGCTGAAAAATAAATGGGCCAGAATAAAAACCCAAAAGAAAGTACGACTACAACCGAACAAGGTACAACAGCAAAAAGACAAACAGCTGGAAGAAGGAAGCAGCTCCTGGGTCGCCTCCTCGGATCCTACCTGAAGGGTAGGTACAGATAGCGCAGCTCCTGGTCGTCCACCACGGATCCTACCTGAAGGGTAGGTACAGATAGCCTTTTCCACGCTCTCGTCCGTCAACCTCCTCTGTGAGTCGTCACGTCGTGTAGTCCACCTCCGGGTACTAACTCGTCGTGTAGTCCACCTCTGGGTACCGTCCAGTCCTCGAACACTCGGCCACCATCAGCACTGCCTGTCGTATGCAACCAACACAACGAGGTGCGGGCATAGCCCGTGTAGGGGTGAGTATAACGATACTCAGTAGGGACCCCGAGACCCTCAAGGTCTCACTAAAATCAACAAGTTTAACCACAAAGAGGATCTCAACAGATAACCTCTACTTAGGTATATGCCCATACATATACCTAAGTTATCAAGTAACTCATCTCAATCATGAGGAAACACAAGGATTATGAAATCAACGGATAACCACTACTCAGGTATATGCCCATACATACACCTAAGTTATCAAGTGACCCATCTCATTCATGAGGTAAACGCAAAGGTCAAAGATTCATCTCAAACCAGGATTTTCATTATCGAAACCGTAACTGCTGAAGAGCTCCGTCTCTGGAGTGTACAGTGGTCCTGTCACGACTCCGAGGTACTGCTCACTAACCTAAGACTGCTGAGGTACTCCTCCTATTGAGTACTGCGGGTTTGCGGCCAACTACCAGGCACTCCGTCCGCTGAGGGTCTGTCACCAAATACCGGGCGCTCCCACTAATAGCCTACAGAGGTACTCCTCCTATCGAGTACCGCAGGTTTGTGGCCAACTACCCGGCGCTCCGTCCGCCGTGGGTCTATCGCCAAATACCGGGCGCTCCGTCCACTGGGCTAGTCGACTCACTCCAAGTCGAGTCGGTCAAGCAGTTGTCAGGTCTCAGCCGGCTACACGGTCTCCGTACTCCGCACGCTCGTCTCCGGGAGGGTCCGCTCCACGAGCTACTGGTCGATACTCCAAGTATCACAACGTCCTGCAAAGAAGTATCTCAAAGGACCACCTCGTCATAGGGGTCTCAATGTAATAGACGGCGCGTCGATCGGATGCCCGGTCTGTGAGTTATTAGCCTTTTCGTCCCAGGGGCCCTGTTGGTTTCGTGTGCGAACCAATCCGGCCGTAACTCAACTATACCCCGAACACTCATAGGGTATACTCATAGGGACTGTTTCTCAACGAGATCACCAACGCCGCTGACGGTTCGTCAAACGAACGTTCTGTCAAAAAGGTTTCAGCTTTTCCGTTCCAGGGGCCCGGTTGGATTTCGGTGCGATCCAACCCGGCCACTATCCAACTGCATCCAAATCTCGGCGAAGGATGCCAAAAGTTCTGTATCATCAACAGGAACTCAACGCAACAGACGACACGTCAATCGGACGCCCGGTCTGAGAGTTATTGGGTTTTTCGTTCCAGGGGCCCGGTTGATTTTGTGAGCGAACCAACCCGACCGCACTCCGTCGGCATCCAAACCTCGAGCAGAGTAAGCCAAAAGATCCTTCTCACTTAGAGGAATTCAACGAAACAGACGAGGCATCAATCGGACGCCCGGTCTGTTATTTATTGGTCTTTCCGTCTCACACCCACCATGGGAAACTTCCCAGGAGGTCACCCATCCTGATCACTACTCTAGGTCAAGCACGCTTAACTATGGAGTTTTAACCGCGTAGGCTCCCGAAAAGGAAGGTGCACCTTGAGTATAATATACCGAAATGACCGTCTCGATCCAAGGATCGCGTTGCCACTGACGGCGAGTCGTTTGGAGGCCTGTAGCCCAAGATACGGGCATTTGACAGAAAGTGGTCCGAAACTGGGGGTCTGGGCCCGGGCCGACCCGGCCCGACCCCCCCCCCCCCCCCCCCTGGGTCGGCCAAACCGGGTCGACCCGCCCCGGCTCGGAAAACCCGGCCCGGCCGGCGGCGCGGGCCGGTGCTACAGCGCGGTCCGGCGCGGCGGCGCGGTCCGGCGCGGTGGCGCGGACCGGCACGGCAGCGCGGCCTGGGCGCCGTTCAGGTGCCGCACGCGGGGGGAAAAGCCCCCCCCCCCTTTGAGAACCGCGACCCCTTAATTGGGGTCGCTTTTGAGACCCGGCCGGGGGAAATTAATTCCCCCGGTCTCCACTGTCCGGCTGGCCCGCACTGGCCGGCCGGTTTCGCCAGCAAGGACCGGCGACGGTCAGTCCTTCCTTCGCCGACACCGGCGGCCCGGTGCCGGCCGCGGTCATCTTGCTCCGCCGCGGCCCGGAACCGGCCGCGACCTATACCGTCCGGCGCGATGCGACGACATCGCTTCCCTCCGTCGCGGCCCCGCTCCGGTCACGGTGCCTTTGACTTTCTTCGACGCGACGCGACGACGTCGCATTCTTGGATTTCCTTCCACGGCGCGGCGCGACGGCGCCGCGCAATAATTGTCGTGCGATTCCCGCGTGGTGCGACGGCACCACGCCATCCCGTTCCATCCGCAAGGAAACAATTATGGACATAGGAGGGGGGTTCGGCTGTGTTGGTGCGGTCCGGGCCCTCCTCTCGTTAGACAATAACATTTAATCCTTTATCCTCGAAGTTCAACATTCTAGAATCAAGAATGGAAAATAAATAAATAAAATATCAACAATCCCCTACCTCGGATTCAAGTGCGGAGCACGCCAATCAAGCCGCGGAAGACTAGCGTCGCGGAGGTCGGGCGTTGCGGAAATCGAACGTCGTTTCCGTTGACGTCGAGGTGCGTCCGAAGAGGTACGTCCCTGGAGAATCTTCGTAAGTTGACGGAGATAGTCCGGGGAGGAAATGGCGTCTCCTTTCGTTGACACGGGAAGAAGATCGAAGAAGCGGTGTCGTCGATCTTCGGAAACACACCAGCTATGAAGAAGAGAAGCGGCGTTCTTCGTCAGAGCTTAAGTGTTCTTCGTGTCCTTCGTCAAGGTTGAAGAAGATGGAGAGAGCTTCTCAAAATCTCTCAAGGTGGCAAAGGAGACCAACCCAAAATAAAATAAGCTTAAGCCTTATTTTATTTACACAACTAAACATTTGAATTTCAAAAGATAAGAAACGAACCATTAATTCGTAGAATTAATTCAACGAAAGAAACAGCTCATTTAATTTACGAAATAAACCGCCCAATTAAATGGTCTGTTAAGAATTTAAGAAAACGCGTCAGTTGACTTTCATAATGACTGGTTTTCGTGGGTGCGTTACTTAGCGGAAAGAAACGGCTGGGCTCGTGCGGGCCCCACCTCACAAATATCCTACCAAGAGGGTAGGATATTTCTGGATAGTACCCTATCCAGTTCAACTCAGTTTAAGCCGCTTTTAAGTGGCTTCAAGTGGCTTCCAAGTGGCTTAAGTGAAATAAAATAATGTTGTCGTAAAATTATTTTATTTCTTAACTTTAATCCCAAAAATTAAAAACCACACCCGAGCAAACACAACTCCGGAAGAGGCGTTTCTTAGCGAATACCGGCGCTACGATTTCATCGGTGCTCTCAGAATTCGATTCCGGGCACCGGTTCAAAAGTTAGAAAAACCCGCTCGTCCGTTCACTGAACGTACCCAAGCCAAACTTCGGAAAATGATTCTGGGCACACCGGGCCTCGGAATCAGGTGTCGTCAGAAATTGCGTTCTTTTAAAATTCCAAAGAAAATTAAGAAAAAAATTTCCTTGGAATTTACGGGTCTTTACATTACTCCCACCACAGGGCTTTACGTCCCCATAAAGCTTCACCACAAACTTAGGGATACAATGGCGGTACTGAGCACGCATCTGAGCCTTCCGCTCCCATGTGCTCACCTGGAGGTTCTGTACTGCCAAAGAAAGTCCACCCGAGGAATCGATCATCCTCGTAGGATCTGCTCCTGTCGATCATCGATCCCCACTGGAACCTCTGCGAAAAACACCTCATCGCCATTGTCCAGCTCCTCATGGTTGATGATATGCGAAGGGTCGAGCACGTATCTCCTCAGTTGAGATACGTGGAAGTCGTCGTGCACCTGGTGAAACTGAGGTGGATGGGTCAAGCGGTAAACCACCCCGCCTAGCCAGCTGAGGACCTAGAAAGGTCCGTTGAACCTCGGAGATAACTTGCCTCCCAGGCCACATCTCCGTAAACCTCGTCGAGGTGAGACCCGTAAGAAGACGTGGTCGTCATCCTCGAACTCCAGAGGTCTCCATTTCTGTTAGAACTGAAACTCAAAAAGACAGCTGCTACAAGGGTAAGGTTGACCGACTCAAGAGTGATCGGTCGCACCCTCCTGTGCAAGAGTTACCCTGCACTGCCTGGGGTTTCCTTTTCCGCCGACCAAGGAAAACCCATCCTGACGTTTGCCTAAAACCGTCAATTTGAGTATGAACAGTTATTTCCAATTCCATACTCAAACTAACGTCGTAAGGCCTCGACGCTGCCACCAAGAGATTCCAACTAGAACTCTCGCCTCGAGGGTCTGACCACACCGTCGGCGTAAGTGTGATTATCGAGTCTCCTCCCAATGTATCTCCAGACGTGAGGGTCAAGTCCATGGCTTACCGGAAACTCTAGGTCTGGAACAAGATTTGTGAAAGCGAGGAATGATTCATATCGACGACTGTTACTACAGCAGCTAGTAGTGGACACAGACTGTCCCTTGAATAATTTCTAGAGCTATTGGGTCACACTCCTTGACCGCATGCAGCCGCACTCTTCCTCCGCCCTCTAGCTCCCTGAGCCTGGCGGGAATAACTAAGGTGGGTGGTTGTACCATGTTAGGATGTACACCACCTCATGCTGCTCTCCTAGCTCTGCCTCCACGTCTTCCGCTTTGCAGACTCATCTCTATTTAAAGCTTCCTCTTTTTGAAACATTTAACACGCCCGAGTCTCTAAGACTGGCACCGGTTTCCTGTTTCTTACTGCACTGTGCAGTCTTCATCTGCTCCTGGATGAACTGCACCTCCTTTAGTCTCACAAGAGCTGCTATGATTTCTTCTTTGCCGATAAGAGAAATCTGGTCTCATCCCCTGGATGAACCACATTCGTTTCCTAATACAGTCAATCCTGACATAAATGATGCATTCATGCCATGGATGACATCGTAAGGCCTCCACGTAACTACCAAGAGATTCAACTGTCACTCTCGCCTCCAAGGGTCGAGTCACACTGTCGGCATCAGTGTGAGGTCACCGGGTCTCCTCCAGTAGAAATCTCGAAAGTGAGGGTCAAGTCAACAATTTAACCGGGACCACTCAGTATCAACCAAACAAAAATGACAGTAAAGCAAACATCACAAGATAAGTGTCTTTTTTTTATTATTGCAGCTCATAGTACAAAGACACAAAGTAACTACAAACAAACATCAACAAAACCAGAAGCAACAGGATCAATAGCCTCTAGGTCGGAAGCTAGTCCCGCTCCTGTCCATATGCTTCCGGAGCTCCGTGACCATAGGCCTCAGCTGCCTGAAGCTGAGCTCTCCCATGTCCTCCTGTCCCCTGTGGTCGGGGTGGGCCTCCTGGTGGTGGTGGCAACATCCCGAAGCATCGTCCACCTCTAGCTGCACGGCCAGCTCCTCTGCCATGGCCGCCTGCTCCTTGCGGTCCACCCTGATCGAGCCTCTACCTCTGCCTCGGAGGTTCTTCTTTTAATTGCTGGTCATCTGCATGGTGGGTCGGACAGTCACGTGTTATGTGACCAATTCCACTACAGGAGTAACACTTCATGGAAGGTCTGGCTCTATCACTTCCCTTGGTGCCTCGCACTACCGACCCTGAGTCACGCGGTCGACCACCTATAGGTCTAGTCCTCTTGGACCCCTGCGTCATCTGTCTACTGCCCGCTACAGAAGACTCTACCGCATGCCGGCTAGTGGTGGGTCCCGCTACTGGAGACTGCTCAGCAAGGAAACTCTCCACTAAGAGGGCTCGCTCCGACACTCCTATCTGCGTCGGAATGTTGTGTGATACAACCGAAGCTCTAATCTCCCGCCTGAGCCCCTGCTCGAAGGTTCGGGCCCTGAAGAACGGGTCCCGTACCATATCTGTGGAGTAGCGCGAGAGGTCTGTGAATCTCGCTGAGTACTGCGCCACTGACATGTTGCCCTGCCGCAGCTGAAGTATCTCTTGTATACGCACCGCTCGAAGGGTGGCTGGTACAAACTCTACTCGGAACAGGCTCTCGAAGTCTTCCCATAGAAGTCTCACCTCGTCATGCATCTGAAGCATCAGGCTCCACCATCTGCCTGCTGCTGCCTGAAGAAGGCTGACAGCAAGGATCACCATGAAATCTGTCGGCGTCCCCACTAGCCTGAATACTCTCACCACAGCCTCCAGCCAATCCTCAGCCGCCTGCGGTTCAGTCCCTCCCTGGAACCTGGGTGGCCTCTGGCACTGGAACTCATGCAGTGCGCTCAGGCGACGTGCATCCTCTACTGCTGGGGATGGTGGCATCGGTGGCCCAACGGGTAGTAGTACCGCTGGTGCCTCCGCTGGTGCCTCAACTGGGATAGGGCCCTGTACTGAGGCCTCGTAGCTCGGCGGGCTGTCAGTACGCACCACTCTCGGGGCTCTAGCTGGTCGTCCATGGGGAGGCATCCTGAAAGAAACAACGTGACACGGTCAAAAGATTATACCTGGTGAGCTGACCTGGTTTGAGCTGACATTTAAATAAAACTTCCGGAAAACACACACGCAATCAGTGTTTTCGTGCACAATGTCGAAAATCAGTTGTCAGGGTCCTGGTGTATGGATACGTCGGCCGCCCGCACCAACACTGGACTCCCTGAACTGAAAAACCACACTCGGTACTCTTAACACTATTGCTTCACAAAAGAAACATCAGAGTTATAAGTTCTGCAGTAGAACCGAACTCCTTTGATACCAATTTGTCACGACCCGTCCTCGGGGCCCGTGCCGTGACTACCCCAAGCCCGCCTTCCATAGGCCAGGGGCTGGCGACTAGCACCAAAGGCGTAAAATCCCGATAACTAGGAAGGCATTTCCTTTATAAAAGAAAACAAGCACGATAGAGTACAAGCAGAAATAAAACACTAAGTACAAAAGAAAAGCTGAAAAGTAAATGGGCCAGAATACAAACCCAAAAGAAAGTACGACTACAACCGAACAAGGTACAACAGCAAAAATACAAACAGTTGGAAGAAGGAAGCAGCTCCTGGGTCGTCCTCCTCGGATCCTACCTGAAGGGTAGGTATAGATAGCGCAGCTCTTGGTCGTCCACCACGGATCCTACCTGAAGGGTAGGTACAGATATCCTCCTCCACGCTCTCGTCTGTCAACCTCCTCTGTGAGTCGTCACGTCATGTTGTCCACCTCCGGGTACTGACTCGTCGTGTAGTCCACCTCCGGATACCGTCCAGTCCTCGAACACTCGGCCACCGTCAGCACTGCATGTCATCTGCAACCAACACAACGAGGTGCAGGCATAGCCCGTTCAGGGGTGAGTATAACGATACTCAGTAGAGACCATGAGAACCTCAAGGTCTCACTAAAACCAACAAGGTTAACCACAAAGAAGATCTCAACAAATAACCTCTACTTAGGTATATGCCCATACATATACCTAAGTTATCAAGTAACTCATCTCAATCATGAGGAAACACAAGGCTTATGAAATCAACGGATAACCACTACTTAGGTATATGCCCATACATACACCTAAGTTATCAAGTGACCCATCTCATTCATGAGGTAAACGCAAAGGTCAAAGATTCAGCTCAAACCAGGATTTTCATTATCGAAACTGTAACTGCTGAAGAGCTCCGTCTCTGGAGTGTACAGTTGTCTTGTCACGACTCCGAGGTACTGCTCACTAACCTAAGACTGCTGAGGTACTTTTCCTGTCGAGTACTGCGGTTTTGCGGCCAACTACCGGGCACTCCGTCCACTGAGGGTCTGTCGCCAAATACCGGGTGCTCCCACTAATAGCCTACAGAGGTACTCCTCCTGTCGAGTACCGCGGGTTTGCGGCCAACTACCGGGCGCTCCATCCTCCGTGGGTCTGTCGCCAAATACCGGGCGCTCCGTCCACTGGGCTAGTCGACTCACTCCAAGTCGAGTCAGTCAAGCAGTTGTCAGGTCTCAGCCGGCTACACGGTCTCCGTACTCCGCACGCTCGTCTCCGGGAGGGTCCGCTCCACGAGCTACTGGTCGATACTCCAAGTATCACAAAGTCCCGCAAAGAAGTATCTCAAAGGACCACCTCGTCATAGGGGTCTCAATGCAACAGACGGCGCGTCAATCGGACGCCCGGTCTGTGAGTTATTAGCATTTTCGTCCCAGGGGCCCGGTTGGTTTCATGTGCGAACCAATCCGGCCGTAACACAACTATACCCCGAACACTCATAGGGTATACTCATAGGGACCGTTTCTCAACGAGATCACCAACGCCGCTGACGGTTCGTCAAACGAACGTTCTGTCAGAAAGGTATCATCTTTTCCGTTCCAGGGGCCCGGTTGGATTTCGGTGCGATCCAACCCGGCCACTATCCAACTGCATCCAAATCTCGGCGAAGGATGCCAAAAGGTCTGTATCATCAACAGGAACTCAACTCAACATACGGCGCGTCAATCGGACGCCCGGTCTGAGAGTTATTGGCTTTTTCGTTCCAGGGGCCCAGTTGATTTTGTGAGCGAACCAACCCGACCGCACTTCTTCGGCATCCAAACCTCGAGCAGAGTAAGCCAAAAGATCCTTCTCACTTAGAGGAATTCAACGAAACAGACGACGCGTCAATCGGACGCCCGGTCTGTTATTTATTAGCCTTTCCGTCTCACACCCACCCTGGGAAACATCCCAGGAGGTCACCCATCCTGATCACTACTCTAGGCCAAGCACGCTTAACTATGGAGTTTTAACCACGTAGGCTCCCGAAAAGGAAGATGAACCTTGAGTATAGTATACTGAAACGACCGTCTCGATCCAAGGATCGTGTTGCCGCTGACGGCGAGTCGTTTGGAGGCCTGTAGCCCAAGATACGAGCATTTGACCGAAAGTGATCCGAAACTGGGGGTCTGGGCCCGGGACGACCCGCCCCGGCTCGGAAAACCCATCCCGGCGGCGCGGACCGGCATGGCGGTGCGGCCGGGGCGCCGTTCGGGTGCCGCGCGCGGGGGGCAAAGCCCCCCCCCCCATTTGAGAACCGCGGCCCCTTAATTGGGGCCGCTTTTGAGACCCGGCCGGGGGAAATTAATTCCCCCGGTCTCCACTGTCCGGTCGGCCCGCACTGGCCGGCCGGTTTCGCCAGCAAGGACCGGCGACGGCCGGTCCTTCCTTCGCCGACACCGGCGGCCCGGTGCCGTCCGCCGGTCATCTTTCTCCGCCGCGGCCCGGAACCGGCCGCGGCCTATGCCGTCCGGCGCGATGCGACGACATCGCTTCCCTCCGCCGCGGCTCCGCTCCCGCCGCGGCGCCTTTGACTTTCTTTGACGCGATGCGACGGCGTCGCGTTCTTGGATTTCCTTCCACGGCGTGGCGCGACGGCGCCGCGCAATAATTGTTGTGCGATTCCCGCGTGGTGCGACGGCACCACACCATCCCGTTCCATCCATAAGGAAACAATTTTGGACATAGGAGGGGGGGTTCGGCCGTGTTGGTGCGGTCCGGGCCCCCCTCTCGTTAGACAATAACATTTAATCCTTTATCCTCGAAGTTCAACATTCTAGAATCAAGAATGGAAAATAAATAAATAAAATATCAACAATCCCCTACCTCGGATTCAAGTGCGGAGCACGCCAATCAAGCCATGGAAGACTAGCGTCGCGGAGGTCGGGCGTCGCGGAAATCGAACGTCGTTTTCGTTGACGCTGAGGTGCGTCCAAAGAGGTACGTCGCTGGAGAAGCTTCGTAAGCTGACGGAGATAGTCCGAGGAGGAAACGGTGTCTCCTTTCGTTGACACGGGAAGAAGATCGAAGAAGCGGCGTCGTCGATCTTCGGAAACACACCAGCTACGAAGAAGAGAAGCGACGTTCTTCGTCAGAGCTTAAGTGTTCATCGTGTTCTTCGTCAAGGTTGAAGAAGATGGGGAGAGCTTCTCAAAATCTCTCAAGGTGACAAATGAGACCAACCCAAAATAAAATAATCTTAAGCCTTATTTTATTTACACAACTAAACATTTGAATTTCAAAAGATAAGAAACGAACCATTAATTCGTAGAATTAATTCAACGAAAGAAACAGCTCATTTAATTTACGAAATAAACCACCCAATTAAATGGTCTGTTAAGAATTTAAGAAAACGCGTCAGTTGACTTTCATAATGACGGGTTTTCGCGGGTGCGTTACTTAGCGGAAAGAAACGGTTGGGCTCATGTGGGCCCCACCTCACAAATATCCTACCAAGAGGGTAGGATATTTATGGATAGTACCCTATCCGGTTCAACTTAGTTTAAGCCACTTTTAAGTGGCTTCAAGTGGCTTCCAAGTGGCTTAAGTGAAATAAAATAAAGTTGTCATAAAATTATTTTATTTCTTAACTTTAAGCCCAAACATTAAAAACCACACCCGAGAAAACGCAACTCTGGAAGAGGCGTTTCTAAGCGAATATCGGCACTGAAATTTCATCAGTGCTCTCAGAATTCGATTCCGGGCACCGTTTCAAAATTTAGAAAAACCCGCTCGTCCGTTCACTGAACGTACCTGAGCCAAACTTCAGAAAATGATTCCGGGCACACCGGGCGTCGGAATCAGGTGCCGTCAGAAACTGCGTTCTTGTAAAATTTCAAAGAAAATTAAGAAAAAAAATTCCTTGGAATTTACGGGTCTTTACACTCCCCTCGCACGCGCGCCATGCTGGCGCTTGCTCCACCGACCGGCCGTCAAGGCCGATCTCTCCCTTTTTTTCTTATTTTTTCACGTGGAGACCCGCCTGTGGTGCGTCTCAGTCTGCCGCCAGGGTCGCACACCGCGACCCCTCCTCACCCACACCGGCAAGGCACCGCCCGGCCGGCTGGATGGTCGGTCTCCTCCTCCACTGCCGCGCCTGAAGCCCGTGGCCGACCACCCAGCGCCCCGCTGACCTCCGCTCGGCCTCCGCTCGCCCAACCACCGTCCGGAAGCCCCCAGCCCGGCCGAAAGAAATCAAGAACCCGCAAAATTCGACGGTTGATTGCGAGCTCCTCCGAAGTCGGAATTAAATTCCAAAAAATGCGATGGGAAGAGAAAAACCTATACTACTCATTCATGGGCTTAGATCGAATATTGGGCAGCAATTCAATATACAAATTCACGTTTGAAGTTAAGCACGGGAATGAAAATACAAAACGCAACATCCTACCTTGTTGGGCTTTGCCCGGTGCTTCGCCGCGAGGGATCTGCCGCCGCGCCGCTGCCTTGCCAGAGGGGAGGAGGTGAGGAGGATCTTCCTCTGTCATTGGGAGCTGTTGGCGCCAGGGAAGAAAGGGGAGAGGAGAGGGGTGGGTTAAGTGTTTAAATAGAAAACACTTAACCACCCGCCTGACGGCCCGAACCCAAACTCCCGGCGGGGTCAGGATTAAGCCTCCCCTGGGCTAAACACTACCTCCCAAGCACAATGGCGGTCTCAGAATTTTAATCCGAGACCCCATTCAAAAGTTATAAAATTTAACGTCCGAAGCCGCTAAATTACGGAAACGCCCCTGGGACAATTTTTCACAGACGAGCCGCGCCCGCAAAAATTACACCCCTCCTAGGGTAAACGGCATGCTCCGAACTCAATGGTCCAATTGGTTTCCCAATCTGACCCACCGTTTAAGAGATACCTGCGTTTCAACATTAAACGAATTAAAAAATTTATTTAATCCGTTTAACGTTCCAGAAGCGGGCGAGGGGTCCAAACATCCCGCGCCGACAAGTTTTATGTCGTTCCAAGGGTAAACACCCCATTTCGGTCCTATCGGTAGACTCGGATCTCTGATATGAAGCACCGTTTAGGAGTTATCCCATTTATTTAGCATTTACAATGTGAACGCACTGAAAATTTAATTCTGGCCACTCTGGGGCTCGGAATCGCATGTCGTCTGAAGGCGCTGCACTGGAATATCATCAAGAATATTCCAAAGTCTTTCACAGCAAAAACTGGGTTCTTACAATATTACCCTAACACATGTCCTAATTATATTGGACAAGTGTATCTCGACCAAAAACAAAATTAGGAATAAAATATTATCATTCAGGTCCACTTGGATTAGATTAGGATATTTATTATTATTTAATTCAAAGAAGAGTTAAAAGAGTTAAAATCAAAGTTTAATAACTAATATATTTTTAATATATGGTTTCAAATAAGATAAATTAGATTATAAATATTCATTAGAAAACTAAAAGGACTTCCTACATAATGGTATTTTATTTATAATTTTTAGAAATTAAATAATTTAATTTATTTATGACACAATGATGATGCAGTAATTACCATATTAATGAAATATTAAGATAATTGATATTATAAATACAAAAATAAATGTAATTTTAGACATTTTATGAATTACACTAATTTTATAGGATAATATGACATGTTAGTATTGATTTAATTAACTTTTATTGAAGTACTCGTGTTGTTATGATTTTTCCAAAAATCAAATTCCAAATAGTGTCAAAATTGACATAAAAGAGTTTTTAAAACAAATATTATATTATTAATTGATATTCTATTCCTAAAAATATAAGGGTCGTCCAAAAGACTTATATAATGATATTTGTATCATTAGTGAACCACTTGGGGTTATCTTGGAATTATATCATAAGTTTATAAACCATATAATATAAACATACAAAGAGACATGGTAAATGTCAAACTATTTAACTAAGGGTTAAATATAAATGATAAGGGTAATATAGTGACCCAAACCAGTCTAAAAGCTATTGGTTGAGTGGTTTTCTACCCATACTCACCTTATCCTCTAAATAAATCAATTTCGAGCCATTATAAACCTAATATGAATTTATTATAAAATAATATTTTATGTTTTTTCTAAGGTGCCCCTCACCCCTCTTTTAAAAGGGAACTCCCCCTTATCTCTAATTCACACCTTCAATTCCATTTGGCTCAGCCAAAACCTAATCCAATACCCTCTAAAAGTCCCTCATTTAATCCTAGAGGACTTATTTTAGTCAGAAATCCAACATAAGGAACCCTTTTGATCAAATAAAAAGGATGAACCCAAAGAAGATGTAATAATTTCACCACCCTCTTTCTAGTTCTTTTCTTCTTCCACTTCTTCTTTATTTTTTATTTCCATTATAAAATAATAACTCTAGTATATTATATATACTGTGAGGTTATTATAAATATGGTACTACCAATTTCATTATTCTATCCATCCTTTGAATGACATGTCACCATACGTGTGTACGTTCGCCTTACTGTATCCACGTCGTAGTGTAATTGTTATTCAAAACATTATAATTTGGATGGGTATGATAATGATATTTAATTGAATTAAATAATAAATATAACATTATAATGATTCTTTATATATGATATACCATCCAATTATATACAATTTTAATATCAAAAGAATGATATTGTCACTCGTGCTTACGTACAGACTACTGTCTCTACGAATGCGATGAGATTCATTCCCCATCGTATCCATTCATGACTAATTCTCATTTTATGATTAGAAAAAAAATTAAGGACTTGATATAATTCTGGATATGAATAATATACATCCTATCCATAATGAACACAACATATGTAACAAAACATATAAAATAAAATAAATAAGTTAACACCCAAAATGACGATAATACTAAGATATTATTAACAAAGCAATGTTAAAAGATCATATATGATATCATATTAATGTATAAGCTTCATTTATAATTTAATAACAATTATTTCACCCTTATACATGAGGTTAACCTACCCTCGACTACGGAAAAGTACAAGGTAAGGGTTTATTTCACAATCTCTTCATTATCCGAGGTTGTTTATACGTAATTATCTACTGGGACCTCTTTATCATCCACATCCATTTTCTTAAAAATGTATTTCAAATCATTATTACTATTTTATAGACTATGGGTTAAAGTCATTTATACCCTTTTTGACTTTTTATAAGTTGTTTATAAAGGAATCTTTCTATCGTTTTCAAAACAAGTTCCTTTTTAACCTTTTCGACAAAATTAAGTTAAGAATATTTTTTTAACTTATACGGCGGGTGCGGATATTTTCCGTCCTTATAAAATCTTCAACGATTCCCTTACAATCTTATAAGAATATTTTCAATTTAAATGTTTTATTTTATAATTATGTGACTTTTAAATGATTTCAAAAAAAGAGATATTTCTCTCAAATATTTTTGATTTCATCTATGTCAACATCCTTTGATGGATTTTAAGCTTATTTGAAGTTGATTTATTATGATACAAAACTTCCATATAGTATTGAAGGTTGTGTAATATGTTTGACTGTGGATTTGTTATTTTTATACCATTCATGGTTTATGGATAAAGTATTGACATTTCATATGCTAGTTTTAATACGAATGTTTATGTTATGTTTAAACCTCTTCATATGAGGAATGCATTGGACTTAGTAAGTGATAGGTGGAACCCGCTATAGCTCCTCGGTGCATCGGTAGGTCTCATGAGACAAACTGGTGTCTTGGTACAAGGCTTTGACAAAATCTTATTTGTAGTCTTGGTACAAGGCCTTTACTATGTGGTTAGGATAGTCTGGAATTATGAATTCCATAATTATGAAAATGGTTATTGATATTTCATGTGATTATTTGACTAGTAGAATATCCTTGTGAATAAGTAAATGGCATTATATCATTTTTTTCATATTATGATGAAGTAAAAGTTTAAAAGGATTTTGTTTTAGTTATAAATTTCCTTAAATTTTTATGCTTATTTATGAAAGTTTCCACTATATTGTTATCCTTACTGAGCATCTAAGCTCACCCCTTTCTATGTTTTATTTTTTCTAGGATGTGAAAAAGTATTTTATGACTGACCTGCAGGGATAGTCTGTTGGGATATGAGTTTGAACTATAGAGACTATGTTGTTATAGTTTTCATTTTATGATGTAATGTAAGACTTATTAATATATCTAGTGTTTCCAAGGCTTCTAAACTAATCAGTCTTTCAAGATTTGATCTTTTGTGATCATGCCAATGTTATGTAATAATGCACTGACTCTGGATAACTGGGGTCAGGGTGTTACAGTAAATCCAAAAATTAAGTCTATTTTGAAAAATAAAACTTATAAAATTTAAAAAAGTGGGTATTACTATTCACAATGGCTAGTTCTATTGGTCGTGGTGTGTTAGAATGATGATTTTGCGTACAATTCAAGCTATTAAATTATACAAAGGGAAATGTACCGTGGAAGCCTGGGGTGTTATAGAGTATAAACCCCACATCTGAAAATCAACTATTTTTATATTTGATATTACTAATTAAACCATGTTTATTATATATGGATTCATTATTATTGTTCTTGAATCAGGGTTTAAATCAATAGAAAACATAAACTCACACTCACACTCTTTTGGATGTCAAAGTAATTGTTTAAGAAATATAACAATGTATTTATGCACAATAGGTATATCCTCAAAATTATGATTACCATTTCCATATCTAGATTTAGATAACTCTTCTTCCCAAATAACATCATTTAGAATTGCTACTGGGGCTGATCTAGAAATATATTAGATGATGAAGTATCCCATGTAAAGATATGGAGTTATACATCTTAATTATGAATCATAAATTCATTCTATTGTCAATAAAACATTTCACTAAATTTTGACAGTCAGTCCATACCAAGGATTATATCAAAATGAACCATATTTATAATATATCATTCATAAAATATGGTAATATTATATATCAGAATGGGAACTAACTGACATATCTTTTTTTTTGTGATACTTCCACTGTGAGTCTTGATTGATAAGTCAATTCTTAAGGTGCAGGGAAAATATCTTTTTTTTGTGTCAAAATTGATGAGATAAAAGAGTGTTATGATAAACAAAAAATAATTCATTAGAAAAATATGAGTATATTATTATAGTACAAACCACAAAATCATTAGTAACTCCAAACACATCTGTTGTGACAACATAACGTTGTCCTTCCAGCATAGGCCTCTTCTAGGTTAAATTCTCAAGCCACCATGGAAAATCATTCACATAGTCTCCCATAAACTTATAATTGAAGTATTTCACATTGGTATCTTTCTTCATTCCCACTAAATCATGATAATGATGGATTTTCTCTCAACACTTGTAAAAAACTCACATTCCTAGTATTCATGTTCCATGGTGTTTCTTTTTAAATTTATTAGATGATTTTAATTCCTCCATTACATTCTTCCATTTTCCAATATCACCTTTTATAGAATGCTCAATAACCCTCTTACAATCTTTAGTTTCTTAAAATTAAAAAACAATTGGGAGATTTATTTCTCTTTCTAGAAAATACATTATATTATGTCCTTGTATGATGAGAATGTTTGGGTTAATAGTGAACATTGAAGGATTTTTGGGTTCCTATAAAATAAATAGTCTATATTTCTATTTGGATTATATAAATAGTCCATAAAATGTCTTTATAACACAGTAAATATTTCTTCATACATAACAGAATTTTCATATTTCATTTTTTCTTTAACTCAGGTATTTCCTCTCTAAATATGCTCATTGCTCTAAAGGAAAATATATTTACATTATGAGTACCAAATAATACTTAAACTACATGCTCTCCATTTTCTCCACATAATTATGATTTTGAATAAACGGACACTATTGATATATATCTCATGAGATGTGATAAACATCTATAAGAAACCATCTCCCTTTCATTAATTCTTAGAGTGATAAATATCTCATCTAAGGAACATTTATAATTTTCATCAACAAATGGATTTTTAGTCTTGTTGAAGGATGTAGTTTTTCGATGCATTATAGAGTCAAACATTGTTACACCACATGGTGGATCTATATGATTATCTATATGGGAACTTTAATCACCCATAACCTGAGTTAGTTTACATAATATGGTTTTAATTTAATTATTTACTACTTCACCTCCATCTCTATAACAATATATTTTATAGTATGATAATACCATCATGGATTATGTGCATTTATATTCTTCCCTTTAATTCTACTAGGTTCCATTTCTATAAATTAACCTACACTAGGATATATCATATAATTATGAAACATAATGTATAATACCAAACCATGGAAATATTAAACATAAATTGGAAAAATAATGCACGTCTAATCTCATAATCATTATACTTGGTTTCATTGGGAATAATTAGAAATCCCAAAAAATATTTTAAAATCCTTCATAATGGTTTGTAAATAAAATGTGAATTATCCCAATATTACCCCTTAAGAGTGTCAAACCAGGTGCGCCATAAGTATTTTTTTTGTTCACCAGGTGATGACTGAGTGAAACTCCAATGTTCCCTTTCTCAGAGTTGTTACCCCTAAGTGAAACTATGTTAGAACCACATCCAATTTTATTATGCATATAGGGATGTATTATAAGGGAAAACCCATATAATATATTCATCACTAAAACCTTAGGTTGTTAATCTATACTAATCTTTATTCACTTTTATTAGGTTATGTTTCATAGTCCATGCTTTCCTAAATCTATTTCCAATGGTTTTCACTAAAAATAATCTGATATAAACTATAAATACACTAACCCAAGTACCCAAGATTCATTTGTTACTTCATTACATTAGAACAATGAAAAAGTAATCATATCTAATGGACTGAATAATTTTTTAGTCTTGTTAAACTAGATTCATATTTGAATACAATGTTACAATTTAAAAAATAAAATAGAACATAGTATTTCCTTGGATTATATCATTATTTTATTTTCAATATCCATACATATCAATCATAAAACACTTCCTAGATTCATTGGGAAAAGAACCATAAGAAAGAGGCGAGATCTAATTCTTGGTAAGGGATTTATTATAATGGAATCTACCATGAATAAATAATGAATAATAAATATGTTAAGGTAAATTACTAAAGAATATTCCATTAAACCAATTACATGATCATAATATTTCATGAATATATGATTATTAGATAATTACATTTAAATAATCAAATTATTTTGAACCATTACCATGGATATTATAACAAATCAAATAATAACATGGAACATGAATAACTAATATAAAAACGAGGTAATTCATAATGATTAACATCATAACCATACCATCAATTCTTTATGAAATGTCATCTTACATAAATGGGAAAGGCCTCAGCCAAATACCCAAGCTAATTTGTCTCAGGAGAAAAACTAAAGCATCAAGGTGCTGTAGAGGTCCCCTCTCATCACTTACTAAGTTCAACTAATTCCTCATATAAGTGTGGTGAAATATGATAAAAATTTACATTCGTTTTAATAGAATTTTATACGAAATGTTAACACTTTCACCAATCAATAAACATAAATATACGACATTCAATATAATATGATGAATTGTATTAAAATATTACATACCTAGTCAAACTGATTGTAAACAATCTAGAGAATTAATAAGGATTCTATCAATAAAACTTATTCCCAATGGATAATAATTGAAATAATGTTTTTTATCATTAGCAAATAACAATACCTTAAAAATTAAATTAAAAAAATTCCAGAGGTAAATATCATTTCCACACTAAAATCACTTTTAGAAACCATAAAATTTTCATAATATTATGAAAACCATTTCGTTAAAAGTATATTTCTAAACATTTAATTTATGACTCAAAGAAATTAGTTTTCATGATAGTGGGTAATTTATTACACATCGTATAAGTTAGAAAAATATTAATTTCACACTTTTTCAAAAGGTTAGAAAGTTACTTTTTAGAAAAATATAATTACATTCCATTCAAACCAATTTATTTAAAAATCAAACATTGATAAAGGTGACTTAAATAATTCATTTTTGTAATGTTAAAACATTATTTATTTATTTGAAAATACATGTATATGTATGTAAAAGGGGATCGACATAAGAGTGAAATGAAGTATGATTTCATTAAAAACATAGTTTTGTATCTTTTATTCATAAAAAAAGGAAAATGATAGGAAAACATATATTCTCAAAAAATAACCATTGGATAGAAATATTACTGAGTTTATTGAAATATTTATCATATTATTTCATCATTGTAAATATAATAATAAACAATCTTGATAAACAATGATATTGTAACATAAACCATTACCACTTTGGGAACTTCTAAATCATAATACAAAAAAAAGTACCTTAAATAAAACATTAAATGACAAATATATTAAGTTATTCATGATATAACATATAAAATGCGTAGTATATACACCCAAAAAAATTAACAAAGTGGTGAATATGGAGTTCATCTCATGGAAGTAAATGTGAGATGAGATCCCCTTACCTCATGTCTAATTTCCATCATACAAGTATGTAACTCAAGTATAGTATAGTTTTATTATAAATATATTAAATTACCATACAAATATATATAATAAAATATATTATTTAATTATAGTCTTTTATGACCAATTTAATATCTATTCTTGGTTAAAATCACTATTTCAGTGATAATTGTTTCATTTGTTCATTTATGTTTTGGTTCAGAAATTTCAGTAGTTTTTCATTAATCATGATTCAATTTTATAAATAATGTTAACCATTATATTAATATCATAATATATATATATATAATAGTCTATAAAATTTATATATTGGTGAAAGATTTACATTATTCATGGAGACGGCATGCCGTATATACACCTAGACATTGTTTCTATTTTTCAAATAGATAAAATAAAAGAAATAGAAATAATATTTTTCCATTAAAAACCATTATTTTATCAAATATATCATATTTATTCATTAAATGATTCCTTATTACCATCCAGTAAAAACATTTAAGACATTTCAGATCACATTGTGAAGGTGGTAGTCCACACGTATGCACGAACAATATTATTATTTTACAAGTGTATGAATGGTTAGAAGGTATATGTGATATTATGACTATCTAAGTATATTCAGGTCATAAATATCATAAATAAACATTAAATACATCCATGATAGGTGGTTATGGAAATGTATTTACATTGGATCATGATCCATAAGTCCATCATAGACACGGTCGATAGTTTAGTTTCAAATATGATTGTAGTGTAGTTGAATTTAGGTTCTTAAATTAACATTATATCATCAACATATATGAAATATTTTGGTGTTATTATTTTATAATAAATGGATATGATTTAATGAAATTATAAGAAGATGTAAAAAACATGCATGGTTTGGAACATTACCTCTTCTTCGGACAACCTCTTCAGGTTTATACATAAATCCATTATAGATTTGATTTTCATTAATAAAAGAACTCCAGTATTTATGGAGGGATGAATTAAAATACCTTGGACTTGTATTGGACAATCCAAAAGGCTTTTTGAGTGTTAATAGGAGAGTAGACTGGGTGGCCTTTTATAATTGGAGAAGAAGGCAAATTTGGAATTTTTTAAAATAAAAAGTGATACCCTTATTTTTCACATGCAAGACTGCCCCAAAATGAAAAATTCTAAACCATTGAATTGATAAGGTATAAATATTTCTAGGATATAAGAAGTTTTCTTGTTTATAGGTCATTTTAACCCTTGTAATTTGAGTTTAGCTGCTAGTAAGCTCGCTATATCCTTAACTATAAAAATTAATTTTTTATATTTTTACTATTAATTATGATCACAAATTAAGTTGAAATAATTATATAATATAAAATATTTGTTTTCTTGAATATTGAACCCATTTTTAATAATTAAATTCACATAATTTTAATGATTTTATTTAGAATTAAAACTGTATAAGGGACAAAAAAATGGTTTTCCAAAGGAATTGTTTTCAAATGTATAAAAGGTTTTCTATATAGAAATTGAATATATAATTTATTAAAAAAATATTATTAATTATAGAATAATTTAAATAATTTTACTTTTAAATAAATTATTAAAAAATTGTCTTTTAAATGCTTTAAAAGTAAAGGTTGTTTTCGATTTAACCATGCATTTTCACTATTCATCACAAAATTAAACTCTTCATAAGATTATGAAAACTTAAATATAAGATAATTTTAACATAATAATTTCGAAACTGAAGTCCATTTTGTAAAATATATTTCCTAAAATTGGAATAAAAGTAATTTTAAAATATGTTCGCAAAGCGCGACGAAACTATCATTTAGAAAAAAATGATTTTCTAAAAAAACATTTTATGTAAAATGTTATTTATTTTATATCAAATAAATAAATGACCATTGAATTTATTTTATAAATGTTCAAAATATATAATTTTTAGAAATTAGATATCTTTATTCATGCCATACAATCTAATGATAGTGTTATAATAGTATAATATATTACAGTTAATTTGGGCATGGGGATGCATGCACCACAAGCTATCAGACAGATTTAATTTATTTAATAATAAATATATATTAATTTATTAGGGTGTTAAAAAATACCCACATTTATTCATTCACATCATCTATTAAAATAGAAAGAATTTTGATCATGCAAGTGTGTGGACTACGATATCCAGAAAGCTTTGCGATTTTTTTCATCACCAACTAACACAGATGAATTTGAAAAGGTATTAAGTATAAAATAATTATGTTTATAACACTAATATTATTAAATAAAAATAATATTAGAGACTCTTTAAATGATATTATTCATAAAGGGTCCTATTAAACTTAGCCACCTAAAATGAACATATTGGAGTACCTTTAAAAATATGAGTTCATTTAATAAAATACTATTTAACTATAATAAATTCATGATAACATAATAATAAAGGACATACAACTATTAATATTTTTGAGATTATGATGTTATTATAAAATATATTTAACCCTAGTTAACATAAAAAAAGAGTTAAATTGAAATTGATCGATCCACCTTAAATAAAAACATAATAAAAAACTATCTAATATATAAGTTAAATATGATAATAAATGGACATTTTGAAATGAAATATTAACGTAGAAGGTTCTTCATAAGGTATATAACGAAATTAATTTTATTATTTTGTATGTTAGGTTAGTGTACTAATTGAATTTGCACCATGGTAAGAGTTTGTGCTTACTCAATTCTCTTCCATTAAGTGAAAAACATTCTTATTAAACTATATTGACCCAATAATGATTTATTATACATAATGAATAATTTTTATTTTTCATCATTATTATTATGGGGTTATATTAATCTTCCTTATAATCTTATTATCAAATTATTTTTACCAAAATGATTATTTTATTTGTATGGGTTTGTTCATCTCATTTTTTCAGCATTGATATAAAATGTGTATTCACCACTTATGATATTTATATGGTGTATATATTGGATGCGTGTTTATATTCTCAAAATATTTCATTAAATATAATTTATTTATTAATCCATCCCATGTTCCTCTTTTCATGTATTTTCAATTCAAAATATTATGATGTTGAGATGGGTTCTTTTTCACAAGTTCTAATTCATTGAGACATATTTCATATTATGAAACCTGATATCATTGAGATGTTGTGATTATATCCTAATGGATGTATCTTATCATATTCATGGAGTTCATAGGGTATTAAGAGACATAACTTGTTATTATTTAAATGTATGCTGATTTATAAGATACAAAATTTGAAGTTTTTTTGTTAACTCAACTCCATTCGTTGAGTGGTAATGCTTCTTCATGAACATATTTTTTCCACGAATGAATACATCTACCATAAGATTAAATTTCATGTTACTTTATAATTCCATATAAAGAAGATTAATCTTTTATTAAAATATTCCTCCTTGATGAATTATTCCCCCTAAAGAGTATATCATTGTTAAGAATAATTCCCATCATGTTTAAAAATGGTTTCCCATCATTGAACACTTTTTAATATTATTATAATATTATCCTTTATATTTGGAAACCCATTTATGTGTTGTATCATGTGAGAAACATATTTCCCATGTCTTATTTTAAAAATAGGTATTTTTACACTATTTATTATGTGTTATTAACATAGATAATTCAAAATATTGAAAATGTTTTACATTTTATCTAAATAATATGATTTATATTCCACTATAAATTTTTTTGAATCATTTTTATAATATAAAAGGATCAATTATGAATGATTATTTTTAAAAATAATTTTTTTCCAATTATTTTCACTTGAATTTTTTTTTAATTTTATTTATTTTATATGAATCAACAGTTAAATTATTATTTATATATAAATATTTTTAAAAAAGTTTTCAACTCAAATTTTTTTTGGAAAAAGTTAAATGTGACTATAACTTCATAATTTAATCAAAAGATAAAAGTGTTTTCCAGGAAATCATTCAATATTTAACTACCATTTGAACCTTTATCTCTAAATTATTTATTTTCCTCAAAATTATTTTTTATGAATAACCCGCAATATTTTAATATTAAATAAAATTTTGGGGTGAATGAATTTTGAATATAACCACTGATATTTTTGAGGTAAACTTACATGATACCTTCTAAGAATAACTTTAAAACACATTTTTATTTAAATTTTTTATTAATGATGTGATGAATGATTATTTTCAAGTAGAACACATATGTATAGATGAATGACTGGTAAGTTTCTATATGAACCTTTAATGTATTGGTAATGTTTATATCTCAAGATCAAAAAATGGTACATGATGGGGTTAATTTCAAGAAAAATGGCACACATGAGGATTTATCCAAAGATAAATGGTACATTAGAGGATTTACCCCAGGTAAAAGTGTACACAGGAGGATTATCTCAAGACCAAGGGTACATATAAGGATTATCCCAAACCCAAGGTTACATGAGAGGATTATCCAAAGACCAAAAAGGTAGACAGGTGATTATTCCAAGCCTGAAATATGATTTGTTTCTGGGTGGGTACCCAAGAAATATGATTTATATACTTAGGTTTAGGACCCACTCTTATGTCATAGTCCTCTTCCTATGATTATTCTCTTTGAATCATGTTGAAGGTATCAGGATTCCCTAAAATTTTCCATGGTACATATTTTTCAATTTAGATTGTATGTTCTTCTATCATGGAATATAGAGAATGCATATTGTTAAATGTTCTATTAGTAATATATTTAATGTAAGACCCCAGGACACCCTGAGATTTGAGGGGTGAATCATGGTGTCAAAATTTTCTTTTAATGTGACAGATCTGGTTCCCATGTTTGTAAGAACTCACTAAAAGTGTATGATGGATTCAATTAGAAATCACACATTCACCTGTAGAAAGGTAACACAATAAGTTTACTTGGTTCACCACTAAGAGCTAGTCCAAGGAGCATATGACGATAGAGTGTTGGTTGTACCAAAATCCACTAATATTCACTAGTTGTAGAATATAAGAGTTAAAAAATAGTAAATTTCTTCCATGCACACTTGATTTAAAATATTTTATGGATATAACATTTAATCCCTCAGAACACTTCCATGCCTCCACTTAGCTTACTACTTTGAGATAATTCTAACTCTGTTCATCAACATGAAGGTCGCTTCAATGGATTATAATTAAAGTGTTTTTACCCATATATAATAAGACTCTACTTTCACTATAGACCTGATTTTATGCACATTGAAATCCCTATTCACGAAAAAACTTATATTCAAAACATACTTTAACAAATCTACTTCATTAAGCTTAAACTTTAATAAAGCACCATGCCTTTACAAAACAAACTGCCTTCGTGAAGCTCACTAAGTCAACATGGAATACCCCATTTTCATGAATAAAACATTTCTTAGAGGAATTGAAATTATTCAAGACTAAAGTAGTCGTTTCATGATAATAAATCTTTCATGGAACACTAGATTCATGTATCTCCCATAGCTTCATGAAATCAAAGAAATTATATTTTTTCCTGGAATAATTAGGTCCCAAAATGAAGTGGGGGTAGCGTTATATTTATAGGCTTCGTGTTCAAAATTCTCTAGATCCTCCAGCACGTCAAATCTACCAAAACAATATATGTGATGATCCATTGAATATTTATGTAGTCATGGAGATCACCATGAAGACATCGCACAGTCACGATGCTCCACTTCTTTTAATAGTAGATAACATCATCTACCTTCGTGATACTCTACATATTCATAATAAACATCCTAGTCTTAAAAAACCTAATACCTTTTCCATTATCATTAAGTTTCTTTATTAGAAAATTACCTTTCTCAATGTTAGTCTCTTACTCCATATTTTTTACCCCAAAAATAGGTAAACACTAGGAAACAATGACACTTTCAATATTATAGTAATATTTTACTATAATATCTCTTTCCTGAAAAAATACCTAAAATTCCATGATGATGATTGTAAAAATCATAAAAAGCTCCATTTCTATCATAAAATATCCTTGGTTCCAAAAATCGCCCCCTATGGGTTTGTTGTAAACCTACAGATAAATTCAATGAAGCACCAACCGAAATCAAAATCTAATAAGAGAGAAAGAAACATCCAACACTATATGTCTACGTGAGAAATCATCGATGTAGAAAAATAATAGGTGAATCAGGAATTGGGATACCATGTTTTGGAATTCTTAAAGATGTCCAAGCTATGCTCTGGTTTTTTCCTCATAACACAATATTCTCATTATACTTTTTATTCTCCCTCTTTGTAACCATTAAATTTCATTGAATTTTTCTGTTATCCCCCATTATAAATAAACCTAAATGAAATGTATTTTTACTTATAGAGCCCAAAACACACTCCCCCTAGATCATATCTCCCCCATAAACCTGAATCATATCCATAAAATGATTAAAATAGTTATCTCAACTAGGGAGAGTGGATCGAACATAACCTCCTCATGCACTAAAAGGTTGATTTAAACCAAGGTTCAACCGATGTTTCTTGAACATAGGTTTTCCCAATGATTTGGTTAGAATATCATCCACTTGGTCATCAATTCAAACAATGTCCATTTTAATCACACCTTGTTCAACTATTTCCTTGATAAATTGATATTTGATTTCAAAATGTTTCATATTAGAAATATGAACAAGATTATATGTAATATCAGTTGAACTATTCTTATCACGGTGAATCACCATTGGCTATTTCATCTCATCTATAATATCATTCATTTGTCTGTTAATCCATAATAGTTGAGTGCAATCCTTTGTAGTAGAAATATACTCTAAATTAGAAGTACTAATAAGTACTTTCCTATTTCATACTCTAGAAGAACACACATTTCTTGCTGATAAAAAAATGTTCCACCACTTATGGACTTTCTATCTACCATATCTTCATCCTAGTCAACATGATAAAATTCTTATAGTTCATTATCTTTTTTTCATCCAAGTATAATCCATAATTGTGAGTACCTTAAATATACGTCGTGATTCTTTTAACTATCATAAAATGTTCTTCCTTTGGATTTCTTTGAATGTGGTCTACTAAGCTTGTTTCCAAGATGATATATGTCCACGTTACAGTCAAGTATAATCAGCTTCTGGTGATTCTCCTGTATATGGTGGAATCGATAGAAGTCACATCATCATGCATTTTGAGTTTAGTTATATATGCAATCAGAGTCAGCATTGGTTTTGAGTCATGCATATTAAATTTATTCAGAAAAACTCTTGCATACTTTCCCTAAGAAATGAAATTTTGAACCTTATTATGTACCACCTTCATCCCCAAGTAGTACATGAGTTCACCCAACATAGACATTTCAAATTCTGATTTCATGTGATTAGAAACTTCTTCCACTGATATCTTCCTGCTCCGACCAAATATAATATCATCCTTGTACACCGGCACCATAAATGGTACATCCATTTAATTCATTATATATATATATCATGGTCTACACCTCCTATTTTAAAATCTAGCTTCTTCAGATAAGAATTCAAATGATAATACCATGCTCATGGTGCCTGCTTTAGACCATATAGTTTCTTTTCCAATATATAAACATTCATTTTATCCTTACCAATAAAAACCCCACTTGTTGATAAATGTATACTTCTTCATGACCACCAATTAAGAAGGATTTTTTGAAATCCATATTATACACTATATATCATCTTGTAATTTTTATAGCAAAGTAAAACCTGATCTACTCCATTAATTCCACTTGAGAAAATGTTTCTTTAATATCAATTACTTTTTCATTTGAATCTGTTCCATATACACTGATCATGATACCTCATGGGATGAGAAAACATATAGATGCCTTCTAGTGTTATTAACAATTATTCTTGGGAGAAGATACCAAATGTGATAATAATCTTTTGATGACATTCAAGAAGAAACTCCTTTTCTAGTGACATGTTCATCAAAAAATTTCTAGAATAATCAGTTTTGATAACAATTGAAATAATGATTCATGAAACATCCTCATTATTACTAATTTTTATCCCCCTAAAGGGAAACACTTCTTAGTATCTTCATATTGGTGGACCTCATAAAGAATTAATTTCAAGAAATTTTAGTATGGAGAATAAAACATAATGGGTCTTGAAATTGTAACTATCTACATTGGAAAACTATAACAATATCTTGAAGGATAATATTCTTGAACACATGTTCTCCAGGATGTCATAAATTAGATTAAGCCATGATGGTACTTTCTTTATCCTAATTTTCTAAAATAGAACATCTGTATCTTTATAAAAAACATTATCTTCCATCATATCTGTATTTGAATATCGAATTGAGGAATCATTCAAATATGGTGAATTCTTCATCTTGGATGTCAAGAATTGATAGCCCAATATTCTCCTCAGGTTCTCCCCCTAAGAACTTTCTTAAATTCCATGCATTATAATCACAAATACAATACATGAAATATTCATGGAATAATGTGGATCCTCCTTGCTTCCCCAATATGAACTACACGATTGAGACGATTTTCTCAACCATGTGTCCCCATTTGATCTAGTCTTCATGATTGCACATGTGAGCATATGTTCTGATTTATGTTGTTGTGTTACAAATATCTTCACATTCTCTTATTATTTGTTTGGAGAATTTAAATTCTTAACATCAATCGTTGATGATACATTCTCACTCCTCTTAAGGAATGCTTCTTTATCTAGTATTAGTGTTTAACATCCTTTTGCAATGTGACTAGATCCCATGAATCTCTCATACATAACTTCATTAAAACAAGAGTTTCCTTTTTTGAAAACTGGCATTCACTTTTTCTTTATCAAGTGGATGCTTTTCCTTTCCTTTTTCACCAACCTTGGCCTGTGTATCTTTATGTTCCCTTATTCTTTCATATTATTCAGGACAAATAAATAACATTTCATTAGGATATCTTGCAGCATGTTTGGATCTTCCACATGTGTTCGTCTAAGTGTCATCCATATTAGTGGTTATTTTGGATTCACTACCATTAAAATTCATAGATTTGGAATCCAGGGTCTTCTCACATTCTTTACTTGAGATATTCTTAGGAGAATCTGTGTTCACAATATTCCATCAATTAATTCGTAAGGTAGATCCTTTATACATAGAAGGATTTTTTGGTCTTATTTCCATTTCAAAAATTATTTCATGATGAGATAAGCATGAACCTACCTTATTACCACTTTCTTTCATACATCACAGATGTTATCAAGCTTCCCAAATCTGTTATCAGTATACAGATTCTTCTGGATCTGTGGATGTTTTTTATTCTTATCTATATTTCTCCACATTGAAATATGATTCCTTTCTGATTATTTATTTAGTAGATTGTACTAGCAGTCTAACACACAATGCACATATCTGTTGCATCGCCAACATTGACCAACCTAAAATTATCTCCTTATATCTTTTGTATAATTTTTTTGAACCTTCCTAATGATTGGTTCTGCTCTTCATGGGTAACCTGATTCCTTACTCTTTTATCGATCCACCCTAGTCTTGGTGGTATGTTTATTATCACCCTTATTCATCCATATTTGTCAAGTATTTTTAATATAACATAAACTCTTCATGATAATAGTATTAAAGATATTAAAAAAAGTTGGTATGGATGGTACCTATTTCTTCTCACCTGCTTGAGATAGATCATCAAAAGATGTCCGGACCTTCATATCGAATGTTGGAGGTCCTTATGGTTTATAATCCTCTAGTGAAGATTGTGTAGTTGGAACGACTGTTTACTTCAATTTGAAGTATCAATATATGTCTTCTAAATATTGACCAATTGGGATTCCAAATCTAATCATTTTATATTGAGGGTTTGTTTCTACTCTTCAATCATAATCATTTTCTCATCACAATCCATATTCATTGTAACAACTTATTCTTTATGTAGCATCAATTTATTCCAAATCAAAGAGTCAAGTTCCTTTATCTTCTTGGATATTCCAACCAATTGTACAACCTTGAAATCCATGCTATTTTTCAATTTCCACATAAAAACATGGATCTCTTCTTTAAGAGATATTTTGACTCCCTATTTCTCTCAAACTTATTTGAGCTATTTCAAGGAACTTATTTAAAATTACCTCTTTGTTTCTTTAATGGATTTAACCTATATAAAGAGATTAAAAAATTCAATAACTTTTCCTTCCAATAAATTTTCCATAGAATCAGATTCTCCTTCAAACTGGGTGATCTTTACCTACATATATTGAAATATTCTAAAAACCACGAAGAATATTTCTTCAAGAATATCATGATGATATTTTCTTAATATCTCAATTTTAAATTCATATGAGGTAGTATATTGATCAACATCACCACCTGATCTAGGATCATTATTTTGAGGAAAACATTAAAAGGTGCTAACAATTACCTCCCGCTCAAATGAAAATATTTATTTACATGAGTTGGAAGTGTTGTCCTTTTATTTGGTGGAAACCTGAGCCACCTACTTTTTACATTCCAAGCCTGGTATATCTTCATTGTTATAAATGCATGGAGAGCTAGATACTACTTATTATTTAGAACATATGGTCTTCTTCAACTGTATCTTCTCTTTATTTTTTCTACTCATCATGATGTTGTTGGATACATAATTATGCTCTAAGATAACTAGACCTTCATTAAAACTGAACTTTATTGTTAAAATAGGAAAGAATATTAAGTCATCAAATGATAGTAGCTTTATTATAGATTATAAATCATATGTGAACCTTCCCTCTGATACCACATTTCGAACCCCAGAACACCCTAAGATTGGATGGGTGAATCATTGTGTCAACTATTTGTTTTAATGTGATGGGTCTTGTTCTGATGTTTATAGGAACTCATTAAACCTGTATGATTGATTCGATAAGTAATCAAACATTCAAAGGCAGAATGGTAACACAATAGTTTTACATGGTTCACAATAAAGGGTTATTAAAATGATCATATTCCAACATTGTGTCGGTTATACCAAAATACACTAATATTCACTAGTTGTGGAATATAATAGTTCATACAGAGTCACTTTATTTGAGAAACATTACCTTTACATGATTCTAGGGATTTCCGACTGCATCCCTTAGAAAACATCGTCCACTCCCCTATCTCACTTCTTTGAGAGAAGTCTAACTCAGTTTATCAACATGAAGTTCTCTTCAGTGGATTTTCATTAAATCCTTTTTCCAGGTCTAGCGTGAGACTCTAAATTTACCATAGACCAGATTTGATGCACTTTGAAAGTCATATTCACTAAAAAATTGATATTCAAAACTTCCTTTCATGAAGCCCATTGTGATGCTCAACCCTTCATGAATCACCCTTCCTTCACTGAACAAACTGCATTCACAAAGCTCATTAAGCAAGTTAAGAATACCCCATCATAGAAAATCACCCTTTTCTTAGAATCATTGGCATCAGTCAAGACTAAAGTATAATTTTTGTGATTCTCGATCTCATATGGAAATACATATTCACATAGAACCCCTATCTTTGATAAATCAGAGCGATTCCATATTTTTCTTGAATAATTTCATTACAAAATGATCTGGTGTAGCCTTATATTTATAGTCTTGGTGTTTAAAATTCTACACTACCTTGAGTTCATTTTTCTAATACATAAAACACATCTTCGTGTCACTCCACCCTTTGCGATGCTCCACTAAAATTTGATGTAGTTCTGAAGAGCACCATCAACACATCACACAGTCATGATTATATATTTATCATAATTGCATAGAACACCGTCTCTATTCATGATGGTAAAAATATTCATGATCCTCAACCCATTATTCGTATAACTCGTGATTTTAATATTTTCATGATGTTTCATTACTAGTAAACTACCTCCGACGATGATATCCTCTTCCTCCATATTTTTTTCCCTAAAAATTTAGAAAAAAATAGGAAACGATGCCACATTTAATATTATTGTCAACATTTACTGTAATATCTCATTTCATGAAAACTTTCTGATCTTCCATGATGAGGATTGACAAAAAACACAAACTTGAATCCATTTCCAACAAATAAAAACCTTGGTTCTATCATTTATCCCCTCACAAGTATGATCAAATACCAATAATCTATTCCTTGATATCCTTAACATAAGTTTTATATTACTGAGTGTTTAACCACAACCACTATTTATGTTCCCTTCCCTAGGGTATCAATATGAGTGTCACTTATGAGAAGATTAGAAGGAAATCAAGTGTCGATTGACTATGGAGAAATGTTCACAAGTATCATAAATTAAGTTTCTTATGTATTTAATCACAAAAGAAACTAAATCATCAATTCATGGTTTTGTTTGATGATTTGTGATTGGAAATGTTTAGCTTATATAAATTTTATAAAATAAAGATATGTACATCAATTTTTTTTATCAAATATATTGTCTAAATAATGTGTTTTGAGCACCAACCCTAGGAGTACGGGTTTCGGGTGATTCATCCTTATATATAACAAAACTAAAATTTCAAATATCTTTCCTAGAATGGGGTAATGTGTCTTTCCAACTACCATTGATCACATGTATATGTATTGTTCCAATATCCACAGAAGGAATTGTCACGTATTGATTGGTTCCAGTCGAAGGAGTTATATTCCTGGATTTATGCATTAATGTTGAAGCATATTCCCCTTTAATATTTTCTTTCTAGTTTCATGACTTATTCAGTTTATAATATTGTGAAAATAGATATTCTACATGAATTTTATCACTTAACTCATAGTCAGACTAACCATTCTTGTTCAGATCCCCACTTTTGAAAATAAGCATATTTTTACTTGAGTATCTCTAAAATAAGCATGGGATTTTTTCTCTTCATTAGTTATAAAAACCTAAGATCTCTCAATTATAATTAATTTCAAAGATAAATTGAAAATCGTAGAGGCTGTTAGTTTTTAGAGCTATATTCTTTTTATTGTAGATACCTCAACAACATTTTACTACATGTTGTTGGAAATATTACTCAAAAGAAGCCAATAAAACTACCTTCCCATCCTTTTCATCCACTAAGACATAAAACCTTTATAACATTTGAGGAGATTGGACACCTAAATCTGATTCCCTTATCCTCTATCTTGAGTAGTGTGCAATGTCATGATCCTTTCATTCCCCTCAATCAGATGTTCATACAGAAATGCATCACGCTTCTCGAATCAAATAAGACCCTTACTCTCTGAATTATTTACTTCAGTAGTTCTAACATTCAATTTAATTTTTCTATATTGGTTTATATCATTTTCATTAAATATGGAAATAATGAAAACTATATCCCATATAAAATTCAAAATCAGGTACCCTATGATTCCACAAGCCAACTAGAAAGGGGGAACCCTTCAATATTCAATCCTAAGACTAACTTAATATATGGGTTTTGATAGGCTGACCATATTAATCATTTTATACTATGGTAAATTTTAATTAGCATATGATAAAAATGACTAATATTGACTTGTTTTGTAAAATAATCCATTTTAATCGTAATCCAATATTAGAGGATATTTCATGTAGAATTTTGGGATGATACAGGACCTAGTTCATATTATGAATTTTAAAAAATGAATACACAATATTTTCCATACACTTTAACTCATTTAAATTAAAATTATGTTTTTTTATTTATTAAAATTATAGATTTAATGTTGACTAAGACAATACTCTAGTCTATGAACTTCAATTATTTTGGGGAAAGGAGTAAATTAAAAAAAATTCTAAAACCAAGTGAAAAAAATCAATTCTATAAATCACCAAATATGAGAAATATTAATTACAATATCACAGACCTTAATTGGAATCACACACATTTCCAAAGAGATTTTACCAATAATATAATGCTTACAAAAATTATGTCTCTTAAAAATTATTTTGTTTCTCATCATGAAATGAGCTACCCCATCCTTCATAACAATCTACTCTGAGGATTTATCATAGATGTAAGTGAAAGAGAAATTGTCCTCTAGAAAACTTAAAATATTCTATTTATTAAATTTTTTTTCTTGATCAATAACCAAAGATAAATTTTACATAGGAGTATTTGATTTCCATACATATCCTAAAATCGAAGGCTTGAGATAAATTTCTTCATCCATCATAAATTACATTGATGGAAAACAAAATCCATCATATTACTAATCATATTCTTGATTTCCTCCTCCCAAATGGCTAAATGTTATCATGTATCAAATGCAATTGTATCAAAAAAATGACTTATTTATTTTTATATATATATATTTTGTATTTTTAATGTTTCATATATGATTGCATTTACCATGAATATTTATTTTATTAATATAGTAAATAAAATTATATTTGTTATATTTTTTGTGTTATAAATTTAAATATGTTATAAATTTAGTTATACTCATAATATTATTAATATATTTACATTTTTTATAATGATAAATATATTAATTATTTTTATAAAAAATATATCATAGGATACTCTTTTGTATAGATATTTTTTATTAATACATCAAGTAAAAATATTTTTATTATATATTTTACATTATAAATTTTAATATATTATAACTATAGTTATATTTGCAATTATATATATATTTATACAGACCCACCTGACCCATGAAATTCATGTCGTTTCTGAAGTAGACCCCCTCCCCCCGATGTGTGTAATAAACCCCAAGTATCGAACATGAACTACAATCCATTTAGGTAAAACTACACATCCCATAATACCCTGCATAATCATGGGGGAAAACCAAAAGGATTATAATTACAATGGATAATAAATACAAGTAGGAATCAAACCCCTTATATTGATCCTCTGATGCACGATATGAACTACTTAGTAGCTACTTAGGGGTAAAATAAATTTATTTCTATTTTCTATACTTATTAATTTATTTATTATTATTATAAAAATACAAATAAACATTATTTTGTACGGTTATTAGAAATTTTATTATGATTTATATAAATATAAAAATGATTATAATAATAAAAATGTTTTATATTTATTATCAGATATATTTTTATTAAAAATATGATTATTTAATCGATATTGTTATATTTTATTATATTTTTTACATCTACTTTTATAAATATAAAATAGTTATATTTATTGTACAAAATATAATAAATTTATTTATATTATTATTTTAATAAAATATTACTATTATAATTTAAAAACTAATACAAAATAATCAAGTCATTAAAGATGATAAATTAAAAATAAACAAATCAATCAATGTGGGCTGAGATTCGCTATCATAATTAATGCACCCATTATTTTATCATGTGAAAATGTAAGGTAGTGTGAGATAGACAATTTTACCAACACGGTCTTGGGTTCTCATTTGAGACATGGGGTATAGTACTTGCTTTGGTACAGTAGGCCTACATTGGGAAAAGCACGAATTGTATGTGTCGGGTGGAGTTTCTGTATATAAAAATAAATATGATTATATAAATTATATTTTTTTATATTTTTTACATATTTTCTCAAAATATAATAGAATTACATTTAGTATAACTTATATTGTAAATGTATTTATAATATTTTCATAATTATATATTTTATTATAATTTTGAAAACCAATAAAAATAATCACATCATTAAAAGTGTGAAAAAATTTAAAATTCAATCACCATAAGTACATTTCCCCACTCTAATGGTTCATGCATGAAAAATGTGGAGAATGAATAGTTTTTCGGTGAACAACAAAGGTTCAGGGTGAATCAAAAACACATATCATGAATTTTCAACTAAGCCTTTTATTGTAATCGATAAAAATTATCGGATGGACATGAAAAAGAATTCCTTAGAAAATAAATTTAAAATGATGATTATTTGAAAGAAATATGAAACCAATAAGTTTTGATATTTTCCACATAAGATTCATAAATAATTTATTTGAATAATGTATTACTTATCATTGAATCCATTCTTTTTTTCGATATTTAGTTGAAAACCCTCCTATAATACCATCATTTTGATAGAGTAATCTAGGTTAGAATCCATCTAAAAGTGGTATAAATGTGTTCTTACAATATATAATTATCATTTTAGACTACTCTATTTAATAGAATGGTTAGATCTAACACTTATGGTGAAATTTTTTGATGAAAAAAGAATCATTCAGGGTGAGAAGGAATTGATCTTTGTGAGTAATAGAATTCCATTATACTTTTAAAGGTGTCATGGAAGATTAGATCTTTAGGGATTCAGTGAATACTCTCTAGAACATGTTTTTAAAATTTTTTAGAATGCTTCTAGGGTTTCCGAATATTTTATAATCGGGTTTAAACAATGTTAGAGTTATAATATAATAATTTCACATGGTCACCTATTATTTTTTTAATATTAAGGAAACCCCATGTCTGAATAATAATATAATTATTATTGTTTTCATGACACACAGTAAATCCATAGATTAAATAAATATTATTCCCCTAAATAAAAATATTAATATTTATGAAATAATATGTAATATAAATTTTTTTTTATTAAACCTAAATCTTGGTACACCATCCTTCTTAATATTTATTGGTCCTTAAACAAAGAAAATTTATTTAATTAAATAAATATCCTTATGTTATTCAAAAATAAATAAATAATTATTAAATTTAGTAAAATGTTGAATAAAATTCATTAAAAATTATTTTGAGTAAATAAAAAAATTACCTTGAGAGTAAAATAGAATAAATAAATTTTATATGTTAATTTAATTTAATAAATAATATCCCGGTGAATAAATATTTATTAAATATTCAAATCACATATATATTATCTATAAAAATTGGTGAAAAAATACTTGTGAGAAACATAACATGAATAACTATTAAACAATGTGCATGAATAATATTTTTATAACATGTTAAATTCATATAGAATTGAACTCGGATTAGGAATATGCATAGTTTTCATCACTTTATGCCTCTTTGTCAGTGACATTAGGATACACCACCCAAATTCCAATGTTATTATCTAGAAACATTCAAAGGATCCCATATAGAAATAATATAATGTCAAAATTACATGAAACAACCTATGAATGTATTCTATTTAATATAGTCATTTATTTGTGATAACACTAATCAACATTCTCCAAACAATTGTAATCAACAAATATGGTTGATGAATCTTTTATTGATATTTCATAGTTGAAATTTACAATATAACTCCACTAACATGGATTTAATTATGTATCTCCATTACCATATAAGGGTCCAATATATTAAATTTCATTCATGAATATAAGGGACACATATTTTCTTGTACAATTCATTAATAAAATATATGTTATGACAAAAGTAATATATCCAACAAATTCATAAACAAAATTCATAATTATTTATGTAAATACATCAAATTATGTTACTAATGGTATTCATTAATAATATTATTAATGTATACGGACCATTAAACATGTCCACATATAGAAACATCCAATGAAACATATAAATATGGATATCCTAATAGCATTTTAGGTTCTCATATTCTCTATTATTGAGATTACTGGGGACTAAATTATTGAGAAGAAGTTTCAATGTATTATATTATCCTACCCCTTATATCTTATATCATTTTTGTCCCTTGAAATGACATATTCAATTCATAATCTAGTGTTTTAGAATACTACCATGAAGATTCTAGGTTCTCATTATAATTGGAAACTATTATGGACCATCAGTGTGACATGTACTACTAATAAATTAACACATACTATGTCATGTACAAGAACAATTATGATGTGATGGAAATTTATTAATATACAATGTACATGAATGGTGTTAATGATAAAGTCTATATATTTTGGCTTTAGGGAACTAACTCCAACAGAATCCCACTTACATGAGAGCCAACTATTATCACTCTTTAATATGCTATCTATTATATGATTTCCATCCATCTGATGAGTGAATTCATTAGTTAAGGGGTCCACCATGTTATCATCATTATAAATTTTCCTTATAATGACATCCCCCTCTTCAAAAAATCAATCAATAAGTGATAATTCTAGAGTCTGTTCTCCTTTCATTGATGTGACATTTTCCCCTTTTCATGAGAAACCACTATAATATTATCACAATAAAATGTGACTAAATATTTACAAATAGGGACCACATCATTTTGTTCAACTAATTTTCATATCCAAACTAATTCTATGGTAGCATAATAATCTATAATATACTTGGATTATTCAATGTAACTAGAAAAAATTGGATTATTTGAACTCTACAAACCTACGTCTCCTCTAATGATACTGAAGATGTATCCCGACGCTGACTTCATATCCTTATGATCTATTTAAATACTAGAATTAGTATATCCTCTTATGACTAGCTTTTCATTTCCTCTATATACTAGGAACATATCCTTAGTACCCTATAGATGCATGAATATATCCTTAACAATAGACTATTGTTGTTCTCTTGATCATCTCGATATCTACATACTATTCTCAAGACATTGTAAATGTTAATTATATTACAAAACATGCAATAGATGATTGATTTTATCACATAAGCATTGAGATATTTTGTATTCTCTCTCACACTCTCCCTTTTCTTATTTGACGACCCATTTTCAGAAAGAGATGCAAACCATGTGACACTGGAACTAATATTCTCTTATGTTGTTCCATAATGAATCTATTTAGTATTTTTTAAATTTATGTATAGTTAATATATCCATGAACCCACTTGGATTTATTAGGAATGATTATTTTTTTCATATATATATATTGATTTACATATGTACATTATAGAGAAAAACTCATTTAACAAATTCACAATTTATTGGAAAACTAGTATGTTATTTCCGAAGGGGTAGCATGCCATCAACATATATTACATGGAATACAGACACAATCCCTAAAACTATTTTAAACACACTATTGAAATCCACTCATTAAGAAACTAAAATCTTTTTTGGAATCATTGAACTGAATGTTCTGGGACCTATATACATAATTCCATCTATAAGTGGATCTTTGTATCATATAAATATTAATGCATTTCTTAGAGTCCCAATCACTTCAGGTTGTGTCATATATACATCTCTCTAAATGTTCTAAATGTAACACCCCGACCCCAGTTACCCAGAGTCGGTGCATTATTACATAACATTGGTATGATCACAAGAAAGATCAAATCTCGAAAGACCGATTGGTTTAGTAGCCTTGGAAACACTAGATATATTCATAAGTTTTACATTACATCATAAAATGAAAAACTACTACAACAACATAATGTTTCCACAATCCACACTATTAACCCCTCATAAAATCCCTGCAGGACATTCATAACTTACTTCTTCACATCCTGGGAAAAATAAAACATAGAAAAGGGGTGAGCTCAAATGCCCAGTAAGGATAACAATATAGCAGAAACTTTCATAAATAAGAATAAACATTTTAGGCAATGCATTACTAAAACAAAAGCCTTTTAAACTTGAACTTCAACATAGTATGGCAAAAGTAAAAATGAAATAATTCCATTTACTTATTCACATGAATATTCTACTAATCGAATAATCACATGAAAAAAAATCAATAACCACTTTCATAATGTTGGAATGCATAATGCCAGACTATCATAACCACATAGTCAAGGCCTCGTGCCAAGACTACAAATAAGATTTTGTCAAGGCCTTGTGCCAAGACACTAGTTTGTCTCATGAGATCTATCGATGCATCGAGGAGCTATAGCGGGCTCCACCCGTCACTTATTAAGTCCAATGCATTCCCATATGAAAAGGTTTAAACATAACATAAACATTCGTATTAAAACTAGCATACGAAATGTCAATAATTTCACCATAAACTATGAATGGTATAAAAATAGCACATCCATAGTCAAACATATCACAAAACCTTCAATACAATATAGAAGTTTTGTATCATAATAAATCAACTTCAAATAATCTTAAAATCCATCAAAGGATGTTGACATAGATGAAATCAAAATTCTTTTTTAAATAAATATCTCCTTTTATTTTGAAATCATTTAAGATCCATATAAAATAAAACATTTTCTTTGAAAATATTCTTATAAGCTTGTAAGGAAAGCTTTGAAGATTTTATAACGGCGTAAAATAACCGCACCCGCCGTATAAGTTAAAAAAACATTCTTACCTCAATTCTGTCGAAAAGGTTAAAAAGGACCTTGTTTTGAAAACGACGGAAAGATTCCTTTATAAACCTCTTATAAAAAGTCAAACAAGGGTATAAATGACTTTAACCCATATTCTTGTAAATAGTAATAATGTTTTGAAATACATTTTTAAGAAACATGGATGTGGATGATAAAGATATCCCAGTAGATTATTACGTATAAACAACCTCGGATAATGAAGAGATTGTGAAATAAACCCTTACCTTGTACTTTTCCTTGGTTGGGGTAGGTTAACCTCCTGTATAATGGTGAAATAATTGTTATTAAATTATACAAGAATCATATACATTAATATGATATCATATATGATCTTTTAATATTGCTTTATTAATAATATCTTAGTATTTATCGTCGTTTCAGGTGATAATCGATTCGTTCTTCTTAAATGTTTGGTTACGTAAGACATGTTTGTAATGGATAGATTAAATCTTATTCATAATCAGAATGATATTAACATTATTTTTAACCCTAAAATGACAATAATACTTGAATGGATACGATGGAGGATGGATCTCACCGCGTTCGTGGAGACGGTAGTCCGTACGTACGCACGAACGATACTTCCATTTAATTTTTATTTTAAAAGAATTGAATCCAAATGATACATAGGTATATTACTATTCCATTATAATATAATATTTTATATATGTTACTTAAGTTCATTAACACCATCCTTTATATGTTCCATGTGTGGTATGAACGAGTCATATCATTTTAAGGGGGCGGTAGTCCACACTTCCTCAAATGAAATTATCGTATGTATATACAACATGAAACGAATAATGGTATGAAATAAAATGGAATTACAGAAGCTTATATATAAAATATATATCATTAATATCATATTTAATTACAGTGTCATCATAATGGCCACCATGAGAGGCGGTAAGATGTATTTGAACAATCATCATTTCGTGAGGCGTTAGTTTGCCATCCACAGAAACATTATGTTCATCATCCATTAGATGGAGTTGTGTGTATGTGTAGTTTGAATCCTTCTTATAACAACATCCTAGTATATTGAGGATACTGGTGTTGTTACAAAAGAAAGGAAATAAAAAGAGTTTGGGGGTTGGAGAAGCAAAATAAAGGAAACTAATTTAAGAGAAATCGTTACCTTTAATTTAGGTAACTCACTTTGGTTGGAACCAAAGGACTTCTTGAAATGATTTCTGCCTACGGGGAAGCTTCAAGGAGGAGGAGAGGGATGTGGGGAGCCTAGTTGGGAAGAGTTTGGACAAGCCAAGTGGCTTGAGAGGTGTGAGGAATGAGTAGAAGTGGTCTCCTTTTATAAGGGAGAAGAGGGGCTCTTTAGGAAAGAGTGAAATTATTACTTTATAATATAATTATATTCGGTTTATAATGGTCCAAACATCATTGAGGTCGAAGATAAGATGACTCATATTCTAAATAACATCAACCAATAAGAATTGGACAGGTTTTAGATAATATTTTAATCATTATAATCTTATTTATTTAAATGATTTATTAATGAGGTAAACATTGCATCATTATTGTGTCATTAATAATTTAAATTATTTGATGTCTAAAAATTATAAATAAAATATAATTATGTAGGAAATCTTTTTTAGCTTTCTAATGAATATTTATAATAGAAAATCCAACATGTATAACCCTATGTAAAAATTGTTCTTCTAAAAAATGTAAGCTTATGCCATTTTTATTTTTATTTTAACTATATTAATATAAAGTGTCCCTACCACATACAAGTGGCTCCAAGGGGTCCCCAAATTGACCCAAGGATGCCCATGGTCGGGTATGTGTCCACCAATAAGATTAGGACACGTTTTAGGGCAATTTTTTATTATTATAATATTATTTTTTAACCCTTATTTACCGGATTTACCCTTTAACCATGGTAAATAAAATATTTACCGCAGTAATTATTCAAAATGTGTAAAAATAAAAGTTACCTATTTACACAATTTGAACATCCTGATTCCAAATATGGAATCCATTTTCCTAAATTCAAAACACAGAAGTGGCAGAAATTAATTTAAAATTAATTCCCGCTGTCAAAACAAAAAGCGTGTTTTTAAGAGATAATAACTATCAAAAGATTGACACTAGTTTATGTTTGGTTTAATTGTAAAATTATGTCCAATGACCAACATTATATTAAAATGTAAAAATATATTCTAAATATACCTTAAAACTACTAAAATTCATAATTTATCACTATTAATTATTTTGATTAAAAAAGTTGTTTTTAATTAAAATTTAGTAATTTTCACTATTCATCAAAATATGAAAGTTATCCGAAAAGTACCAAAATTTCACCTTAGGCTAAATTCGATATTCCGAGTCCAAAAATGAAGTCCATTTTCAAATATAAAATATATATAATTTCAAAAAGTAGGTATTACTATTCACAACGGCTAGTTTAATTAGTTGTGGTGTGTGTTAGAACTCGAGGTTGCGTACAACAAACGCTATCGCATTATTCGAAGGGAAACGTACCGTAGAAGCTTGGGGTGTTACATTCTCCCCTCCTTCAAATAATTGCGTCCTCGCAATTTCTAGGGTATTACTGCATAAAAAGACTCGGGTGGTTCTTCATCATAAGTTCCTCGGGTTCCCACGTTGCCCCTTCCATCTTATGATTTCTCCACAAAACTTTTACCAGACGCGTCGTCCGGTTTCTCAGTACTTGTTCTCTTGTATCAAGAATCTTGACGGGCTCTTCACAATAAGACAGATCAGGTTCCAGTTCTAATTCCTCATAGGTGAGTACATGCGTTGGGTCAGGCATGTATTTTCTCAACAGAGATACGTGGAACACATCGTGAACTTTGGAGAGACTTGGCGGCATTGCCAATCGGTAAGCTACAACCCCAATTCGTTCTAGAATTTCGAAAGGTCCGATGTACCTGGGACTCAATTTACCTTTCTTTCCAAAACGTATGACTCCCTTCCATGGAGATACCTTCAGGAAAACATGATCACCGACTTGAAATTCCAAATCCTTCCTTCGATTATCGGCATAGTTCTTCTGCCTACTTTGAGCTTCTTTGATGTGATTTTGGATTACTTTCACCTTTTCCACCGTTTCCTCCACCAGTTCTGGGCCTACAAGTTTTATTTCACCAACGTCATCCCAACAGGTTGGTGTAAGACATCTCTTTCCGTATAACGCTTCATATGGTGCCATCTGTATACTCGAATGGAAGCTATTGTTATAGGAAAATTCTACCAGAGGTAAATATTGATCCCACATACCCTGAAAGTCAAGTGAGCAAGATCTCAACATGTCTTCTAAGGTTTGAATAGTCCGTTCTGATTGTCCGTCTGTCTGAGGGTGGTAAGCAGTGCTCAAATGAAGTTCAGTATCCAGGGATTTCTGAAGACTTTTCCATAATCTTGAAGTAAAACGGGGATCACGATCAGAAACAATCGATAGGGGTACTCCATGAAGTCTCACAACTTCATTAATGTATAGTTTTGCTAGACGTTCTCGGGGTAGATCTTCTCTTATAGCAAGAAAATGTGCTGACTTGGTAAGACGATCAACAATAACCCATATTGCATCGTTCCTTCTAGGAGTCTTTGGTAGCCCCATGACAAAGTCCATCGTAATATTGTCCCATTTCCACTCCGATATAGGAAGAGGTTGCATGACTCCTTCAGGCTGTTGCCTTCCAGCTTTCACTTGTTGACAAACCATACATCTTGACACAAAATCAGCAATCTCCCTCTTCATGTTGTCCCACAAAAAATGTTCCTTCAAATCTCTATACATTTTGGTGCTCCTAGGGTGTATAGAGAAATTGGAACTATGAGCATCATCCAGCAATTCCCTTTTTAGATCAGGTATATTGGGAACATAAAGTCTCTTCCCGAATTTCAAAATTCCATCTTCATACACAAAGTCTCTCAATCTCCCTTCATTCACAGCTTTAATCTTCTTCTGAAATTCTTCATCATCGGTCTGAGAACTCTTAATCTTTTCTAGTAAATATGGTTTGGCAACAATTTGAAAAAGCATTGTGGTTTCACCTTCCCTGGTTATTCCCATGTCCATATTCACTAGATCCATGAAAATTGGATCCCTTTCAATTCTCATATTGTTCAAAACTCCATGGTCTTTTCTACTCAAAGCATCTGCCACCTTGTTTGCTTTCCCCGGGTGGTAGTGTATCGTACAATCATAATCCTTGAGTAATTCAAGCCATCTCCTTTGCCTCATGTTGAGTTCTTTTTGTGAGAAAATATACTTCAAACTCATGTGATCAGTATAAATCTCACATTTTTCACCATAGAGGTAGTGCCTCCATATATTCAAAGCAAAGATCACAGCTGCTAACTCAAGATCATGAGTAGGATAGTTTTGTTCATGAATTTTCAACTGTCGTGATGCATAGGCAATAACTCTATCATTCTGCATAAGGACACAACCAAGTCCTTTCTTTGATGCATCACTATAAATAACGAACCCATCATTCCCTGATGGTAGAGTAAATATAGGATCATTGACTAATCTTCTCTTAAGTTCTTCGAAACATTCTTCACACTCTTTTGTCCAAACAAATTTAACCCCTTTACGTGTGAGCTTCGTTAATGGGTTAGCCAATCGGGCAAAATTCTGGACGAAACGTCGATAATAACCTGCCAAACCAATAAAACTGCGTACCTCAGTTATACTCGTAGGTGCTGGCCATTCTTGGATTGCCTTGGTCTTAGAAGGATCAACAGAGATTCCATCTTTAGAGACAATATGGCCAAGAAAAGAAATATCCTGAAGCCAGAATTCACACTTGCTAAACTTCCCATATAATTCATGCCTCCTCAGAGTCTTCAAGATAATGCGCAAGTGATTTTCATGATCTTCGTAGGTTTTGGAGTATACCAGAATATCATCAATAAATACCACCACAAATTCATCGAAATACTCCTTGAAAACTCTATTCATCAGATCCATGAATACAGAGGGTGCATTAGTCAATCCAAACGGCATTACAGTAAACTCGTAATGCCCGTACCTGGTTCGAAATGCTATCTTCGGAATGTCTTCCTTCTTCACACACAACTGATGGTATCCAGATCGAAGGTCAATCTTTGAAAAGTATTGAGCTCCATGCAGTTGGTCAAATAAATCATCAATACAAGGTAGGGGATACTTGTTCTTTATCGTTATAGCATTGATCTCCCTGTAGTCGATACATAACCTCATAGATCCATCTTTCTTTTTAACAAAAAGAACAGGGGCTCCCCATGGAGAAACACTAGGGCGAATAAATCCCTTATTACTCAATTCCTCTAGTTGTTTCTTTAGTTCGACTAACTCTATAGTGGCCATTCTATAAGGGGTCTTCGATATAGGCCTTGATCCAGGAATCAAATCAATGGAAAACTCAACTTCTCGTTCTGGAGGATGTCCAGGTAAATCTTCCGGAAATACATCTACAAATTCTTTCACAATAGGTACATACTCTATTTGAACATTCCTTTCCTCACCGACAGTTATTTCATTCTCTTCCTCCCCAATAATCGAATTAAGTTGAGCTACTGGGGGTGGATCTAAATAAGAATTAGGTGGTGACGATTCTGCTCTAAAAATAAGGTGTTCCTTATCATTATCATCAAGAATCGTAACCTCTTTCTTCTTACAATAAATCTTCACATCATAGTCCGAAAGCCAGTCCATACCGAGGATTATATCAAACTCAATCATAGGTATGATGATGAGATCAGCAGATAAAGAAAATTTATGTGCTCTAATGGGGACTGATTCACAAAACTTTGTTGCAACGATACTTCCCTTAGGAGTTTTGACTGACAACTCCCTTATTAAATCAAATTGGAAATATCTAATTTTCTTAGCAAACTGGGAAGATATGAAACAATGCGATGATCCAGAATCAAATAATGCATTTGCTAAACTTGAGGAAACCATTAAATTACCTGCCACCACGTCTTTCGGAGCTTCTACCTCAGCAATAGTGATAGCATAAGCCTGGCCTTGATCCCTTGGCCTTTTCTGAGGTAAGTTCTCCTGACGCTTAGGACATGCATTTGCATAATGCCCCATCTCCCTGCAATTGTAGCACTGAACGTTGGTAGCTTCCTTCTTCCCCTTGCAATCATGAGCTTGGTGGCCTTTTTCACCACACTTGTAACAGACTCCCATTCCCTTCAAGAAAGTACCAGGATGTTTCTTCCCGCATTTACCACAAGATGGATATTCGACCTTTCCCTTCTTCCCCTTATTTCCATTCCCAGATTGATCAGCAGGTCTCTTCTTCTCTTGCTTTGCTTTAAAGTCATAAGACTTAGAGAATTCCTTTTCGGTCTTGATAGCACATGAGACAATGTCTTCGTACGATGAAAAGGATTGTGAGACTAACGCTCGACGGAGAAATGGTTTTAACCCATCAAAGAAACGATCAATCTTACTTCTTGGGTTACGAATATAATCACCAGTGTACCTCGCTAACCTTGTAAAGTTAGCCTCATACTTTGTGACATTCTCATCCTCCTTTTGTCTCAGACTCAGAAATTGCCTTTCCATATCTGCTCGATGGTCGTGAGGGAAGTATTTTTCTAAAAACAGATCTTTGAACTCCCTCCATTCCATACTTGATACTTCATCATCTTCCTTCGTATTTTGAATCAATGACCACCATTGATCAGCATCTCCAGTGAGGCGGTAAACTGCCATGATAACTTTTTCCCTTTCACTGCTCCCCAAAGCCTGAAATATTTTCTCTAGGGAAAATATCCATTGCTCAGCTACTAAGGGATTTGTATTCCCATTGAACGTTGGTGGTTGTTGCCTCATGAATCGATCTAACATTGATCCTCCACGCTGCGGATCAGGGTGCTCCATACGGGTAAGGTTATTATTCATAACCTGAGTAAGTTGTCCCAGTATGGTGATTAGCTGATCAGCACCAGTTGCATCACCAGCCCCACTATAATTATCTTGAACAGGAGGGAAATCCCTACATGGAGTGCGTGCATTGATACGGTTTTCATTTCTTCCACTAGGCGCCATTTCTAAACAATGGCATAAACTAGATCAGTTTATGAATCAAAATACATAATCCCATACTTATAAAACACTTAACATAAATTGAACTATTTATGGATATAATCCATAATCATAAAAATGTTTTCTTTGAGGAAGTATATACTCATAAACCCTTCATAATGATTTGTAAAGAAAATGAGAGTTATCCTAAGCATATCCCCCGGGAGTGTCGTAACCAGGAGTGCAGCAAGACCCGTTGTCGTGCACCAGTTCCCGTTCGAGTCTAGCTCAAAGCGGTGTTTTCGGGTTTTACCCCTAGGTACATCTGTGCCAGAGCCGCCTCTACCTGCTCGTATCCAGAAAGGGATGTATTGCTCGGAAAACTCACAAAATCTCTACAATACCAAAATTCTAGGAAGTTCCTCTATACTAATCCTCAAAGTTCATCTTAGGTCTACGTGCTCTAATCAGAGTTTATCTAAATCTAGCTTCCAAGGTTTGTACTAAACTTCCTCTGATACCAACTGTAACGCCCCGACCCCAGTTACCCAGAGTCGGTGCATTATTAAATAACATTGGCATGATCACAAGAAAGATCAAATCTCGAAAGACCGATTGGTTTAGTAGCCTTGGAAACACTAGATATATTCATAAGTTTTACATTACATCATAAAATGAAAAACTACTACAACAACATAATGTTTCCATAATCCACACTAAAATCCCTGCAGGTCATTCATAACTTACTTCTTCACATCCTGGGAAAAATAAAACATAGAAAAGGGGTGAGCTCAAATGCCCAGTAAGGATAACAATATAGCGGAAACTTTCATAAATAAGAATAAACATTTAAGGCAATGCATTACTAAAACAAAATCCTTTTAAACTTGAACTTCAACATAGTATGGCAAAAGTAAAAATGAAATAATGCCATTTACTTATTCACATGGATATTCTACTAATCGAATAATCACATGAAAAAAAATCAATAACCACTTTCATAATGTTGGAATGCATAATGCCAGACTATCATAACCACATAGTCAAGGCCTCGTGTCAAGACTACAAATAAGATTTTGTCAAGGCCTTGTGCCAAGACACTAGTTTGTCTCATGAGACCTACCGATGCATCGAGGAGCTATAGCGGGCTCCACCCGTCACTTATTAAGTCCAATGCATTCCCATATGAAAAGGTTTAAACATAACATAAACATTCGTATTAAAACTAGCATACGAAATGTCAATAATTTCACCATAAACTATGAATGGTATAAAAATAGCACATCCATAGTCAAACATATCACAAAACCTTCAATACAATATAGAAGTTTTTTATCATAATAAATCAACTTCAAATAATCTTAAAATCCATCAAAGGATGTTGACATAGATGAAATCAAAATTCTTTTTTAAATAAATATCTCCTTTTATTTTGAAATAATTTAAGATCCATATAAAATAAAACATTTTCTTTGAAAATATTTTTATAAGCTTGTAAGGAAATCTTTGAAGATTTTATAACGGCGTAAAATAACCGCACCCGCCGTATAAGTTAAAAAAACATTCTTACCTCAATTCTGTCGAAAAGGTTAAAAAGGACCTTGTTTTGAAAACGACGGAAAGATTCCTTTATAAACCTCTTATAAAAAGTCAAACAAGGGTATAAATGAATTTAAACCATATTCTTGTAAATAGTAATAATGTTTTGAAATACATTTTTAAGAAACATGGATGTGGATGATAAAGATATCCCAGTAGATTATTACGTATAAACAACCTCGGATAATGAAGAGATTGTGAAATAAACCCTTACCTTGTACTTTTCCTTGGTTGGGGTAGGTTAACCTCCTGTATAATGGTGAAATAATTGTTATTAAATTATACAAGAATCATATACATTAATATGATATCATATATGATCTTTTAATATTGCTTTATTAATAATATCTTAGTATTATCGTCGTTTCAGGTGATAATCGATTCGTTCTTCTTAAATGTTTGGTTACGTAAGACATGTTTGTAATGGATATATTAAATCTTATTCATAATCAGAATGATATTAAAATTATTTTTAACCCTAAAATGAGAATAATACTTGAATGGATACGATGGAGGATGGATCTCACCGCGTTCGTGGAGACGGTAGTCCGTACGTACGCACGAACGCTACTTCCATTTAATTTTTATTTTAAAAGAATTGAATCCAAATGATACATAGGTATATTACTATTCCAGTATAATATAATATTTTATATATGTTACTTAAGTTCATTAACACCATCCTTTATACGTTCCATGTGTGGTATGAACGAGTCATATCATTTTAAGGGGGCGGTAGTCCGCACTTCCTCAAATGAAATTATCGTATGTATATACAACATGAAACAAATAATGGTATTAAATAAAATGGAATTACATAAGCTTATATATAAAATATATATCATTAATATCATATTTAATTACAGTGCCATCATAATGGCCACCATGAGAGGCGGTAAGATGTATTTGAACAATCATCGTTTCGTGAGGCGTTAGTTTGCCATCCACGGAAACATTATGTTCATCATCCATTAGATGGAGTTGTGTGTATGTGTAGTTTGAATCCTTATTATAAAAACATACTAGTATATTGAGGATACTGGTGTTGTTACAAAAGAAAGTAAATAAAAAGAGTTTGGGGGTTGGAGAAGCAAAATAAAGGAAAATAATTTAAGGGAAATCGTTACCTTTAATTTAGGTAACTCACTTTGGTTGGAACCAAAGGACTTATTGAAATGATTTCTGCCTAAGGGGAAGCTTCAAGGATGAGGAGAGGGATGTGGGGAGATTATTTGGGCAGAGTTTGGACGAGCCAAGTGGCTTGAGAGGTGTGAGGAATGAGTAGAAGTGGTCTCCTTTTATAAGGGAGAAGAGGGGCTCTTTAGGAAAGAGTGAAAGTATTACTTTATAATATAATTATATTCGGTTTATAATGGTCCAAAAATAATTTAGGTCGAAGATAAGATGACTCATATTCTAAATAAAATCAACCAATAAGAATTGGACAGGTTTTAGATAATATTTTAATCATTATAATCTTATTTATTTAAATGATTTATTAATGAGGTAAACATTGCATCATTATTGTGTCATTAATAATTTAAATTATTTGATGTCTAAAAATTATAAATAAAATATAATTATGTGTGAAATCTTTTTAGCTTTCTAATGAATATTTATAATCGAAAATCCAACATGTATAACCCTATGTAAAAATTGTTCTTCTAAAAAATGTAAGCTTATGCCATTTTTATTTTTATTTTAACTTTATTAATATAAAGTGTCCCTACCACATACAAGTGGCTCCAAGGGGTCCCCAAATTGACCCAAGGATGCCCATGGTCGGGTATGTGTCCACCTATAAGGTTAGGACACGTTTTAGGGTAATTGTTTATTATTATAATATTATTTTTTAACCCTTATTTACCGGATTTACCCTTTAACCATGGTAAATAAAATATTTACCGCAGTAATTATTCAAAATGTGTAAAAATAAAAGTTACCTATTTACACAATTTGAACATCCTGATTCCAAATATGGAATCCATTTTCCTAAATTCAAAACACAGAATTGGAAGAAATTAATTTAAAATTAATTCCTGCTGTCAAAACAAAAAGCGTGTTTTTAAGAGATAATAACTATCAAAAGATTGACACTTGTTTATGTTCGGTTTAATTGTAAAATTATTTCCAATGACCAACATTATATTAAAATGTAAAAATATATTCTAAATATACCTTAAAACTACTAAAATTCATAATTTATCACTATTAATTGTTTTGATTAAAAAAGTTGTTTTTAATTAAAATTTAGTAATTTTCACTATTCATCAAAATATGATAGTTATCCGAAAAGTACCAAAATTTCACCTTAGGCTAAATTCGATATTCCGAGTCCAAAAATGAAGTCCATTTTCAAATATAAAATATATATAATTTCAAAAAGTAGGTATTACTATTCACAACGGCTAGTTTAATTAGTTGTGGTGTGTGTTAGAACTCGAGGTTGCGTACAACACACGCTATCACATTATTCGAAGGGAAACGTACCGTAGAAGCTTGGGGTGTTACACTAAATAAGATAATTTATTTTTAAATCCATCAACCAAATTTTATAGTCATGGAAATTTTTAATGGAATGAATAATTTTGATGAGCTAATGTTTGGAAATCAACGAAAAGGTTTCATCATAGTCAGTTAACTGATGTGGTTCAAAATCATTATCAACTGACCATTCATTATATGTATTCACTTTACCTCCATGTGAAATTATTTCTTGAATTTTAATTTTCAACAAATTATAATTAAATCATTTTTTGGATAGACTAGAACCCATACATTGTTCTGATATATATAATACATTTCAAAATTCATGTATTTTTTCCATCTTGTATCTTTTGATATCTATATTACCTACTTAGAGGACAAAATATCATTAATTTCAAGCATTAATCATTCATTATTCTTGGTGAATTCAAAAACATATCTTTCTTTTTCTCTAACCTCTCTTGTAATTTTATATAGTACATTTGTTTTCAGAATGAAATCTTCCATGGGGAATCATAAAATATATTCCTATAAAAGATATTATGTATTCTGAGAATTAACTTAATAAATTTATTTATTTTTCCTATTATCCTTCATTTGGATGTTTTCCCACACTATAAAGGTAGATGTCCAATAAATAAAAAATATAGTATATGAAGGGTTTTATAGGAAATATCTCTTCTATTTTGAAGGTTAACTGATTAAGATACACATCATCCCCATTTAGACTTGTTTGTTTCCATAAAAGACCTTTACCAATACCTAACATCCCCATAAATTCTGTTAGACAATACATATTTCCTTAGATAAATTAAATCATATGATTTTTAATTGGATACATTATTTGGAAACATATGATTCCACAAGAAAATTACCATATTATAACTAAATGAATTAATGAAAATGTTTCATTATATATATTCCTAGTACATTTTTAGTTTATATTATTATAGAAATGGGAAAAACATTTTCTTATGAAACCCATGTATTTTTCAACCGACTAACAAATTTCTATATATATAAGAAATCTCTTATTTCATTAAAACCATTCATCATGTACAACAAATACTATATAATATATACTATTATATAATAATTATATATATTAATTTACATCATAACCCAGGGGAATGGAAACAAAATAAAGCAGTGAGATCAGATTCTTAATAAAGGATAGACAGTGAAATCATAACATATCATTTGTAAGACTTATGGAATAACATAGGAACATGAATAATATAATAAGGGTAATAACAAGATAAGGATTATGTGAATCCCGACATGAAAATGTTGATACAATATATGAATGATATATTCAAAATTATATCACCAATTTTCATCACTAAGGTGTAACAAAATCAAATTACCAAGGTAATTCACCAAGGTATCATTGAAAATTAACAAGTGATGCTACAAAGGTATCATTAACATGTCATTTATAAAGATAAATTATTTACTCATTGAATTGGAGTACTATCAAGTTTCAAAACTCATATTACTGTGGTTATTTAACAATGTATCATAGCACATTACGATGACACAAAACCATTGTATTATAATAATATAATCTATATATTTTAATTATTTACCCAATGCATTAGAGCGCTATATGGGAACACCCTTAATATGTCAATAATTATGTATGCCAAAGAGAGAAACGAAACATAATTTAATCAATTTATAATTTTCCAACAGAATGAAATTTGTTACATAAAAAATCAAAAAAAAAATAGTAGAATTCATCCATAGAAAGAAGGTAGATGGTTTCAAAAGATAATATCATTGAAAATAATAGAAGTTGATGACATATATTTTAAATACATTTTCATGGTCCTTTGGAAAATCTACTTGAAATATATGACGAAAATGTAAGTGAGATAATAAATGTGTTTTTATAAAACGTTTTGAACATTTTCATAAAACGATAAGCTGTGGGTCACTCTGAAAATTTATTTTGAAAATGGTATTTTTTAAGAGATTAAAAATAATTCATTTTAAAAATAATTTTTTGGGAAGAAATATCAATATAAAATCCTTTAATAAGACAAAATTCATTCAATAATGTGAATTGAAAATGTTTTGAAATTGTTTACAATTTAAAGAAATCTTCAACAATGGATCCAAGAACCATAAAAATTTCAAACATTTGTGGTCAAAAAATTGGAAATTTTCACACATAAAATAAAAATTTAATAATTTTTTATAGAAATTAAATAAAATTTATTAGAAATAAATTTTTATTGGAGGATTGAATTTTCTATTTTGAATAGATTAGAATCCTATTTATATTTCAATGTAAATTTTTTAATTAAAAAAAATTGTAGAAATTATAGGAAAAAACATTCTATAAGATGATAAGGGAAATATAAGAATCACATGAGATAAAATATATTTAGGTATCTATATATAAAGGATTAAATTGGGTGGAAATTGAAATATGGAAATGAAGCGTAATTAATTTTTAAAGTAGATGTGATTTATTCTCAATGAGAATATAATTTTTGATAGAGAAATTTATCTATAAAGAAGCATTGATTTAAAAAGTAATTGTACCCAGAGTGTAAGAGAAAGTTCCATGAAATAAAAATATTAGTGTTTAAGAAGACCATATTTTTAGAAAAAAATATTAGAAGAATCATTATAACTGAACTAAGAGAGTTGAGTTAACAATAACACTTTTAAATTTTATAATAATTGAATTGAAATCCAATTGAGAAAAGAGAATGATATGAAACTACGCACCCCATGAATTACATGAATATGGGAAATTTTATTCATTAAACAATAATTAAAACATATAATTGATATAATGTTTCACACTATGAAATATATCTCATCAAATTAAATATTATACAGTGAATCCATACAATAATTCCTGACATCCCCTAAAGTTCCAAAATCATCTATATAAAAAAATGATTATCTTAATAACCTATTTAAAATCCTATTATATATCTATAACACTTTATAAAATTCATTTATAATTATTATAAACATTTATAATAGTTATTTATTATCTATTTTCAATATCGGGTTCGAGTAATCTTGGACATTTTGAACTATTTTCATAATAGATATTGTTGTTCGGCATTCTTCATCTAAATTTCAGAATTCTTAGATCATAAAAGGTACATTAATTTTTTATGTTAAATTATTCATAATTTTATAATTTAATTTCATAATTATTTAAAATATTACTCTTTATGATGAACTAAGTGATGATTTTGTTTTGTTAATTTATTACGAATGAACAATGTTGTATTAACTAATGAGTTAAAAGATTATATTACCATTACTGAAAAAATAATTATTTACATATTAATATATGATATTATGATTCCATATCCATAATTTTTATAAATTTTTATAACTATTCTTGTATGTGTTCAAATTGATATAACAAAAACATGTTATAATTATGTATGTGTATGGCTATGAAATAGATTATTTTGTTATAATATAATATTCACAAATGTATGTAAAAATTAATTACATTTTATTATCATAATTAATATGAATTGGTAATATTTATAAGCACAAGTTAATAAAATTTAATTTTCACTTATAAATCAATCATTTCACCTCTTGGTATTTTCATTTTTGGATGTCAATTTTTAAATGATCACTTATTGATAATATTAGTTATAGAATTAAAATTATAAATTTGCGGAAAATAAATCCCAAAAACGACATATCTATTCACTAAATACATTTATAGAACTATCCATGAATGACAGTGATAAAAAATAAATTATGTCATTCATGGAGGCGGTAGTTCACATAGAAACATGAGAAATATTTTCATTTTTTTATTTAATGGGAGGCGAATAGATAATGGTTTTACTACACATATAATAACATTTTATTATATTATTTATGTTGAATTAATTATATATATATATAATTAGAATGGGATTGGAGGATTGTGCATGATAATGATAAAGAAAGGAAGTTAATAGGAATGTAATACTTTCAATGAGAATTTTGATCATCTCTTAAAGTGTCCTTTGGAAATGTAGAAATCGAGGCAAATTGTTGAGGATAGAAAATTACAAACATGTAGAGATTATCTAGATGAATTAAATTAAAAAAAATCATTGTAATATCAGACATGTGGTATGTCTAGAAATGGGTATAATAGAGCCCATTTATTGATTAAAAAGAGTAAATAATCACTTTAAAACAATATTAGGTAAGGAGAAATGTTGAAATTTATTAAGATTTAGCTGGGTCAGGTGGGGAAATATTTTTGAGACATATGGGAAAGATTTTCAATCACGAAAAAGGTATTATAGAATGTCTAAATGTCAAATTAATTTAATAAAATTTAACCGACATTAGATTACCCATTTTGACACTTATTTATCTTCATTAAAATTTTATTATGGTAATATTTAATTAATAAAAATATAATATGACCCTTATTTCAAAATCTTAAATTGGTAAATCAAAATTTTTACTCTATTTAATCTAATTAAATTTCTATATATGAGCAAATTGACATTTAAATTTAAATATATAATGTGACGATTTTTATAGAAAATTTTGTTTTAATCATTAAGTTTTCCCAAACCTATAGATATAATAGATTACCAATAAAATGAGTTTTAATTTAATTTTTTATATTTCATTTTTGATTATATTATAGTATGTTTTATTAAAATAATTTAATTTAAATAATTAATATTAAGAAATAAACCATTCCATGAAAAATAAAAGATCTACTCTCATAACTAATATTTACCTTGGTAAATAAAATTTATGAAAAATTTTGAAATTTACCTCATTACATAATTTGATAAAGATTATTAAAAACAATAAAATAATTTTATTCAATTCAACTTCTAAAAGTTTTAAAATTTAATTTTAATATGATAATTCTTGAATGGTAATATAATTTTTGGAAAAATGTATCTTCTAAACATAAAATATATTTGGTACTTTCTTAGAAATAACTATTGAAATGATGTAAAAAAATTTATATATTATCAATTTTTTTATTTAATCCATTATTTAACAATAATATACTAAACATCACAGCTCATGAAAAGGAAATATTTTGAGAAAATATATTTATACGTATAACATGGTTTTATTTTTCAATTAGTTATACTAATTGAATTTTATTAATACATTAGTAAAAAGGGAATATTATTTTTATTTAAACATAAAAATAATTATTCAATTTAAAAAATATTCACACATAAATTAAATGGTATATTTTAATGGTTATATAATGTTATGTGGTTATATTAAGTTTAGTGTAAATTTTAAATCAAGTTATTAAGAACATATGGATTTAAAGAAATGATTATAATTTAAAATATTAGGGTTTTATATTATTCCCCAAATAAAAAATATTCAGCCTCATAATTTTAATAATTAATCACTAAAACATTTATTGTGGGTATCTATATGATAAATATAAGTTAGGATATATTTTTGAATTAGTCTCTTACAAGAATATATTAGGTGTGACTAGAAAAAAAGTCTTTTCATTCATCATGTTAATCAATTACACTATTTTTAATCTTTAACTTGTATCTCTATTACCTCATTCTACATAGATGATGAATCTTTTAGTTCCTTTGAGTTATTTTCTATAACATCTCGACACTATACATTGTCTTGGAAAGAGCTGATGTGCCACTTCCCTTGGTGACATCCCAAGGACAATAAATTCTTCTAATAAACTCCAAGGATAAAAATAATTATTAGGAGACTATTTACTAACATATAAAACAACCTAAAAAATAAAACTCAACAATATGGTATACAAATATAATGAATGAACAAACACAATACAAAACAAAAAATGATGAATCCATGATAAAGAATATGAGTTCACTAGCCAAAAACTGTTAAAATAAGACTACAAACTGACTGACCCAAACAAGGGAGACAAATTACCAAATGTGGAAATACACCCATTCTTTATACAAAAACAATCGGAAAGTAACATTGTCCATAAAAAAATATTATAAAAACCCCCATGATCTTTTATAATGTGAGTTATCACCCTTTATCTTCAACATGTTAAACAACATCTGCATACCAACTAGTGTGTATATGTAGGGGGTGAGTAATAATACCCAGAAAAAAACCTTAATATTGTTTCCTCATTCAAGTAATACTAGAATCCGGTAGTTTATATTTTTATAAAATATAAGGGGAGTATCAAAATATATTAAAGTATTTTACAAAAATAAAACCAATTAAGAATATTTTTAAGCAATATTTCTACACTAGAAAATGTGTAATTAAAATAGTTTTTCCAAAAATAGTTTTTTTAAAACAAGAAAAAGTAGGATATTAAAACATTAATTCCATTATTCTAATCACACACATATTCAAATTTATATCTACCAAAATTTCCCTGTAATAATGGTGGCTTCCAGCCATGATGCATCGACTAATAATTCAATTGAAAACTCTAACACACACATGGCCATACATAACTTGTAACTCACATGATGGTCATAAAATCATGGTAACTTCCATCCATGATCTTATTTATTGAATAAAAATAACCCAACCAACCAAACCCAAGCCAAGTAATCACAAAAAAACAATTTTTTCTTATATGATTTACTCTTTTCAAATGATAAATTTAAATCCCAGGTTCCAGTACCCATATCACAAAAACCAAGAATAAAAACATAAGGAAAATCTAGCAATGATTCAGATGTTTTTTTGAAATCAATTTATTCAAACCAAATAAAATCAATGATAGGTATAGAAGTATTAAACTATAAATAAAATGGATAATAATGGAAAAATACTTAACTCAACCTTTAACCCAAGATGAATTGAAACCATGTCATTATGGATCTATTAATTAAAACCATTATTCGATGATTCATCACAAAATACCCCTTAAAATATTTCATGACCACTATATCCGCGAAAGAAAGACCCAATATAGGGTTTTATCTAAAGTAATAAATAGATACATATAATTAGTTAAGAAACATAAACATACCAATTATTCTGAAGATCCAATGCAATTAGATATGTAAAATTTGACTTCAGAGTCAATATAGACCACAACAAGTACTTAGGAGAGGATTTCTATTTTAGAGACTAAGATGTGAGATGAAGAGAATTATGGTGACTAAATATATTAAGAAATAATTTTCCTGGAATTTCATTCTCATAGAATGTTTAGGACACATGGTTTAGGAAATCATGCTCTAACCTTACACCAGCATGTTCCTCCAAACCTCAACCATGCATGATTGGTTTTCATGATTTAGAAAAACATGTTCCAAAACATTTGTTTTACTATACATTTAGTTTCATTTTCTCTCGTAGTTACTCACATGTTTTTCCAAAAATATACACTATCCCTACACCCCATCTTATCCTTCTAATATCGTCACATAGTTACTTGGGGAAATCCAAACTATTTTGCTTAACCACACTCAAACAATTAATCCTTAAACAACATCCAATACCCACCAAAACCATCCATAAACTCCTAAAACTCATAATATTAATTATATTACAAAAAAAATATTCAATAAAATTGCAATTAAGCTAAAATAGGGGTGTTAAATGCTCCTTAACATATGGAATTCTATCGCCATAAAGATAAAAAATACTCGTGAAGAAAAAATGGTCAAACTACCAGTCTAGACATACCAAATGTACCAAAGTTATGAATTAAATAAGAAGGATATTATCATGCTTTACCATGATATTAAGGTCAAAGTTATTCTAATGGAACAACTAAATCAAAATAAATAAGCTCCCATCCCATACATAAATTTGTTTTGACTCATCATTTGGGTATAAGAAAAATGGGGGATAATAATATTTACATTTAATCTTGAAGGTAATGATACCCATTGAACAAGCCATAAATATGTTCTAGAAAATTGAATGGTTCTAAAAACTATGTAACCATCATCTATCACTGACATAGTTGATAGTTCATTAACCCAAAGGATATATTACAACATTTGTCCATTTTTAAACTACACAATATATAGTGGCAGAATATCTTAGAAAACTAGTAGATGACACTGGTAATGGAGAAATTCTTTAAATATGTAAATGAAGCATCTATAAAAAAGTGACACTATTTGGAAAATCAATTAACTTTAGGTATGGTCCCATGAACTTCAAATTTGAGAATATTTCATCGGTAAATGCATTAACCACTAATCTACAAATTAATAATCAACTTCAATTAAAGATGGAGAAATTTAGTTCAAAAAGAAACTTTATCACATACCAAACACACCCCACAACCTGAATTCCATTGATAATATCCTTTAAATAGGAATTATAGGTAGTATAGAATTCACCCCCTTACTATAAATGTACAAATATCATCATGGTAGGCCTATCGATCGGTGTGTAATATTCTCTACCATGAACAAATTATATATATATAAATAGAAATCTACTTGATGGTATCCTGGTATAAAGGAGTAACTTCAATTAGTCCCCAATAAACGAGAGATATAATTTTCATCCTCTAACCCATTCTTTCATCTCACCACTATATGGTATGACATAATGGTATGGATATGAAGAGTACACCAAAAAAATGTATAGATTTGGTCACCCAACATAGGAATGAGATTTTCAGGACTAGAAACTTTGACAAAATATATCTCCATATGACCAAAGTTCATGCTAGTGGAATAATCCATGGCTCATTCCTAAACCAACGTTTATCTAACCCATTTCCCAGAGACTAGATAGACTAGTTAACTACTATGCAATTGATCATGAACTGGGAGATGTAAACTAAGAAGTCCCTGGTAAAACACTACAAGAGATGAAAAAAATAAGGAATGAAAGTTAACAAACTCAACATGGAGGGTAAAAACCACTGATTTATATAATGAATCATATTTATCATTTCTAATTATAGAGAAATTACCATATAGGCCCCCATACCCTAACAAAAATCTATTATGGGTTACCCAACTTGAACCCCTTTTAACAACTAACACCTTTCCCAAATATTCGAATCAATAAAGATGGAAACCGTGTATTTATCATTTCAAATCCATTAAAAAATGAAAATTTTAATAGAATACGCAACAGTAACCATAAAATTAGATCAATCAATATGAAATCAAATGTGAGGAACCACTTCATTCCCCAGTTTACAATAATTAAACATAAAAAAATGAATTCCAGTGAAGTTATACTATGTGAAACTAAAAGATAATGTTAACCAATATTGGGTCCCATTTTTTCCTCATTAGAAATGATACATCTTGATGCTCATACCATAAGACATCATCTCTCGATGAAACAACTATTTCCTTTCCATGACTTATGTATATCACTAAGAAAGAAATATAACATTAAAAACATTGTGATGTAGACACAATCATTATCAATACAAAAAGATGATAACATCTTTAGAATCATGGAAATACCAGTAGCATAACAAGTGTGGAAAAGATAAACAACACAACCAATAATGTTAATACATGATTACAATTAAAAATACAAACACAACCAGTTCACTATCATAAAAAATAATTATCAGTGTTAGGTTTCAATTTAGATTATAATTGTAACCATGGTCAACAAACTAACTCCCCCAACGGTATATCAACCAACATATTTCTAATCCTCATACGTTCATACTAACCAGTCCATCCATCTACTATGATGGTATAATTTTTGTATTTAACTATAGTATCATTGTTTTAAAGGCCATGAAAATAATTTTCTTATTCACCAATCAATGAAAATATTTTCAAAGAAGGTGTTAGTTTTATTGAAAACCCAACAAATGAAATAAAGTAAATCCATTATAAAATCCTAACATTAGTAGAATAATTTTAATATTAGTTTAATCAAATATCCTTAAAATCCATATGAAACAATTCCACCTTCATATAGAAAAAACATATAATATCAAAATAATAACAAATTTAAAAAAAATGGTTTTCTTTTAGATATATTTTCCAAAAATCCACTATAAGAAAGGTTTTTAATTATTTAACAAAATAAAAAGTATCTAAATATTTTAATAGACCATTCCAAGTAGTTATTTTTTTAGATCTATTTTATGTAGAGAATAGATCTATAACATAAATCCTACAAAAATAATTTTTTTAGTTTGAAAACCTATTTATGCATGAATCATAGATCAATAATTAAAATAAATTCAACATAATATACATAATCATTAACAACAAATAAGAAACAAAACATGTAAAAATTGTATCATTTGTATCAAAATGTGATCAAATTTAATATTAATCCATGATTCATAAAACAGTTTAATATAAAAAATACATTTTGTTCCAAAAGTCTTAATCATATGAAATTAAAATCATCCAAAAGTCTTAATCCTACACATCATCGATTTCAAACTAATGACTTTTTATTGAATGGTTTGTATAACTCTAAAATAGTTTTTTTAACCTACCCATATTAAAAAATAAAAATGATACTTATTATTGTACTTATTATTGAAAACATTATTTTTTATTACATACATCATAGTAAATGACCACAACTATTTATTTTTTTATTTAATTATCAATGTAACAAAAAATAATTTTAGTCTTAGCATGTTTTCATGACCAATAATACAATAAGACTAATGCTCCAACATAAAAACATGAAAACATGCTATTAAATTTAACTTGAAACAATATAATTTCTATGGAATTAATCATAATATAAATTCCTGGTTAATTACATTCATAATAAGAAATAACAATATAAATGTCCTTTTAACATGTTATAAAGTTATCTAATGAATAATAATTTCAATTTATAGAAAGTTATTTGATTAACCCTGTTTAATATTCACATATTTAAAATTAATTAAATTAAATTAAGACATGTAATATTATAGGAAACACAAATTTTCAAGTTAAATAAAAATCAGTCAAACATGTTTAAATATTTATATGAATCTATCATGGAAATAATTATTGAGAAAAAAATAAAAGCATTATACATCAGATTATGTATTTAAGTACTCTACCTAAAATAGAATAAAATAGTTTAAAATAATATGGAGTCAAATTACCATAATTAAAATAATCTTAATTAGATTCATTAATTTTTTAGATTCTAGTTCCATATGACTTTCATGTTCATTTAGACAAAAAAAAGTAAAAAAGGCATAACACAATTCAATTCCAACAATAATAAACACACAACAAAATGTAAAATCATAAAAACCATGTTATCGATACATCTTTAAAGAAACTCAATGTTTTATATGATGTATAATTACCCATATCTGCAAATAAGGTTATCATGTCACCATATCCAAAGCATCAAAAAAAATAACATGAATAATTTCCTCCAAATTGGAAGACATTTCACTAAGGTAAGATACACAACTCCCATCAACTAAACCCACAATGTTGATGTATAGAAAAACCTATAAGTGATTCAACAAAAATTTTATTATTATACAACCATTCTAACTTGGAGTTCATTATAATGAGTCTAGATATATCATTTAATTTTATACATTTCAAGATCCAAAAATTCTTATATTCTTGATACCATACCTATATGATGAAATAGAAAAATGTATTACCATTTTAAATATAATTACCCTATATATCGAATGGGAAGGTGTTTAGGTGATATGAACTTAGATGGAATCCCCAATACACCAGTAGATTGAAAAAAATACCAAGGTTTTATGAAATAATTGGGGTAAAATATACCTTTACATAAATTTATCCACAAAAAAAATGAAGAACCGGGGATACACATATGATTCATGAATAAATATAAAAAACTCCAAATATTGAATCCAATAATTATAATTACTATACAAATTCCAAAAATATTACAAACAGTAATGAAAACTGATATATCCAAAAATGGAGACAATGTTCATAGTATAGAACTAACCATATACCCTAAAAATGACAGCAACTAATGTATTAACCCAGTTCTAACTTTGAGGTAGAGTTTTCTATTATTCTTTTTTTCCTTTGAGTTATTTTTGTGAAACAAGGAAAAACTAGAAAACTAATGGAATCATGGGATAGATGCCCTATACTCCGAAGAACAAGTCATATAGTATGTCCGTGTATGAAGGGAATACATGGAGTCTGGGAATATCAGTAATGAAAAGATAAAAAAAAGCTACATGTCGTGTACATCTTGGTACACGATGTGTAATCATGTTGGTAGGTCCTAGAATTTAATTCGGAAGAAGTAAACTGCTATTGTAATAGTAAAATTATATACATGACATTTATATGGACTTACACACCATGTAATTTGTGTTTTCACTTAAAACGGGCAGTAGCCACGGTTTTTATGGCAACTCTGCTTTTATTACAAACTTAAACATGATATATTACATAAACTATTCACTTCATACCACATGGATGATCGAGAGGTATAGTGTCTTTGGGACATAGGATCATTACATAACAACTTAAAACATGAAATACAACATCTTTATTGAAAAATTACTTAATATGACCACTACATTCCCTCGTACTTATAATTGCATGGGATAACCTGAGGACATGCATAAGAAAAGGGGTGAGATATAAAGCCCAGTAATGGAATAAACATGGAATACATGAGGATTAAAATACATGTTAGACAATAGTCATATCAATAGAGAAAAAGAGAAGCATGAACATAAATGAATGATAAATCATGATAATCATAACATGGAAATGTGGCAGCAACACTTAACATGGAATTAGCATGAGCTAAGGCTCACTGTATATGGAACATGAGTAAATCCTCATTGCACATGAAGCACGAGTACACCCTAGTTTCACTTGAATTATCATGAGTCAACACTCATTTCACATGAAGTATCATGATATTATACTTTACCCAATGCATTGGAGCGCTATAAGGGCGCACCTTTCTTAAACACTTCATTACATGCCTAAGTGTGCCACATGGATCATAAAACATGGATTCATAAAAAATAATAATTTATTACATGACAATGGAATTTGGAATGAAACTTTATAATCAATAAGTAAATGTGAATGAAGGTGAATACCATTGATGGAGGAATGGGCATGGTATTCACTACACAATGGCATTGGCTTAGAAAATTGGTGCAATTTCAGTAGCATAACGGCATGATATAAGAATTCATAAAAATGGTTTATGAGAGATAAATGAGTGTCTCGTCATATATACCTGAAATGGAAAGTAAGGTGGGTCATATAGATACATGTCCCAAAATTTTTAATGGAATTTAGATTCATGATACAAAAGTATTGCTTGAATGTAAATGAGGAGAGAGAAGTTCCTTTCGGAATTTTGGCATAGTAACGGGTGTACATGGGAAATTTAATGAGAGAGAAAGGGGTATCCAATAATTAAAACAATAATAGGGCAGTATGGGGGATGTTTGAAACCATACCCCAGCATTTATAATTGAAATTAAAAGGGCATAACACTATTAATAAAATTAGACAAAAAAGTGAAAGGATGAAAAACCCTTACATAGAAGTGTGCTTCCAAAGGATTGAGAGAGGCTTCTTGGGAGCTTGGGGCACCTTGGAAGGATTATAGAGAGAGTTGGGAAGATTTTGTACTAAATCCAAAGGCTTTTAGTGAGGAGGAAGTTGGAGCTTGGGTGGGTTTATATAGGAAAGGTGATTGAAATCTTTATTATTTACGTTTGGGACCACTTACATTAAACTAATACAAAACACAAATAAGATCATGGTTTTTGGAAAAGGGGAGAGGAAAAAAATATTTTATAATTCCAAAGTCCGATCTTCTTAAAATAATGGGATTGATTATGTGGAGGTGAGTCACACTCCCATGGAAAATAATTTAAAAAGACAAGATGTTTAATAAGTCTTGAGGGGTCCATTAATGCTTTGTAAAATAAGTACAACAAACCCAAAATCACATTATTTTAATGTTAAAACATATATTTGCTGAACATAAGGCTTATAGTATTTTATTACAACACTATTGGGTCATTATGATGTCATAAAACACATTATATATTTAAATGGTATTTAATTTTTACCCAAAAATTTGACTGTCTCAGAAAATTATGAAAAATTCACCGTTGGATAATTTTGATGTCCTGATTCCAGAAATAAAATTTATTTTATGTAAATAATTTTCTAAATATGTTCTTTTTCACTTTTAAAAATAAAAACTGACATTCATCGAAAATTCATGGGTTTTGACAAAAATTTCTTTAAAACCATAATAAAAATTACAATTGCATTCATAAAATTATAAGATCATTTATATTTAATAAAAATTAATTTAATAATATTATTATTATTTTATTAAAATATTATTTAATTAAAAATACCATAATTTAATAAAATAGAATTCTTAATTAAATAATAACTAAAAACACTATTTGTACTTTAAAAACTATTTTCAATGTATCAATAATGACAAGAAAGTATATTCATTACTATATACAAAAATAATGTACATGAACATTGTACTAGCGATTTGTTACATAACCCCTTAAAACAGCCACATAAGACCTAAGTGTAAGGTGTGCGATGGTGACAGACTCTTGGGGTGGCTTAAATAACATCGCTCGAGTGGTAATCTCTATGAACTTCCACTTTTCCCGTAGACGGTCCTGTTCAAGCATGACATGATGAAGCTCATCTTGGGCTTGGTCAAGAGCGAAGCCCAAAGACGCCACCTCTTTTCTACGCTCCGACAAATGGTATTCGTATGGAGTAATTCTACTGGATGAGTCAATCGCTTCCTTTGTCTGAGTAAATTGGGTTTGTTAAAGCCTTATATTTATACTTATCATGTGATCACTGTTCAACGGATATAAAAGTAACAGTCACAATTATAAACATAAAACCCAAGAAGTTGACATTTTATATAAACATTTTATATAAAGAGACATTTAATTAGATCAAGAGGGATTTCCATTAATGAAACTTTGTGTTGTTACAATATTCCCCCCTTAAGAAATTTCTCCCTTGAAATTTCCTTTTCCCACACTAAAAAAGATGTAGGTTACTCAGCTTCATCGTTTCCTCTGATTCCCAAGTCGCTTCTTCAAACTTGTGGTTTCTCCACAACACCTTGATGAGGGGAATTGTATTATTTCGTAGACCTTTTTCTCTACGATCTAACATTTTCACTGGTTTCTCCTCATAAGAAAGATCATCCTCCAACTGTACCACCTCAGAAGAGAGTACCTGTGAATGGTCTGGTATGTACTTCCTTAAGAGGGAAACATGAAAGACATCATGTACTTTATCCATGGTAGGTGAAAGTGTAGTAGATAGGCCACATCCCTGACACGATCAAGAATCTCAAAGGGGATGATGTACCTTGGACTTAGCTTCCCTTTCTTTCCAAACCTCATGACCTTCTTCCACGGAGATATGGGTAGAAAAACCATGTCTCCAACTTTAAACTCAAGGTCTCGTCGACAATTATCCGTATAACTCCTCTGTCAACTCTAGGCTACCTTGATATGTTGTTGAATGGTTTTCACCTTCTCCACCATTTCCTCGACCATTTCTGGTCCAAGCAGCTTACGTTCACTGACCTCATCTCAACATGTCGGTGTTCTGTACCTTTTCCCATGCAGGGCTTCATATGGTGCCATTTGGATGCTCGAGTGGAAACTGTCATTATAACAGAACTCAACCAAAGGAAGATGTTGATCCCATACTCCTTTAAAGTCCATTTAGCATGCTCTCAACATGTCCTCAAGGGTTTGGATAGTCTGATCAGATTGGCCATCATCTTGAGGATGATAGGCCGTACTGAAGTTCAGTTCAGTATTCAGAGCATGTTGAAGACTCTTCCAAAACATAGAGGTGAATCTTGGATCTCGGTCAGACACAATATATAGTGGTACTCTATGAAGCCTTACCACTTCCCTGATATATATCTGTGCCAGTTGATCCAATTATAAATCCTCCCACATAGCAATGAAGTATGTAGTCTTTGTAAGACGATCCACAACAACCCAGATTGCATTGATGCCTTTGGATGTCCTTGGAAGTCTGGTGAAAAAGTCGATGGTGATGTTCTCCCATTTCCATTTTGGTATGGGAAATGGTTGCATCATCATCTTAGACTTCTGCCTCTCTGCCTTCACTTTTTGGCACACTAGGCACTTTGATGTATATTCAGTGATCTCCTTCTTCATATTATCCCACCAAAAGTTTTCTCATAGATCTCAGTACATCTTTGTGCTCCCTGGGTAAATAGAGAAATTTGAACTATGTGCATCATCCAAAAGTTCCTTCTTCAGCTCCAAACTTGATGGAACACATAGTATTTTCCCAAATTGCACAATTCCTTCTTCATTAACATTAAACTCCGAGGATTTCCATTTTTCGATAGCTTCCACTTTTTCTTGAATTCCCACATCATCCTTTTGAGAATCCTTTAACCTTTACAAAATAGACGGTTGACCAATAATTTGTGAAAGGATTGATGATATTCCCTTCTTTATGATTCCCATTTCAATCTTTATCAAGTCAAAGAATATTGGATCCTTCTCAATTCTCATCATTGATAGAATCGCTGGGTCCTTTCTACTTAGGGCATCTGCCACCTTGTTCGCTTTCCCAGGGTGGTAATGTATTGAACAGTCGTAATCCTTGATGATCTTTATCCATCTTCTCTGGAGCATATTAATCTCTTTCTGTGTGAATATATATTTAAGACTCTTTTGGTCAGTATATATCTCACATTTATCCCCATAGAGATAATGTTGCCAGATTTTTAAGGCAAAGATCACAGCTGCCAACTCCAGATCATGCGTTGGATAATTTCTCTCATTGATTTTCAACAGCCTTGAGGCATAGGATATCACTTTATCATTCTGTATCAGCACACATCCTAAGACCTTCTTCTAAGCATCACTGAATACCTCAAAAAGTTCCCCACTTGTGGGTAAAGTGAGCACAGGCACAGTGATAAGTCTCCTTTTCAACTCCTTGAATCTTTCTTTGCATTCATCACTCCAAGCAAATTTTACTCCGTTTTGAGTTAGCTTGGTAAGAGGGTTGGAAAATCGTGATAAATTTCTCACAAATCATCGATAATATCCAGCTAACCCCAAGAAGCTACGGATATCCGTTACCGATGTTGGCCTCGTCCATCCCTCAATTGCATCTGTTTTGGAGGGATCCACAGATATCCCATTGCTTGTGATGATATGGCCCAAGAATGAGACTTCCTTCAACCAGAACTCACACTTGCTGTACTTTTCATTGATCTTCTCCTTGCGCAAAGTCTCCAGTACAGTTCTTAAATTCTCCTCATGATCCTCCTTAGTTTTGGAGTATATTAGAATATCCTCTATAAATACTACCACAAATATTTCGAGGTAATCTCTAAAGACTCTATTCATCAAGTCCATGAAGATTGCTAGAGAATTGGTGAGTCTCAAAGGCATTACTATGAATTCATAGTGCTTGTAACTTGTACGAAAAGCATTCTTGGGGACATATTCCTTCATCACCCTTACTTGATAATATCATGACCACAAATATACCTTGGAGAAGTATTGTGCTCCATGTAGCTGGTCGAACAAGTCATCGATCCGTGGCAGAGGATACTTGTTCTTTATCGTGATTTTGTTAATGTCACGACCCGTCCTCGGGGCCCGTACCGTGACTACCCCAAGCCCGCCTTCCATAGGCCAGGGGCTGGCGACTAGCACCAAGGCATAATTCCCGGTAAAAAGGGAAGGTATTGCCTTTGTAAAGTAAACAAGCACCACAGAGTAAGCAAGCGGAAAAGTAAACACTAAGTAAAAGTTGGTACAACAGTAAGTGCGGAAAAGTAAAGGGGGCCGGAAATACAAGCTCAACTGTAAAGTACAACTGAAAGGGGAAAAACAGCAACTGAAAGGTAAAGCCGCAGCATCGAGCCGTCCACTAGAAGTCCCACCTGAAGGGTGAGTACAGAAAGCCTCCACTGCTCCTCGGGTCCAGCCTACCGCTCCGAGTACACCTCGCCCAGTGGTCCACCTCCAGGTACCGTCCTGCTCCGCAAACCTCTACCACGATCAGCGTTGTCCATCGTCTGCAACCAACACAACGTAGTGCGGGAATAGCCCGTGCAGGGGTGAGTATAAGCTACTCAGTAGGGACCCCGAGACTCCCGAAGGTCTCCCAGAATCCATAAAGGATAATCCACAAAGGAAAGATACAAGCACGAAGTAACATCCGACACGGCTTAGGTATATTCTCATACATATACCTAAGTCATCAATTCTCGCTCGGCTCCAACATCCGAGCTCAAGTACAACTCAGTCCACACAGGAAAGAAAAACGTGAAATCCACACAGGATAGCTCAACACAATCCACAAAGGAAAGTAAAACGTAAATCCACACAGGATAGCACAACACAATCCACAAAGGAGAGTAAACAGGATTTAGCTCACACAGGATATACTTCTTCAAATGATTATAGAGATGGTCACTGATCCATCTAAGTCGTCGGACCCATGAAGGATCGATGGGTACTAACCCCCGCAAAGACCCACACAGGATCGGGCCCACACAGGACCTGTAGGCGCTGGCTCACACAGAACCGCTGAGCGCTGACCCACACAGGATCGGACCCACACAGGATCGGGCCCACACAGGACCTGTAGCACTGACCCACAAGGGATCCCTGAGTGATGTAGTCGTCATCGTCGAATCCACTGAGAATCTCTGCACAGTCGTCGTCGTAGTAGCAGTCGTAGCTAGCTCTAGGGTTCCCGCACACAGCAAGCTCATTTGGGAGGGTCCGCTCCATGAGCCGAGGGGCTGATACATCAATTGACACATAGTCCAGAGTTGATGTATCAAAAAGTTCCGTATCATCATCAGGAACTCAACGTCGCAGACGGCGCGTCAATCGGACGCCCGGTCCGAGAGATATTGGCTTTTTCGTCCCAGGGGCCCGGTTGGTTTTTAAGGAAAAACCAACACCACCGTACTCCACCTACATCCAAACCTCGGTCGAAGTATGCCAAAAGATCTGTCTCACTTAGAGGAATTCAACGAAGTCGACAGCACGTCAATCGGACGTTCGTAGCTCAAGATATGAACGTTTCCGCTCCGAGGGCCCGGTTGGTTTCGTGAATGAACCAACCCGGCCGAACCCAAAGTTTTCCGAAACCTTGAGTGCGATATACCGAAACGACCGTCTCGATCCAAGGATCGCATCTCCGCTGACGGCGCGTCGTTCGGAGGCCCTTAGCTCATGTTACGGGCAAAAGACCGAAAACGGTCCGAAGACGGGGGGTCTGGGCCCGGACCGACCCAGCCCAACCCCCCCTGGGTCGCCCCGAACCGGGTCGACCCGACCCGGGTCCGGGCCGGACCCGGTTCGGTGCAGACCGGTTTGGCCAGGGCGCGACCCGGCCAGTCGGGTCGGCCCGGCTTGGCTCGGCCGAGCGGCCGAGCTTTGCTGCCGCGAGGCGCCGCCCCCACGGGATGGAAGTGTCGCTGCCCTCGAAGGGCCGTGCTGGAGTCCAGTGGACGCGGCTTCGCCGCGTCCCGTGCGTGTGAGCCAGACCCACGCGGTCGCGGGTCCGCTGGCTGCCGCCGGCACCGCCGCGCCGGTGACCCGCGCCGCCGGAGGCTTCCGCGGGCCACCAGAGTTGCTCCGGTGGTCCGTTTTCCTTCCCGGTTGCGCCAAAGCTCCTCCCGGGTCCCGTTCTTTACTGCGGAAACAACGGATCGTCCTTGCGGCATGTTTCGTCATCGCCCGCCAATCCGCGCATCAACGAAAAACTGCGGAGGGCTGTCGGGCCATGTTTGTTTGGCCCGCACCCTCCGCGTTAGATGATAACAGTCGGGAGAAAACATTAAACACAGAAAACATAACAAGAAAACAATTTTAATAAATTAAAATTGTTCTTATGAAACCAGGTTCTTTGTTTTGAACGGAAACACCCACGGAAAAAAAAGGGCAGAATCATTCCAAATAAAACCCCTACCTCGTCAAGTCGTCGCACGCGCGTTCTTTGCGGAATTGATCGTCGTAGAAGGAGGGGATTGTCACGTCGTCGCGGTATCCGGCGTTGCGTCGACGAACTCCGAGGACCAAGAAACAACAGATTTAATTAATAATAATTAAATCCATATTGTTGTTTTAATCCACAAAGTAAATTTAAAAAAAAAAGAGTGCAACCCCCTACCTTGTCCCTGCCGATCAAAGGTTGTCGCGGGGTTGGATTGTCGGGGAAGAACGTCGCGGAAGAAGAATCGCCGGCGTCGCGGAACATGGCGTCGCGTCGTCAATTTCCGAGGGCTCGGCGTTCTTCACGTTCTTCGCGTTCTTCACGAAGGAGGATGAATAACTCTTGGTTTCTGTCAAATCCTCTTAACGAATATTTTTCCAGAAGTCGTGCGTTGGTCTTATTTTATTATTACGTCAATGGATTTCAAACAGGTTAAGAAACGACTAAATTAATTCATAGAATTAATTTAACAAAGTTAACCGCCCAATTAATTCAACGAATAAAACCGCCCAATTAATTGGTGCGTTAAGAAATTAAGAAAACACGTCTGTTGACTTTCATAATGACGGGTTTTTGCGGGTGCGTTACTTAGCGAAAAAGAAACGGTGGGGCTCGTGCGGGCCCCACCTCACAAATATCCTACCAAGAGGGTAGGATATTTTTGGATAGAACCATATCCGCATCAACTCAGCTTAAGCAGCTTTAAGTGGCTTCAAGTGGCTTCCAAGTGGCTTAGGTGAAATAAAATAAAGTTTGTCAAACAATTTATTTTATTTCTTAACTTTAAGCCCAAAAATTAAAAACCACACCCGAGCAAACGCAACTCCGGAAGAGGCGTTTCTAAGCAATTATCGGCGCTGCGATTCCATTGGTGCCCTCAGAATTCGATTCCGAGCACCGGTTCAAAAGTTAGAAAAACCCGCTCGTCCGTTCACTGAACGTACCCGAGCCTAACTTCGGAAAAGGATTCCGGGCACACCGGGCCTCGGAATCAGGTGCCATCAGAAATGGCGTTCTTGTAAAAATCCAAAGAAAATTAAGAAAAAAATTTCCTTGAATTTTTAGGGTCTTTACATCACTCCCACCTCAGGGATTTACGTCCCCGTAAAGATACATCATAAACTAGGGAAATAAATTTGGGTACTGAGCACGCATCTAAGCCTCTCGCTCCAAAGTGCTCTCCTGGAGGTTCCCGTGCTACCATCTGATGCGCACAAGAGGAATCGATCATCCATGTAGGACCCGCTCCTTTCGATCCTCGATCTCCACCGGGACCTCCGCAAAAGTCTCCCCATCATCCACGTCTAGCTCCCCATGGTAAATGATGTGTGTCGGGTCGTGCACGTATCTCCTCAGCTGAGATACGTGGAAGACGTCATGCACCCGGTGTAACTGAGGTGGTAGAGCCAGGCGATAAGCCACCTAGACAATCCTACTGATGACCTAGAATGGTCCGATGAAGCGTGGAGACAACTTTCCGCCTCGGCCAAATCTCCGTAATCCACGTCGAGGTGAGACACGCAAGAAGACGTGGTTACCATCCTCAAACTCTAGTGGCCTCCGCCTCCTGTCAGCATAAGACTTCTGTCGGCTCTGAGCTGTCCTCATCCGCTCCTGGATGACTTGGACCTTCTCTGTCGTGGCCCAGACCATCTCTGGTCCCACAAGTGCTGACTCCCCAGGGTCTGTCCAGCACAAAGGAGATCTGCAAGGTCTGCCGTACAACTCCTCGTATGGTGCCATCTCGATGGTGGAGTGGTAGCTGTTGTTGTACGCAAACTCCACCAAGGGTAGGTGGTCCTCCCAGCTGCGACCAAAGTCGAGGACACATGCGTGGAGCATGTCCTCGAGAGTCTGAATGGTCCTCTCCGTCTGACCATCCGTCTGAGGGTGAAAGGCGGTGCTCAGACGTAGCCGCGTCCTGAACGCCTCCTGCAACCCCTTCCAAATTCGTAAAGTAAAGAGAGAATCTCGATCGGAGACGATAGATGATGTCACACCGTGAAGCCGTACAATTTCCTGAATGTAGAGACGCCCCAAGCTCTCCACTGAGCCCTGCTCTCTGATGGGTAAGAAGTGAGCCGACTTGGTGAGTCGATCGACAATCACTCAGATGGAGTCCTGACCTCTGGAAGTGCGTGGAAGTCCAGTCACAAAATCCATAGATATGTCGTCCCACTTCCACTCCGGGACCTCCAAGGGCTGTACCAAGCCTGCTGGTACCTGATGCTCAGCCTTCACTTGCTGGCAGATGAGGCATTGAGAAACAAACTCTGCCACATCCTTCTTCATGCCTGGCCACCAGTGCTGTTGTCTGAGGTCCTAGTACATCTTCGCCACTCCAGGATGTACCGCCAAAGGAGAAGTGTGAAACTCTCTCAGCACCTCCTCTCGTAAAGCGACTGGTACCAAGGTACATCCTCTGAAAAGGATGTCGTGCTCTACTCCAAAGGAGAATCCATCAGGTTCCTGTCCTGAGGATAACTGCGCACACCACGTCTCACAGTCGGCGTCCCCACGCTGTGCCTCTCTGACCCGCTGCAGTAGTGGAGGAGTGACTGTGACAGACTGAAGGAAGGCTGCTCCATCTCTATCCACGAAGGATATCTGCAAAGCAGCTAGCTGCTCTGTCGCCTCCTCAAGTAGCTGAATGCCCGTCCTCCTGCTGAGGGCATCGACTACCACGTTCCCCTTCCCAGGAGTATAGACTATCTCAATGTCATAGTCCTGGAGGAACTCGATCCATCGCCGTTGTCTCAGGTTCAGGTCCTTCTGTGAGAAGATGTACCTGAGACTCTGGTGGTCAGAAAAGACTGTAAAGCGCTCTCCCATCAGATAGTGTCTCCATGTCTTCAGAGCGAAGACCACTGCTGCTAACTCTAGGTCATGGGTAGCGTAGTTTTGCTCATGCGGCCTCAACTGACGTGATCCATAGGCGATCACTGCCCGCTCCTACATCAGGACACATCCAATTCCGGTCCCTGATGCATCGCAGTAGACTACGTACCCTACTCCCTCCTCAGGCAACCTCAAGATAGGTGCGCTAGTCAATCTCTGTCTCAGCTCCTGGAAGCTCTGCTGACATCTGTCTAACCACACGATGGGTTTCCCCTTATTTGTAAAATCTGAGAGTGGTGCCGCAACTCTGGAGAATTTTGGAACAAACCTCCGATAGTATCCAGCTAGTCCCAAGAAACTCCGCACCTCTGTCATGCTCCTAGGTGGCTCCCAAGCTAGTACTGCCTCGATCTTCGCAGGATCCACTGCAACTCCCGCCTCAGAAATGACGTGCCCCAAGAAGTGGACCTCACGTATCCAGAACTGATACTTCAAGAGCTTTCCATAAAGCTGGTGCTCTCGGAGTGTGTCTAGTACAACACGTAAGTGGCAGGCGTGCTCCTCCTTAGTCATCGAGTAAATCAAAATGTCTTCGATGAAGACCATGACAAATCGATCGAGGTATGGCTGAAAGATCCTGTTCATGAGGCCCGTGAACACTGCTGGAGCATTGGTTACGCTGAATGGCTTAACCAAGAACTCATAGTGGCCATACCGACATCTGAAGGTCGTCTTCTGCACGTCCTCATCTCGAACTCTGAGCTGATGATAGCCTAACCTAAGGTCTATCTTCGAGAACCATCATGCTCCCTTGAGATGATCAAAGAGGTCTTCAATCCTCAGTAGCGGATACTTGTTCCTCACTGTCACCTGGTTCAGGCGACGATAGTCGACACACAGTCGCAAGCTCCCGTCCGCCTTCTTGGCGAACAATATCGGCGAAGCCCAGGGTGAAACACTGGGTCGGATGAAACCCTTGCCCTGCAAGTCCTCCAACTGTACCCGTAGCTCTCGAAGCTCAGTGGGGGCCATCCGATACGCTGGAATCGATATCAGGGTTGTCCCGGGGTATAGGTCAATATGGAAGTCTACCTCTCTGCGAGGAGGTAGTCCTGGAACGTCGTCAGGAAAGATGTATGCATACTGATCCACCACTGCAGGAAAACTAGGACTCTGCATGTCAACATCTCCTAGGATGAGGCTAGCCAACTGATGAGTGATGGGCTGTCCTCTCCTCAGTGGAAGTCCATCCTGTGCTATGAAGGCTCCATTCTCGCCGGTGAAGGTGAACCTGCTCCCGTCGGTGCGTACACATCGCACCTTGCACCTAATGCAGTCAATCTGTGCATGGACTGTAGATAACCAATCCATGCCCAAGATGACGTCTTAAGGCCTCGACGCCGCTACAAGAAGATCCCAGCCGAATCTCTCGCCTCCTAGAGAATGCTCACATTGCCAGCACCGGTGTGTAATCATCGAGTCTGCACCCGTAGGAGTATCTAGCCGTAAGGATCGAGCCAACGACTCTGTCAGAATCTCCGAGCTCCGAACAGGGGCAGTGGATAAGAAAGAGTGACTCGCCCCTATGTCTATAAGAACTGCACCAAGGGTGGAATAGACACAGATCGTACCTCGAATCATCTCGGGCGCACCGTGGTCGTAGGCCTCCACTGCCTGGAGCTGTGCCTGTCTCTGCCCTCCAGCTCCCTGGGGTCGGGGCGGGCCTCCTGGTGGTGGTGGTGGTAGAGCCTCAAAGCGTCACCCACCACCTGCTGCTCGGCCAGCTCCTCTACCTCATCCGCCTCCTCCCTGCAGACTGCCACGGTCGACCCTCTGCCTCTGTCTGGGTGGCCCCTCAACTGTATTCTGATCCTCGGCACGGTGGGTCGGGCAGTCATGAGCCATGTGACCCTGCCCGCCACAAGTGTAGCACTGCCTGCCTCTCGAAAGACTGGCTCCGCGCGGTGTGCCCCGCACTGCTGAGCTAGTGTCCTGAGGCCGTCTGCGTGAGGGTCTGGTCTACCTGGACCCCTGAGTCATCCGCCGACTGCCTGCTGCGGAAGACTCTGCTACGTGCCGCCCTGCGGTAGGTCTCGCCACTGGAGCAGTCTCAGCAAGAAAGCTCTCGATCAAAAGGGCCCGCTCCAGTACTCCTGCCTGGGTCGGGATGCTGAGGGAGATCAGCGATGCCCTGATCTCGTGTCTCAATCCCTGCTCAAAGGTCTGGGCCCGGAAGAACGGGTCATGTACCATGTCGTTCGAGTAGCGCGAGAGATCGGTGAATCTCGCCGAGTACTGGGCGACCGTCAATCTGCCCTGCTGCAGCTGAAGAAGCTCCTGGATGCGCACCGCACGGAGGGTGGCCGGGACGAACTCTGAGCGGAATAGGCCCTCAAAGTCTGTCCAAATGAGAGAGGCCTCATCGTGCACCTGGAACATCAAGCTCCACCATCGTCCTGCTGATGCGTGCAGTAGGCTCGCTGCGAGGATCACCATGAGGTCTGCTGGTGTCCTCACTAGTCAGAAAACTCACATCACTGCCTCCAGCCAGTCCTCGACTGCCTGGGGGTCCATCTCCCCGCGGAACTTGGGCAGTCGCTGGCACTGGAACTCATGCAATGCATTGAGGTGACGTGCATCGTCAGCAGCTAGTGCTGGAAGCATCGGTGGCTCGGCGGGTAGAGGTATCGTTGGTGCCTCCGCCGTCAAAGGGACCTGTACCGAGGCCTCGTCGCTCGGCGGGCTGTCGTCACGTACGACTCTCGAACCCTAGCTGGCTGCCATCGTGGGGCCATCCTGAAAAGGAAACAGGTGCGCCACGGTCAGAACGGTATACCTGGTGAGCTGATATGAAGTAATCACAAAGAAAACTTGAAACACACATGCAATCAATGTTTTCATGCATTAAGTCAGAAATCAGAAGTCAGGGTCCTGGTGTACGGATACGTCGGCCGCCGCACCAACACTGGACTCCCTGGACTTATAACCACACCCAATATGCTAAACACTATTGCTTCACATAGAAGAAATATCAGAGTCTGCGGTAGAACCGACCACCTTTGATACCAATTTGTCACGACCCATCCTCGGGGCCCGTGCCGTGACTACACCAAGCCCGCCTTCCATAGGCCAGGGGCTGGCGACTAGGACCAAGGCGTAATTCTCAGTAAAAAGGGAAGGCATTGCCTTTGTAAAGTAAACAATCACCACAGAGTAAGCAAGCGGAAAAGTAAACACTAAGTAAAAGCTGGTACAACAGTAAGTGCGGAAAAGTAAAGGGGGCCGGAAATACAAGCCCAACTGTAAAGTACAATTGAAAGGGGAAAAACAACAACTGAAAGGTAAAGCCGCAGCGTCGAGCCATCCACTAGAAGTCCCACCTGAAGGGTGAGTACTGAAAGCCTCCACTGCTCCTCGGGTCCAGCCTACCGCTCCGAGTACACCTCGCCCAGTGGTCCACCTCCAGGTACCGTCCTGCTCCGCAAACCTCCACCACGATAAGCGTTGTCCGTCGTCTGCAACCAACACAACGGAGTACGGGCATAGCCCGTGCAGGGGTGAGTATAAGCTACTCAGTAGGGACCCCGAGACTCCCGAAGGTCTCCCAGAATCCACAAAGGATAATCCACAAAGGAAAGATACAATCACGAAGTAACATCCAACACGACCTAGGTATATGCCCATACCTATATCTAAGTCATCAATTCTCGCTCGGCTCCAACATCCGAGCTCAAGTACAACCCAGTCCACACAGGAAAACGTGAAATCCACATAGGATAGCTCAACACAATCCACAAAGGAAAGTAAAACGTAAATCCACACAGGATAGCACAACACAATCCACAAAGGAGAGTAAACAAGATTCAGCTCACACAGGATATACTTCTTCAAATGAAAATAGAGATGATCACTGATCCATCTAAGTCGTCGGACCCACGAAGGATCGATAGGTACTAACCCCCGGAAAGACCCACACAGGATCGGGCCCACACAGGACCTGTAGGCGCTGGCTCACACAGAACCGCTGAGCGCTGACCCACACAGGATCGGACCCACACAAAATCGGGCCCACACAGGACCTATAGCACTGACCCACAAGGGATCGTTGAGTGCTGTAGTCGTCGTCGTCGAATCCACTGAGGATCTCTGCACAGTCGTCGTCGCAGTATCAGTCGCAGCCAGCTCTAGGGTTCCCGCACACAGCAAGCTCGTTCGGGAGGGTCCGCTCCACGATCCGAGAGGCTGATACATCAATTGACACATAGTCCAAAGTTGATGTATCCAAAAGTTCTGTATCGTCAACAGGAACTCAACGTCGCAGACGGCGCGTCAATCGGACGCCCGGTCTGAGAGATATTGACTTTTTCGTCCCAGGAGCCCGGTTGGTTTTTAAGGCAAAACCAACCCAACTGTACTCCACCTGCGTCCAAACCTCGGGCAGAGTATGCCAAAAGATTCTTCTCACTTAGAGGAATTCAACGAAGTCGACGACATGTCAGTCGGACATCCGTAGCTCAAGATATGAGTGTTTCCGCTCCAAGGGCCTGGTTGGTTTCGTGAACGAACCAACCCGGACGAACCCAAAGTTTTCTGAAACCTTGAATGCGATATATCGAAACGACCGTCTCGATCCAAGGATCCCATCGCCGCTGACGGCATGCCGTTCGGAGGCCCGTATCTCATGTTACGTGAAAAAGACCGAAAACGGTCCGAAGACGGGGGTCTGGGCCCGGACCGACCCGGCCCAACCCCCCCCCCCCCCTGGGTCGACCCGACCCGGGTCCGGGTCGGACCCGGTTCGGCGCGGCCCGGTCCGGCCAGGGCGCGACCCGGCCAGTCGGGGCCGGCCCGGCTCGGCTCGGCCGAGCGGCCGAGCGTGGCAGCCGCGTGGCAACGCCCCCGCGGGATGGAAGTGTCGCGGCCCTTGAGGGGCCGCGCTGGATTTCAGCGGACGCGGCTTCACCACGTCCCGTGCATGTGAGCCGGACCCGCACGGCCGTAGGTCCGCTGGCTGCCGCCGCCGCGCCTTCAGCCGCGGCGGCCCTGTCCGGCGGCGCGCCGGGGCGCCGCCGCCGGAGGCTTCTGCGGGCCACCGGAGTTGCTCCGGTGGTCCGTTTTCCTTCCCGTCTGCACCGAAGCTCCTCCCGGGTCCCGTTCTTTACCGTGGAAACAACGGATCATCCTTGTGGCATGTTTCGTCATCGCCCTCCAATCCGCGCATCAACGAAGAAATGCAGAGGGTTGTCGGGTCGTGTTTGTTTGGCCCTCACCCACCGCGTTAGATGATAACAGTTGGGAGAAAACATTCAACACAGAAAACATAACAAGAAAACAATTTTAATAAATTAAAATTGTTATTATGAAACCGGGTTCTTTGTTTTGAAGGGAAACACCCACGGAAAAAAGGGTAGAATCATTCCAAATAAAAGCCCTACATCATCAAGTCATCGCACGCGCGTTCTTCGCGGAATTGATAGTCGCGGAAGGAGGGGATCGTCGCGTCAGTTGACTTTCATAATGATGGGTTTTCGCGGGTGCGTTACTTAGCGGAAAAGAAACGGTGGGGCTCGTGCGGGCCCCACCTCACAAATATCCTACCAAGAGGGTAGGATATTTTTGGATAGCACCCTATCCGCATCAACTTATCTTAAGTAGCTTTAAGTGGCTTCAAGTGGCTTCCAAGTGGCTTAAGTGAAATAAAATAAAGTTTGTCGTACAATTTATTTTATTTCTTAACTTTAAGCCCAAAAATTAAAAACCACACCCGAGCAAAAGAAACTCTGTAAGAGGCATTTCTAAGCAATTACTGGCGCTATGATTCCATCAGTGCCCTCAGAATTCGATTCTGAGCACCGGTTCAAAAGTTAGAAAACCCCGCTCGTCCGTTCACTGAACGTACCCGAGCCTAACTTCGGAAAATGATTCCGGGCACACCGGGACTCAGAATCAGGTGCCGTCAGAAACTACGTTCTTGTAAACATCCAAAGAAAATTATGAAAAAAAATTCCTTGAATTTTTCGGGTCTTTACAGTTAAGTTCACGATAATCGATTCAAAGCTGCATTGACTCATCCTTCTTCTTGACAAAGAGGACTGGTGCACCCCATGGTGAAGCACTTGGGCGTATAAACCCTTTATCCAGATTCTCCTATATTTGTGTCTTCAGCTATTCAAGCTCAACGAAATCCATTCTATATGGATTCTTGGATATTGGTAGTGCCTCAGGTATAAGTTCAATTGAGAATTCAACATCTCTTCTAGGAGGAAGACCAGGAAGTTCCCCGGGAAATACTTCAGTGAATTCCCTCACAATAGGCATTTCTTCAAGGATGGTTTCTTCTTTGGACTCAATAATCTGATCCAGATACGCATGCTCATAGGGCAGTAATATCCATGCTTGAGATGATGGAGCAAAAGGATATTCATCTTCCTCCTTACACTTGTAAAGAATCGGGGGTCGATTCTCCATATGGAGTGTGATTTCCCTCTCCCAAAAATTTATGTTGGATCTATATAAGGAAAGCCAATCCATGCCAAGAATTTCATCAAATTACACTAGAGGGAGTATGACGAGGTTCGCCGAGAAATTCAATCCATGGATTATGACTGGGGAGGAGTTATATTCATGGGAAGCAATGATTTCCCCATTTGTCGTACTCACCGAAATCTTCACTTCCATGCTTTGTGGTGGTGCTGGGATTATTCTACTAAACTTTCAAGATATGAAAGAATGCGTAGAACCTGAATCAAAAAGTACATTTGCTATTCTTGAATGAAAAACTAGCATACCTATCACCACTTCATTGTCGGGGTTCACTTCGGCAGAAGTGATGGAAAAATCTCTTCCTTGTTGCCTTGTAGGTTGTTGGTTGCCTCCAAAAACCTTTAGATTAGGGAACTGATTTGAAAGATGCCCCGGTTCTTTTCAGTTGTAGCAATGAACAATGCGTTGAAGTTTGAATGGAGTGTTCCTCTCCTCTGTTGCAGCTGCGGGTCTTTCTTGCCGACAGTTAACAGCTAGGTGCCCTTCTCTTCCACACCTAAATAATTTCCTCATCCCCTTGAGGCAATTTACAGGGTGCTTCTTTCCGTACATTTGGCAAGTGGGGTGTTGGATCTTCTTAGCACAGTTGGATTTATCCATCGGACCACCAGCATTAAAGTCTACCTTACGCTTCTTGTCACCATGATACCCCTGTGATTCCCCAATTTCCATTTCAACCATGAGGGCACATCGGAAAATTTCCTCATTGCTGTTGAAGTAACGGATCGTTAATGCTTTCTACAGGCTAGGCTTCAGCAAACCAAAGAAGCGGTCAACCTTGTATTCAGGGGTAACGACAAAGCTGGAAGCGTATCGTGCAAGCCTTGTGAAGTTCTCCTCATACGATCCAACAGATTCTTCTTCTTTTTTTCTTGAGGGAAAGGAAGTCCCTTTTCATCTTAATCCGTAGGGTGCACAGAAATTATTTATCGAAAAATAACTTCCGGAAATCCTTCCATTATAACACCTTGATCTCCTCCTCAGGCTTATTATTTTTGATCAATGTTCACCATTGATCAGCTTCACCCTCCATACGATAAGCCTCTAAGAGAACCTTCTCTTGTTAAGAGCATTGAAAGATATAGAAGATCTTTTCAATGGAGTTGATCAATTGTTCAGCGATCGTGGGATCGGATGATCCACTAAAAGTAGGAGGCATTTTTCTCATGAAGCTCTCGATAGCAACTTGTTACTTCTTAGGGCGGTTTGGAAATTCCTCTTGACCCGTGTTTCTATTCAAATCTTGAGTTACCTAAGAGGGAAGCATGACAAAGTTTGTGATTCCCACTCCCATTGGATTGGGCATCTCATTAGTACAGTCATCACACTGATTTTCACATCGGTTGTTAGCCCGAGTCCTCCTATTACTGGCCATTTTCTGGAATAAAAGAAAAGTTTGGGGGTAAAACATAAAGGGTATTCCAAATACAAAAATTGATGACTTATAAATAAACTTTAATTTCCTTAACTAATGAGTCTATAGGCTTCAATCTAGGCTTTTCATGATCTACTTTCTAACATATATTCTTCGGGGAATTTTTTTATTCCCTTAATAAGGGTTCATACTAAGCTTGTGAATTTATCAAAACATATCCCCCAGGAGTGTCATAACCAAGAGTGCATCAAGCCCCATTTCCATGAACCAGTTCCCGTTCGAATCTAGCTCAAAGCGGTGTATTCGAGTTTTACCCCTAGGATACATCTGTACCCGAGCCGGCTCTACCTGCTCGTATCCAGACAAGAATGTATTTGTTTGATAAAGTACTTACTTAGTACTTACAAAAACTTAGGGATGTTTTCATTGTACTTAGTCTTATCTTTAAGGCTTTACTACGGTTTTCTAATCCTAATCCCAAAAATAACTAAACCTATCCTCTCAAACCAACTATGGAAACCCTGCTTTTATTACAAACTTAAACATGATTTATTACATAAACTATTCACTTGATACAACATGGATGATTGAGAGGTCTAGTGTCTTTGGGGATTAGGATCATTACATAACAACTTAAAACATTAAATACAACATCTTTGTTGAAAACTTCTTTTACATGACCACTACATTCCCTTGTACTTAGCATTGCATGAGATAACCTGAGGACATGCATAAAAAAAGGGGTGAATTATAAAGCCCAGTAAGGGAATAAACATGGAATACATGAGGATTACAATACATGTTATACAATTGCAATATCAATATATCACAAGGGAAACATGAACATAAAGGCATGATAAAGTATGATAATCATAACATGGAAATGTGGCAACAACACTTAACATGGAATTAGCATGAGCCAAGGCTCATTACACATGGAGCATGAGTAAATCCTCATTGCACATGAAGCACGAGTAAACCTTAGTTTCACTTGAATTATCATGAGTCAACACTCATTTCACATGATGTATCATGATACTATACTTTACCCAATGCATTGAAGCGCTATAAAGGCGCACCCTTCTTAAACATTTCATTTCATGCATAAGTGTGCCACATGGATCATAAAACATGGATTCATAAAACATAATAATTTATTCCACGAAAAAGGAATGTGGAATGAAACTTTATAATCAATAAGTAAATGTGCATGAAGTTTAATACCCTTGATATAGGAATGGGCATGGTATTAACTACACAATGGCATTGTCTTAGAAAATCGTTGCAATTTCGGCAGCATAACGGCGTGATATTAGAATTCATAAGAATGGTTAATGAGAGATAAAGGGGTGTATAATCATATCTAAATGAAATGGATGGTAAGGGGGTCATATAGATATATGTACCAACAATTTTAATGGAATTTAGATTCATGATACAAAAGTATTTCTTAAATGTAAATGAGGAGAGAGAAGTTCCTTTCGGAATTTCGACACAGTAACGAGTGTACATGGGAGGCATTTAATGAGAGAGAAAGTGGTATCCCATTATTCAAAAAATAAGAGGGAATTATGGGGGAGGTGTGAAACCATACCCCACCATTTATAATTGATATTAAAAGGGAAAAATAATATTACGAAAATTGGACAAAAAAGTGAAAGGAAGAAAAACCCTTACTTGGAAGTGTGCTTACAAAGGATTGAGAGAGGATTCTTTGGAGGTTGGGGCACCTTGGGAGGATTCTAGAGAGAGTTGGGCAGATTTTGGATGAACTAAAAAGGCTTTGAGTGAAGAGTAAGGGAGAGCTTGGGTGGGTTTATATAGGAAAGGTGAGTGAATTCCTTATTATTTAGGTTTGGGGCCCCTTACATTAAACTAATCCAAACCACAAATCAACTCATGGTTTTTGCCCATGGTTTTTGGAAAAGGGGAGAGTAAAACAATATTTTATAAGGCCAAAGTCCTAACTTCTTAAAATAATTGGTTTACTTATGTGGAGGTGAGTCACACTCCCATGGAAAATAATTTAAAAAGAAAAGATGTTTAATAAGTCTTGAGGGGTGCATTAATGCTTTGTAAAATAAGTCAAACAAACCCAAAATCACATTATTTTAATGGTAAAACATATATTGGCCGAACATAAAGCTTATAGTATTTTATTACATCACTATTGGGTCATTATGATGTCATAAAACACATTTTATATTTAAACAATATTTAATTTTTACCCAAAAATTTGATTGTCTCAGAAAATTAAGAAAAATTCACCGTTGGATAATTTCAATGTCCTAATTCCAGAAATAACATTTATTTTATCTAAATAATTTTCTAAAAATGTTAATTTTTACTTTTAAAATAAAAACCGACATTTATCGAAAATTCACGGGTTTTTACAAAAATACCTTTAAAACATTAATAAAAATTACAATTGCATTCATAAAATTATAAGATCATTTATATTTAATAAAAATTAATTTAATAATAATAATAATATTTTATTAAAATATTATTTAATTCAAAAAATCACCTAATTTAATAAAATATAATTCTTAATTAAATAATAACTAAAAACATTATTTGTACTTTAAAAACAATTTACAATGTATCAATAATGACAAGAAAGTATATTCATTATTATATACAAAAATAATGTACATGAACATAGTACTAGCGATTTGTTACATAACCCCTTAAAACAGCTGCATAAGACCTAAGGGTAAGGTGTCTGATGGTGACAGACTCTTGGGGTGGCTCAGATAACATCGCCCGAGTGGTAATCTCTATCAACTTCAACTTTTACCATAGACGGTCCCGTTCGAGCTTGACATGATGAAGCTCAGCTTGGGCTTGGTCAAGAACGAAGCCCAAAGATGCCACCTCTTTTCCGAGCTCTGACAAATGGGATTTTTATGGAGAAATCCTATTGGATGAGTCCATCGCTTCCTTTTTCTAAGTAAATTGGGTTTGTTAAAGCCTTATATTTATACAAATCATGTGATCACTGTTCAATTCCTATAAAAGTAACAGTCACAATTCTTAACATAAAACCAAATAAGTTGACATTTTATATAAACATTTTACATAAAGAGACATTTAATTAGATCATGAGATATTTCCATTAATGAAAATTTGGGTCATTACAGTTTCTATCATTTTGGATAGAGGAGGCACCGATTTCGCGAGGGAATAGTTTCGGCAGGGGATTTGGTTCCTATTTGAGCATTTGAGCTCCGTTTTGATCATCGTCAGTATTGTTTGAACCCAATCACGGATTTCTAAGTTACACTTGAGCCATTCTTGGTGATTTTTGTTCTTGAATATGTTAATTAATGTTGAATTATTATCCTTTCTTCATAAATCTATATCATTCTATCTTGAATTAGAAGTCAAGGATATATGAGAAGAGTTATACTATGATGATGTAGGTGGTATCCTGTTTATTTCTCAATATCAAGTTGTTTATATGTGACGTTTTTCCGCGCACCCATGTTTAGGGTGTCTCTTTGTTGAGACTTTGACTCATGTTAATGGATAAATATGTTTAAGTGGTTAATTATGTGAATTTAAGCATGTTGAGATTGCTTTTTTTGATTAAGGGCCACCCCATGGTTACGTTTCCCTTGGATAACTATTGTTGGGATTTTTGTCTTAGGATAACCTTGGTTATGCCTATATTTTCCCAATTATGGGTTTTCTGAAATGAATTGGTTAATTAAAACCATACCAATTAGAATTTTTTCCTACTTAATCGTGTAATTGTGTAAATATTTCATGTATTTCCATATACTAGTTTTCTTATATGTCGGGTTTGGCCCTGTTGAATTATTCTTCCCATGGGAAGAGTTTTTTCATGCCTATGGGAAAGGTTTATTGTTCCTGTGGGCTACTTTATTTATGCCTCTGTGAAATTTCCTATGGGAAATGAGGTGTTATGTTTGTGGATGGACTGAGGGCAAGGTTTTGAACTGAGTTTTGACTGTTTTAATGACTTATGATGCCTCAACTAAGCTAAAGCACCACCTTTTATTCAATCTTTATTTTATTTGATAGGTTTCCTGCTGAGGTATCTACTCTATTTTCTTGAATATGGGACTTACTGACCATGGTCGGATCCCATGAACTTATGATTTGATGTAATTTAAATTTCTTAATGAACATGAATAGTATAAAAGGAACATGTGTTATAGGATTGTTCACTTTTGAGTAGTTCCTAGTTTAATGCTTTCATTATCATACACTACTGCTGAATTTACTCACTGAAAGATTGGAACAGACCTTTGGTGGTTTCCTACTGGGATTTGTCTCTCACACCCTATTTCGGACATGTTTTTTAACCCAAACAGACTATATTGTTGTCGATGTCGATAGGGGAAAATCTCCTTATACAAGTACTTGATTACTGCTTAGGGTCAGGAGAGAAAGGGACCAAGCCAAGTCTTACGATGCTTATATGTTTCTTTTTTATTTTTTTACCTTTGTATTGAATTATACTTTATAGCATTATATCCTATTTTCCCTGATTTCTTAGAACATGTGACATGATGTATCCTTATGATATTATATGCCTTCTGGTTATGTTTACCTTTTAGACTTCCATTGTTTACTTAATTTGCTTGTTGTTTACTATTTCCTCTATTGTTATTATTTATTCCACCGCATTACACTCTTCCAATGAGGGCATTGTTTTCCAACTATCACACCCCAATCCCTCACTGCTAGTCGGAAGCCTCAAGTGTTTGGAAAAAAGTGCTTAATGTCAGGTAACCAACCAGGTACGGTGCACCTTTTAGTGGCATTCGGATCCAGGACATTAGAACCAAGTTCTACGATCCATAATAAAATACCATAAAATTACCCATGCTCATAGAGAAAAGTGATTTATCACATTTTATCAGAAACATGTTAAAAAACAGCTACATAAACACCAAATATTTGATTTTTGGGGTGAGTAATCATAACTAGTATGAAAACCCCAATACATTTCATACATGGCACTAAAAGAGGAATCATGTTTGGACACATTTTTTAAAAACAATAGGGGGAGTATCAAAATAGTTTAAATAATTATATATATATATAGTTAAGTATATTTAACCACAACAGTATAAACCAACGATCTTGTGACCATAACTATTTTTTCCCAAAATAAACAATAATTTTAAAATTAAGAAAAACAATTTATTCAAACATAAATTAAACGGTTACAATCACATGCCATTGAATACAAGAAACATGAAAAATAGTATTATCATTAAGATATTTCCATCTGTGATCCATCGAATGATAGTTATCATGAATGAAATAAATCAAACACATACATTCCTGTGTATAAACTGTACCATCCATGACATAACTATGATCATGGTAAGTTCAACCCATGATATAATTTCCCTATTCACCAGAATACATGAAATCCAATCCATTTATTTAACACCCACAAAAAAATTAATGTTATATCAAAATATTCCCTTTTTAAAACTATCAATTTCAGTTGCATGTGGTTTGACCCACATCCCCAAAACCATGAACAAAAAAATGGTGAAAATATAGTTGAAATTTAGAGTATTTAAGAGAATAAATTTACTGATTCTGAACAAAATAAAACAATGGCATGAAATACATGATATTCTATGAGAAATTTGATGTATGGGAATATAGTCCACCTCAATGATGAATCAATAATAAAATCATATCACATTATCATAGATCATGGATCTTAAAACAATTATACAATTATCAAACTCAAAATATTCATTAATACTTACATTAACCACCATATCTAGGCATTAAATAGTCAATATTGGGGTTATTCCAAGATAAAAGAAGGGGATCTAAAAATATAGGAATAAATAATGAAATTTCATTGATTCTAGATATCCAATGTACATATAACAATAAAAAATAGCTTCTGGATCAAATAGAACCACAAAGAGTGATTAAAAGTGGATTAGTGTTCAAGATTTTTGAGAGGATATGAACAATTAAGGGTTATATAGTTAAAAATGAGTTTAGATCAAATTTCCATACCCTTAATTTCATGCAGAATGGTTAGGCCACATAGTTTGGGAATCCTTTCTCCAACCATGAACTTTTCTCTCCCTACAGACCTTGACCTCACATGGTTGGTACACATAGTTTGAAAAATTGTGTGCCAACTTGATAATTTTTTATATATTAAATTGATTGATAATAGGAATAACTTGATGATTGGATTATCCTTTAAAGGTTAAAGGGTTACATGAATAAATATGGACAAATGGTTTAAATGAGGAATGATTCATATTATTCAATGTGATTGAATTGCTGAACCATGATATTTTTGGTAATTGAAATTGTATTCCATAATGTGAAATGTTTATGAGTAGGTTAACGAAGAGTAGACCTGTTAAATGTTGTATAAGTGATATATTTGATTGATTGATAATGGTTTTTTGGAAATAGGCAGATTCTTCAAATAACCGCGGGGTGCTAGGAATCTCGTTCTAGACACAAATTCATGTATGTGATAAACAATTATGGGACACATACTGATTATTCAGAATCCCATGTGTAATTTATTATTAATAGGTTGTGGTATAAATAATGATGCTTCCAATACCCATAGGGTCCTAGCCACAATGTTCTGATGCCTAAAATTTTGTCGTTGTACTATAGCTTCAATTAAACATGATATAAATTGAAATTAAGTTGATAGTGAAAGACTTTGTGATAATGAATTGCGATTTTCTATGTGATATGGTTTAGACTTCAGCATAGAAAGAATAATGAATTGATGTTTTGGTTTCCATCATGAACCCATGTAATTTATAATGAAAATTAATGAATAATGGATCATAATAACTATTTGATTTACTATATTTTATTCTCTATTCAACTGAAGATATTATTATTGACTAAATGTTGTTTTTAGATGAAATTGTGGTAGCCTTCTGAGTTTTACTCACACCCTATTCAGGATTCCTAATTTTTACTCGAATAGACTTCATTTTTATATGAGAGGATAAAGGGAGGAGACCTATGTTAGATGGCTGATTTGGGTTGGATCTTGGATGAGGGAACTGGAAGTGGTGTCAGAACCCACCTAGTAGTGGCTAGTGACTTTATTTTTTGACTTCATTTGACACTTAAAATATATATGTCATGACATATATACTATTTTGGTTAGGATATTTTATTTCTACATTGGTCATCATGGTATACTAGTATGATTTTAGTTATTGATTTTTGACATTTGTTTATTGTTTATTAATTTCCATTATTGATCTACTTTGATAAAGGGGGTATATTATTCCCTTTTTATATATTAACCCGTGCTACTATTTGGTAGCCTCTAGCATACGGGGAGGAATGTCGGAGGTCATGTAACTAACTATCTTGGGGCACCAGTGTGTAGAACCTATGTTGGGATGTTTCAAAGTTTCTTCAGAGGAAGATTTTTTTTGTCTTTCTATTTTGGAATGGTATACATGAGAGTCTGAAGATTCATGCCTTTATCATTAGTTCATGCATTAGAGTAGCAATCCCATGTATGGGGAAAACCCCATGTACCTAGGGTGGGATTTATGTTATCTATGTATGTTGTTAGAGATGGATGTTCTACCAAATTGGTTAATTATCATGTTGTGTGATGTTATTATTTTCTAATATTTTTGCATCATGGCCCAAAATGACATAAGAGTTGACTAAAAAAGAATCATTTTAGGCCATCTGGATTTTTATGCGGCATGAATCATTTTAGGAACGCACTAAGAAATTATTTGATGGTTAACTTGTTGAAATTTATTTTTTCCTTTTGGTGTAATTAAACTAGAAATGCTGCCTAATATGGAAATGAAAATTATAAAATTATGTGAAATGTTAAAAATGGGTTTCCATTTTCAAACATGAAATTGTTAAAAAAAATACCTTTGTTAATCATTTCCTATATGAGGGATGGTTGAGGGTAGTGAGAGAGAAATGGTTTTGACCGTGTGGAGGGTTATGTGGGTGACTTGTTATGGATTATTGTGAATTTATCTTATGTAAATGTGTTAATGTTCTATAATGTGTTCTAAGACACATGTTTAGAACTGTAGAGATTTTCCTCCATGGTGGCATTTTTTGATTGGACGACAGGGGGAATGGATAAAAATGTGCCTCCAGTGGTGGAACTTGAGGAACTGAGAGTGCCGAAAAAGGGATAAAGAGAGAAACTCAATGATTACATTTCTTTCATCATGTAGTTTATGGAAAGAGGCACAGGGAGGGTTGTAAAAAGTATGTTCAACCTAGAACGGGAGTTCCAATTGCATCACCCTCACAATTTTATAAGAGAGGGTGGACCTGAGGTAGCTGATTTAGGGATTTTTTCTGTACATATGATATGTAACAACTTAGAGACTCTTTTGTAAAAGAGATTCAAACTATTTTCATATATGTTACATGGTCAAGAGAATCGTTTCTTGGATATCCAAACTCGATATGGGTATCTTGTGAATATGAGGTGAAAGGAATTTTAGAATAATTTCTTAGAGGACTTTTACCCTTAGATTCTCATGTAATAGAGATGAGTTAAGTTTATGTGGTTGAATCAAGGGAGTGTATTCTTTATGGACTATGATGGTCTATTTATAGATCTGTAGTGTTTTTATCCAATGTTGGTAGGAGATGAGACTACTAAATAAAAACTTTTTTAGGATGGGATAAAATGTAAACTTAAGTCTTTGGTTAATATCATCAAGATGAATAATTTTTCTGAAGTGGTAAATCTGGAACTAATATTAGAGGGGATCCTAGAGGATGCTTCTAGTGTAAGATTGATGGTATCTTTTAGATGACTTGGAGATACTTTTTCTGATATTAGCAAGCATTGTTTTGAAAACATCAACTAGGGAGATACCAAGAAGAGTGACTAGGGGGTCCAGTAAATTAGGACCTTACCTGATTGACCTTCCCCCAGTTGTGTATGCTAGGTCAAATTCATAGAAAATTCCCCTAACCATAAGTAGAGTGCTAATATTCAGGAATGATGGGACATCTACATTTATTAGGAAGTAAATCCATACATATGGGTATTGATTGGGAAAAAATAAATAATTAGAGTGTTGGAAGGGGGTATTATACCCCGTATTAGTATGGATATTATATTTCTATTGGTTGATGTAGTTGAGGTAGTGGATGTGGTAATTCTGGGACTGAGAACTCGTATTAATAGAATGGTGCATCCCAGGGGACACAGAATACATCATAGAGAAGAGGTCTAATACAGTAGCATTAATTCGAGTCTGTACACGTGGATAGAGAAGTTTTACCATTGATAGTTAGAGGTACTATTATTTTAACTTCTATTCTTATTGGTGCCTTATTTGTTATCATATCCTCTAATTCCTTTATATATACACGACTTGTGAAGGAGTTAAGTTTGGTAGTTTATTTTTTTAGTGGAGTTATGTCAATCGATACACCATTGGGAGTACGGTCAAGAGACATATGTTTATGCAATGGGTGTTCTCTCGATGATGGAGGGTAACATTTCCTATGGTATCTCTACATCCATGATATATGAGGCATTAAATTTATTTTTGGGTATGAAATCATTTGTAGTATACCAATTGCACATAATTTTTTAGCACCAGAGAGTTACTTTTACTAATCTTGATAGTGAAAATTATGTTCACTATGGAGAGCTGGGTATCAAGGTGTGAATTGTGGGGCATTTTCATCAGAAACTTGTGGATCTCACCACACTAGTTTGATGGCTTTTCTAGGTTAATGGAGTCCAAATAATGATTTATTTCCACCCATATTAGATAAGTTCCAGGACATATTTCCTAAGGATTTATCAGGACTTCCACCTATTAGAGGTGTAAAATTTATAATTGAGATCATTCCATAGGCACTTATAGTTTCTACTCAACTATATATAATTACACCAAATTATCATTAGATGTTTAAGAATCAGCTAAAAGAGTTAATGATTATGGTACTTATCCATGTGAGTACGTCACCTTAGGGTTCACTGGTCTTTTTTGAAATAATGGATGATGAAACATTATGATAATTTTTTGATAACCTGAAGTTATACTGTATGGATGTGAAGAACTAAAATACACTTCCATTCATTGATGTACTCTTTTTCAAGTTTAGAGGATCTTTTATCTTCTCCAATATTTATTTGATATTAGAGTATCATCAGTTTAATGTTTGACCTTCTGATATTGCATGAACTAATTTTAGAAGTACATGTGGCCTTTACTAGTTAGTTCTGATTTTGTTTTGGATGAAGAATTATCTATCTAAGTTTATGTCCGTGAAAAAAAGAATCTTAAACCTATAACTAGATCATTTTTTGGTTGTGTTTTTAATGATATATTATTGTACTCCAAGACTCATGAAGCACATTCCCAACATCTTGAAATCATCTTGTGTACACTGAGATAACATTATCTATACGTCAAGATATCAAAATTTCAATTCTGGATTGACCATATACATTTCTTATGTCACGTAATCTCTTATGAATGTGTGTCAATGGACCTATGGAATTTCTAGGTAGTTTTATCTTTGGAGTATCCAAATAAATTCTTTGATATCGGCGAATTTCCAGGCTTACCAGGTTATTATAAGAAGTTTATCTAGGATATTTCCCACTTTCAATCACCTCTTTCATGATTGAACAAGAAGTGAGTTGTGTTTTAATGGTCTTGGGCATGTGATAATGCTTTCCGAGAGTTGAATAAGTGTTTGACTATAGCACTGATCTTGATCGTACCCGATCCATGGGAGGATTATAACACGTTTTGTGATATATTTGAGATAGGATGTGGAGTAGTGAAAATGTAGGGAGGTATTTTTAGGTTTATGGTCCATGGTAGTTAAGTCCAAATGAAATTAATTTCCCTATGTGTGACCTTGAGTTTGATGCATTGGTTTATTCTTTAAAGTGATGGTTGTATTATCATTAGGTTACAAGTTTACTTTGTATACTAATAAAAATAGGTTAAACTATATATTTTGGTAGTGGGGCTTGAATCTATGGCAGTGGATATTTTTTGAGTATATAAATTCATTTTTCATTGATATAGAATATACACCTCGGAAAGGGAAAGGTTTTTTAAGGATTTTATAAGGAAAAAAATTCTTAGGCAGTTGATTAGTCTAGATCTGGGAAGAAGATGATGAATTTTTAGGATAATATATAGGTTGTGGTTTAATAGGACCTAGAGAAAATTACCCTCATATAATTTTTAGTGGAGTGCAAACTTTTGAGAAATATCTAGGAAAGGAATTAGGAATATCCAGAGTGTCTTTCCATGATTAAAAATCTTGATTTTGGGGAGATACCTTTTAATGGGACCATAGATAAGGATGAGATCATATATGTAAATAATATCATTATTATGAAAACTGGTATGTGAGAGGAGATGATACAATAATTTCATGCATTTTAAGTGGGAAGTGCATCTGGGTTTGACCAAAATATATTGTTAACTACGTCAACTGTATTTGTGGCTAGGCATTGAAAAGGAAATTTATGGGTTCATGGAACAATGATACACCTATCAACAGGTGAAGTCCAAACATAAATGAATTGGTGGGTTTTTATAATCATTTTCCATTCTATAATTGAAGTGGGATTAAATTACCATTGATTTTGTGTTGGGTCTCCCAAGCATGCCTTTTAAACAGTAACATTATTTTTGTGTTTGTGGATCTACTGATGAAATTAGAGAATTTCTTACCTATATAGGATACGTTATGAGTTAATAATTGATGATACTTGTATGTTTATAATATAGTACCCCAACATAGATTTCCACAAATCATAGTTTCATAAAATGACTCACATTTTACATCACACTTATGGTAAGGCATGTAGAAGGTTCTTGGTAAACAGGTTATAATATGTATGGATATCCACCCATAGATAGATGGATATTCGAAATATGCTATACATGTTTTGGAGGATATGATTTTGGAATTTGTTCTTGACTTTGGTGGTGTATGGGATAATATCCTACCACTATTGGAGTTGGCCAATAATAAAAGTTATCAGTAAAGTATTCATTTGTAACCATATGAGTCTCTTTATGGTATTCCATATATATTACCTCTATACTAGTTGGAGGCTGGTGAGTCTGATTTGATGGGGCCAAGTCTCATTCAAGAGACATCGAAGAAGGTACATTTTATTTTGAAAGATATGGATACAACTCATAGTAGGCAGAAGTAGTTTACTAATAGATGTCGATGACCCCTTGAGTTTATTGTGGGCAGTCATGTATTTAATTGTGTGTTTCCAAGATTTGGTCACCATAGGATCAGGAGGTAGGGAAATTTGGCACCTATGATTACTGGAGCTTTTGAGGTTGAAGATAAAATCGGGTCGGTGGAGTACCGGTTGGATCTTCTAAATAGGAATGGTGATATGCATAACAATTTTTCATGTGTCATAGCTTCAACAGTATCACCCAGAACCCTCTCATGTCATTGATGTGGATGATGTTGAGCAAGAGGATGATGTATCCCTTGAAGAGTATCTGATAAGTGTGTTGGATCATAGTGAAAATGTGTTATGTGGGGACATTATGCCGATAGCTAAAGTATTATGGAATCGTGTCCATGATTAGGAGGAATCATGGGAGAGAGAAGAAAATATTTACACATAGTGGCCCAATATTTTTACCCTGGAATCATAGAGATTCTATGGGGAAGACCTTGGAGATGAGCTATTATATGGTGTGGATAATTTAAGTTCCCATCCTTTTCTAGAGATAGCTCATGCTCATTTTTATATACACTATTTCATTTTTTTGATTATATCTTTCTTTTTGTTTTAGATTTGGTAGAATTAGAGTGAAATTAGAGATTAGGGGGGTGGGTAGTTCACGACCGGTTCACAGTTTTCCTTACCCACACTCCCTTCCCAAAAAAAACTATCCAGCCACAGACAAAGAGGGATTGCATTGTCGGGGCATGGTTTTTCAATCAATGTGATCTATTAGTAGTAACATTGTGACCCTAAAGAGGAGGTGCATGGTTAGGGACAATTGTGCGATGTATATAGAAGACTATGTACATGAAAAAATATACAAAAGAAAATTATTAAAAAAAATTGAGAACCCCTATCTTATATCTAAAAAACCCTAAGTAGACTCTAACTCATTTCCATAAAATATAGAGGCTCTTATAGAGATTCCAAGTCCTTGAAATATATTTTCTTGATGAATCAATGATTTTTTTGACAGATCTATACCTCTCTCAGTAAGATATCTAACACTAATTGGTTTCCTCCACCTATTTGTCTTTATCTATTCTTTTTAAGGGATTATCTTTATTTGTTGAAGGGTTTAGATCTAGTTTTCCTTAGATATAATCTTTTTTATTTCATTTTTACTGTGTAATTTAATGTTCCACTTCAATTTTGGTAAATTTTATTTGGTGAACACTCGGTAAAAATCATGATGTAGGTGGTTTAAATTGCATATATCATAGTCATGAATTCCAATTTCATGTATGTGTTGTGGAATTTCAATTGGAAAATTTGGAAATTGAAACTTGAATTGAATTATATAATTGATGATTTAATTAATGGAATGAAGTGAATACAAAATCTAATGGATATGGTGATTGTATAAATGGTAAATTAAATGGATCAGTGTAATTGGATAATTATTGAGATATAAAATTGATGGATAATGGGAATAAAGGTATGTTTAGATTATACATGAATGGTTAATGGGTTATGTGAATGAATGTTCATAAATAGTTTAAATGATGATTTCTTTGTATTATTACATGTGAGTAAATTGAAGAACCATGATTTTTCTTTTAATTGAAATTATATACAGAGATGTGAAATATTGTTGTGTGGGTTAATGTTGATTGACTTTGTTAAATGTGGTATATGTGATATATTTAATTGATTTATAAATGGGTTGTGGGACATAGAAAAATTCTTCAAATACCCACATGGTGATAGACATGGCATTGTAGACCCAAATTCATGCATGTGATACGTGATTGGGCGACATAGACATATGAATGAAAATCATACATGTTACTAATTGATAAACAGGTTGTGGGACACAAAATGATTCTTTAAATACTCACGGGGTCTTAGTATGGGTATTTTGGGCCCAGAATGTTTGTATTTGACTCTGGTTACAATTATACTTTATATGAATTGAAATTAAATGGATACTAAAAGTTATAATTAGTTATGATTTTCTATGTGATATAGTTTAGACTCTAATATGAGCTGAAGCATGTATTTATGGTTTGGGTGTCATTGGAGTACCAGATAATTTATGTGTTTAATTAAATAATAATTAAATATAATAACTATTTACTTTACTATATTTTATTATTTATACAACTGTGTACAATGTTATTAAAGGATATTGTTTTTAGACGCCATTGGTGGTGGCCTACCAAGTTGTACTCACACCCTACTCAGAATTCCTGATCAGTATCCAAATAGACTTCTTGTTTTATAGATAAGTTAAGGGAAAGATCCCTATTTTAGATAAATGAGTTTGGATAGAGCATGGATGAGAGAATCAGACATGGTTTTGGGACCCACATTGGAGTTTTCATTGTCTTTAATTTTGGGATTTCATTTGAAACATGACATATATATGGAATGATGTATCTACTATTTTGGTTTGTATATTGTATTTTTGTTTTGGTCATCTTTTTATACTAGTATAATTCTGTTTATTGATCATTATTTTTGGGTTGTTGTTTTTTATTTTGGGTCTTGTGTTTCTTTGATAAAGAGATTATAGTTTCCCCATGTTGTATATTAACCCTCACTACCAGAAGACATATTTTGGTGTACGTGGAGGTGCGCTTAAGGTCATGTAATTGACCGTCTTGGGGTACTGGAGTGTGGCACATAGGTTGGGACATTACACCTATATATTCTATTTGAAATGGTAAACATGTGTCAATGTGTACTAATTCTATAATATTAGGGGACCTTTAACTCTATAAACCAAATTGTGGTTTGTTAATTTTTCCTTATAAAAAATCATAGAATATGTCAGGTGGTTTTAGCTTAAAGAATCCTTGGTAACCATATTTGTAGAGCATTGTCAACCACTTCTCATTTAACTGACCACGTTGGTGATACCACAACTGGGTCTGTTATGAGTCATTTGAATACAATTTATTATATATTTTCAAGACATAATTTTGGTATCCAAATACATAAATACCACTACAAAAATTATCCATACAAAAATATTTTACCTCTTTATGAAATAAATAAATATTATTTATGAAATTGGTAATAAAACCATTAATATTTAAGAAGTAATAATAAATTATTTTCTTGGTATCACAAGGTATATAAGAACAATTTTTCAAAACGAAAATCATCATTTTTGGAAGAAGTAGGTTGTTGTATCCTATAGGTAATGAAAAAAATATGTGCTCCATTGGATTCTAGAAGATATACCACTACTCTACAAATCTTTTCTAACCTACATGGTTCCTAAATTTGAATAAAAATGTGATTACCAAAAACAATAACCAATACCAACTTTCTGGATATAGAAATATTTCCTTCAGTATTGAGGGAACCCAAAGCTTCCCCTATCATTATTCAAAAAGTTAAAGTATTCTTAAAATGTTCCAACATTCCTCATGAAAAACATACTATATCATTTTCCATTACTTTTCCATGTATCACCCTTTTATTTGAATGATAATGCTTGGGAGCCTTTGACATTGAGTGAGTCTTGATTCCATTTTCCTTGTTCTTCATTTTACTCACTATAAGGAATATTTTTTCTTTTCTTGAATCCTTGTTAACATGGGGAGTTAATGTAAGGAGTTTGGAAGAAGAATTCACACTAATTATCATATTGTAATTATAAATGAAATTGGAAAATGTCTTAGGTAGTAGAGATAAATTGAGATTTCTTCATAACTTATCAGAGATCATAAATCTCAAGACATATAGGCTCTCAATGTATCCAATTAGATTGAATAAATGAGGCATAACTAATATCAAGTCTCTATGAATTCATGTAAATAGTATTTTATAGATCTCATATCACTATTATCTGACATACTCTTGATAATGATCATTAAGGTGAGACATGCTTCTATACACTGCCATATATTTCGGTTGAATTAATAAATTAAAAGACATAGATAATTGTATAAAACATTAAGAATATATGGTATCACCTAAATTATTCATGGAGAGAGGGAGAGAGATAGTTCATCCTCACTATCCTCTTTGTTAGGCCCTTCATGAATGGGGTTTTCTAGTACATAAAAAATTTTCTCAGGGTGTATTATAATGTCTCATCCCCTATACATTTCCATTAAATTTTTACCAGTGTAAAGGTTATCATTATCTACTGTGGATCACAGGGATATTGTCGAAGTCATATTGAATTCCATTTATATAATAAATAAGTATTTGGTAATATATTTTCAACACAGAACAAATATCACATTTAATTTAATTTAATAATATCTGAATATTTTATAGAAAAAGAATATCTCTCACCATTGGTTTCAGAATATTATATTATCATTGTATTCTACTAGAAATGATCCTCATTTCCCTCATCATAATCCATGATAGGTCATTGTAAATTACTCAATGATGTTTAAGTAAATCTAACATGTAAACTATATTAAATCACGTCTCCTTGATCCATTGAGTGGACTCCCAAATCCTAGAATCCTAGATATGAATTTCCTCAATGATTGCCTCAAAATCTATATTATAAAAACAAACTGCATTAAAAAAAGTACAAAATTAGTTAAGTCAAACCAAGAATATATTTTGAAATCTTTTTTAGAATTATTTCTACTGATGAGGTCCATTAAAATAATATGATATAGTGGTTCAATTCTATGTCACATAATCAAAAGAAATAAAAACCTAATATTTGTTTTTTTATTTCTATTTATATGCATACAACCTATTCTTCATTATTAAATTATTTTTTATATTAATTTGATTTTACATAAGTGATTAACCAAGTCTATAAAAACATTACACATATTTTAATTTTAATGTAATTAAATCCTTAATTCCTATTAATTAATTTATTTAATGAATAAATTTTCCAAAATAATTGACCATGAAACCAAAAAAAATAATGTAAATAAATTTTAATGACCCTTATCTTTTTATAATGGTTGTTGTATATAATGGATGATCATATGAACCTTAACCCTATAAAATAATCTCTTGGAACCATTCATGGTTCATGTTGAAACATTCCATGTGTGATTCAATGTACCCCCTTTACCTGTTTCACCTCATCCCCAAACCTATAACACCTCTACTCACCTAGGAGCACAATTAGTTAAATAGGATTTACTCTCACATAAGTAAGGAAAAATAGATGATTGGGTGAATGGGTTTATGTAAAAGAAATATCAAGAAATCATTCCTTTACATAATGAGATGATGGGAATAACACATAAATCACTATTAAATTTAATAAATTATTACATAAACCATGCAATAATTATAATATAAAAAACTAATCACACACATAAGTCAGTCTAAGCTTATAGTAATCCACATAAATGAAATGAATATGCTAAAAGTAAACTAGAAATCATTCACTCCAATTTTTCCATTATTTATTAAGATAAAAAATGCTTGAACTAATTTAGTTTATCAATTTATTATTTAATTCCTTTATCTTAACATCTATACAATGATTATTAGAGAAAGTCCACATATGATTCTTTATAAAAAAATAATGGATTGGAAAATTATTTATAGATAATTACATGGAAATCATTGGGGATTTATTAATTCTTGAAGCATTGTTACATCATAAACTCACTAACTATTGAAAATGTAATTATGTTCTCAATGTTGTAATTAATTATTACTTATGAAATACAATTCTTTTACTTACATTGGTAAAACATTTAATATAATAATGATCTATATGAATTTTTTTTTCATTTCCATGTAGAAGGTATATATTCTTGGGGACTTTCTATTTTTCTCTCCTAAGATACATGATGTGTACTAATAACACACACAATGTGTTTTCCACTTACCATTTGTCCATAAACCCACCTTCTATCTTGATTTTTTCTTTATACACGGGGTAATGAATCTAAATATGTATATTCCACTACACACTATGTATTCATTAATTTTAACAACTTCCAATATAACAGATAATGTGAGACATTTTTTGTAAAAATATTTCTATGAATTTCGCTATGAAATTGTGTCCACTATATAGTGTGAATGCTGACTAAATTTCCAGTCATCTGAAAATTCATATTTTGGGATGGACCATTAAATATATGGTATATTTAATTAATTTAATTAATTTATGAATATATATCATTATTAATACATTTTTTTATTTATCTTATGGAACATGAAATTGAGATGAACAATGGTACGTGGCATGGAATTTTCATTTACATGCCCTATAATCATGTGTTCTAAAATAAACCCTTAACACCTCCTAATGGAATATTTTATCATTATTAATCTTTTATTAATCATTATAAAATCATTATAAAATCATATTAAGCTTCAATTAGACATGTTAATATGTTAAAACGTGTTCATTAAACTATCAATTGAAAACAAGTGAACTAGAAGTCAGAAACTAAAAAATTGTGTGTGATCGAACAATGAAAAATAAATAATTATAAATTTCAATATAAATTATTTGATATCACTTAATTGTTTATAGGATAGTTTAATAACAAATCTGTCATTAAAAACTAAAAAAATTGTAATCGATTAATAATATGAGATGTACATTATGTAGAATATCATGAGTAATAGTATTAAAATAAATATTGACTGATAAAAATGAGAACCAAGATGAGAGGATCCTTTCCACATATAATTAAAAATTATTTATTTTAATAAATAATTACATTTATTTGAATTATTTATTTACTATAAGTGATTGGATGGATACATATTATTGTTTCATCAATTTGATTGAGGAACCAAGGTTAGATTTCATCAAGTAGTTATCCTAATATGTTCGGTGATCATATGGCCATTGACTTATAATCCTCCAGGTGGTTGTGCTAATGAATCTAATTATTTAAACAATTATATTTGATTAAAATATAATCCTTTAGGTTGATAAAAAGTCACTCTGGTGTATGAGGATAATTTATCGACTATAATCAAAGTGTTCTAAGAGAGAAGTATTTAGGGCTTGATAGAATATTCTCTTGAATTTATTATGCAGAATAGTTAGATTATGGTTAGGGTTTTAGAAAATGTCACAATCTTTTTTAGATAGATGTATGGTTATAAAATAATTATTTCACAAGAGACACTTTTTCAAAAATTCCTGATGAATCTCACTTTTATATAATAACAAATTATTATTATTTACATGAAAATTTTCAAAACACACAGATAAATTAACTATTATATTATTGAAAAAATAAATTATTATTTATAAAAATAATATTTAATAAAATATTTTGATCATATAAAATGAAACCAATCCATAAATCCTTCTCTATATTTTATGGATCTTGAATAATGATTATTTATTTAATGAAAACATATCACAATATAATTCACTATTAAACTAATAAATTTTATATTCACTAAACCGATGAATAAATATTTATTAAATATTCATAAGAAAAATTAAATAAATATTTTATTACCTCAAGAATAAAATAGAATAAATAAATATTTTATAATAAGGAAATTAATTAAATAATTACATGGTGATTAATTATTTATTAAATATCCAACTCACATATATATTCTCTCGAATAATTGGTGAAAATATATTTATGGATAAAAACATGAGTAATAATTAAACCATATGAGATGATGATATTTATTCAATATGTTAAAATAATATATAATTTTACTGGTCTTTTAAATAAACATCGTCTGTAACACTCTAGGACCCTTTCTCAGAATCATTAGGCTAAACTGTATGCATTTCAAGGTTAGAAGCTAGACACATGTCAAAGATCTCGTTGATAAAAAATTTAATATCAGAGTGAAATTAAAACACTTAATAAAATAGGTTGTGTAATATAATCCCTTAATTGGGATATTTCTAATCAATCAGATTGTATTATACTATCTCCAACCTATATGGTCAATGTATATTTCTTTGAATTTCATGAGATTAAATCTCTCATGTAATTTTTCTGAAATTGAATAAATTAAGTTGTTTCATTCCTATGAAAGGGCCTAATATATAAACATTTATTCTTAAGAATAAGGGACAAATATTTTCTCACATTATTTATCAACATAGCATCTATTGTAAATCACCCAATGAACTCGAATTCACTATAAAAATATGTCATGATGGTTTATAAAAATAAATCAATGTACATCACCCCAGATACAAATTAATTGAAATTTTGTGGTTTCAGGGACATTATACATGTCCAAATATATGAAAATATTTTTCAAAATAAAAATGATGATTTCGTATTGAAGTTCATTTTATCATAATACAATTTCATAAGATTACCTAGGATGAAATTTATGAGAACAAGTGTCAATGACTTAAGATTCCCCTACCTCTGATTTTATATATCATCTACATCTCATGAAATTTTATCTTATAACCATATAACGTATCTTTAATAATATTTTGTTGAAACTTCTATGTTATTATTATAGAGAGGAATTTTTATGCCTTTGAGTGTAAATGTACTATTAAGAAATGATAAAAACTATGTCATATAGAATAAAAATAATTATGTGACAAAAAACATCTATATTCAAAAATCACTAAATGAAGGTCATCATTACGTATATAGAAGTTGATTCTAGGGAACAAACTCCATCAAACAGTACCCACAGATATGAGTTCAATATGGGAAGACCCATTTGGTATATTATATTATATCCTAACCCTCTAAGGTAAATTTTTTATTTTAAACATATATATAAATAAATAATACATTATTTTTTAAAATATAACTTGGTATTAAAATATAAATTACTCTTATTTTATCTTATATAAATATAAATTTAAAATTATACAACAATAAACCAAATTTAAGTATAAATATGATTTTAAAGTGATTGTAGCTTTGTGGAGATGTTTCTAGAAACCATTGATTGTGTATAATTCATATATATAATTGTTTCATTAAATTTCTATATATAAATATATTATTTGAGATAAATATGAATTTTTAATATAATATTCTATTACTCATATTTGTATTTGGTAAATAATAAAAATTATTTAATTTATTCTTTATTACCAACATACACACAAATGTGAATATATATATATTGAAATATTATTGGATGAATGAAACCTTTTAAAAAAAACAGGGATAGAAAAATGGTGTTAGAGAAGTTAGACCATGATGTAGATTATGGTGTAGAGGTGATCCCACTCATTTTTTCATACAGATCAGGATGTTAAATATTTTTTATATAAAATAAAAAATTGATATTTCTATTTATGCTAGAATATCACAATTTATAGGTGACTTTAGCCAGTTTTATATGAATATCATGATGGTAATATTTTTACGCCCAATAGATTTCATTATGTGTGTTTTTTTAGATGTTTCTAATAACATTGATAAAATTGGTGGAACTACATATAAATTTTCTAAATGATTAAACTTTATATATTTTCAAATATAGAAAGACACAATACCCTATATTGAGAAATTTATAACTAATAATACTATGAAATATCTAAAATAATTTTTTAATATAAGTGAATGTATGGGTGGAACATTGAATTGATGTATATCATGATGAATGAAGCGAATCTATTGAAAGTCACTCTTATGAGTGTGATGAAAATTACATGTATTGATCAGCAATTCATCATTACAAATGCATTTGATTTTTTTGTGATTTTATGGAATGAGGAACTATTAGAATGTAATATAGGTAAAGTAAATTATTTGGGGGAGGGATTCGAGATAGATTATATACACTGAAATGGATATAAATATTTTAATACATTCATTATCTTCATACTAACATTATAGTTTTATGAAATATATTTCTTAAACATTAAATGTTGTAGAGTCTAACCATGGAGTATTGATGATATATTAATTTAATATCATATTATTTAACATAGAATTTTTACTCAAAAGTTGTTCTCTTATTTAATGATGAATGTTATAATATCCATACCCTACCATTCTATATTAAAGGATTGTAGTGTGAACATATTTTATTGAATTGGTAGTCATGGAAATTTCGAATAGTATACTATGTAACTAAACCATAGTGACTAGTTTTGATAAATACTAGTTTAAAGTACAATTGATCTACATGAAGACTATAAAAACCCATAGTTTTCATATAATATCATTATATGTTATTAGATTAATATTCCATATCTAACATTCTGATCCATTCTAGAATCAAATAGGTCAAGTGTCTTTGTAATGATTCATACATAAAAAACATGTTCTTAATAGATCTGCATCATCTTAAACATAGATATTCAACACTAGAAATAATCTAAGATATATAATAGATTTATATATACAATGGGGAATAAAAACATTAGAAATGGTGATCTCTAATTCCCATTAATTGTAAAAAGAGAGATAACAATGATCACTTAAGAATGACATGACAATAATGTTAAGAGAACATTATATTACCATTTTAAATAAATAACCATCATATCATTTATCATAATCTTAAATCATGGAATAAATCCTCATTGTTTAGAAACATTAATCATAATTTTATCAAATAATTTGATTCATGAGATAATAACATTAGCATAAGATGTAATTGTGTGCCATAAATAGAATCATAGAAAATCATTTTCCTAATAAATGATGACCTATAATACTATCATAGAGGATTTGTTTTAAAACCCAATATATCACATCAATAGTAAATGTTCACTCCCAATATAACTGTAGTGGATAGAGTCCCTTACTAAACTCGGTTCACTCCACGTTTGAGTAATTATTCTATTATGATAAATCCATATGAAACCAATAAATTCATGGAATATATAGTTCTTAAACCACTAATCACATAATCATAATCCTTTCATATGTATTCTTTAATATCATAAATCTTTCATCTTTTATCATAAACCATGAAAGGTAAACAAGTCTCATATACATTTAAAAATTTCTTCTTAACATAACACGTATAAAATAAATTTTTTCAAAAAGATCTCATAATCATCATCAACAACATTCTTGTGAAATAATAATAATGAAATAATTGGATCATATCCTTATTGAAGCATAGGTAACACAAAATGATGTCATACTTTTTGAAATATTTTTAAAATATAACATAGAATATTTCATGAGGGAAATGCCTTATTCAATTTAAAATAACCTTTTTAAAAATATAAAAATGTAAAAAAATATTATAGAAAACATTTTATTTTAAATTAATATTTTTTTTGTAATTTAATTTTCAAATAAATTATAGATCATAATAGTGGAAAATTCCATTCATGTCTTCTAGGTATAAATAAAGATTCCTTCAACATTTTTGATAAATAGTGAAAAGTAACTTATTTTGAAAAGATAATAAGATTCCATTTGAACCATTTTGAAAAAAATATAACTTGGTTAAAAATTACTTTAAAAAATAATTTTTTTAAATTAAAAATATTTTTTGAAAACATTTTGATGAAACCATGGATAAGGAAGAAAATGATTCCCGACCATGGATTAAATAATTTCAGTTTTTATTGAAAACATTTTCTTAATAATTTTATGTACCAAATAGAGTGAAATAGTAATATTACATTAAAATTACGTGAATAACCATAATAAAATAAAATTCATGAGATAATTAATATTTAGATCATTAAATTTCATTATTTTAAACTTAATCATAAATAATATAGGTGAACAACGAGACTATAACATAAAACCCTTACCTCTTTGATAACTTTCGAATCATATGCCTCATGAAAGAAACAATTCAAATGAAAATATAAATGTCTTGAATATAGGGTTAATTATGATATAACAAGTTAAATTTTTTTATATAAATATAATAAATATATAGAGGTGAATAAAATCCATCATGTCTCAATGAAACAATATGGAAAAGAATAAACCTTACAACATTTGTAACCATTGAATAAAAATATCATGAAAGAGTGAACCATATATGGATTTGTAAAACCCTATAATTTTTCTTTAAAATGATCATAAATTACAATCAAGTTAATTATATATAGCACACAAAGGAAAAACGTTTTGAATATGACAAATGTCTCAAAGAAATAAAAGTGAGACGTGAAACACTTACCTTAAGTTCTACATTTTTTAAGAGCACTCAAACATCATGTATAATAAATTTAAATTTATTAAAATTCTTAAAAATAATTATTTACATATTTTTAATATCATATGCTTTCCAATTTAATCATTTTTACATGAATTTATAAATAAATACATATTAAAATCTTCATTTTATGGGTGTCATCTATTTTGGAATTCATGAGAATTTCGATTCAGTAGTTTGAGTCCTTATACATGATCTTGGTTCAATTATTTCTAGAATTATATAAAATATATAAATAACATATATAATAAATATATATATATATATATATTAATCCCTAAAAGGTAGAAAAAAACAATTACACAATCCTTGGAGATGGTAGGTTGTTCGTACACATAAACGTGATTTTCAATTTTAGATGGATTGAACGAAAGAATGGTAAATAATAATTCACCTATCTATAATAATAATTATATCATATAATATATATATATATTAATTTAATTTATCTTTTTTACCAACATCGTAAATTGGAAATTAAAAAATTATCACATCATTTTGTGGAGGTGGTAGTCCACACACACATGAGCGATGTTATTGTTTTCCAATATATTTCAAGGTAAGAAGGTAGATATGGAATTATAATTATAGAAACATAATTATTTAATAAATATAACATAAAAAAATTAAATCCATCATAGTAACCATATATTATAGATGATGATGGAAAATGAATAGTATCTCTACGTGGAGATGGTAAACCACACATACAACACAACCGATACATTCAAATCCCATTTGATGAAAATGATGGTGAATAATGGTAGTTAAATTTTCATAATAACATATTAGTATATTTAGGAAAATAAAATTTTCATTTCCTGATTAATACAACCAATTTAGAGGAAGTAGAAAAAAATAAATTTAAAGATGATAGGTAAGATGATTACCTCTTCCTTGATAGGCCTCCCTTAGATAATTTATTAAGGATTATTATAATGTTTTTTAGAATAAAATAGAATTTATTTCAAGTATATTTAGGTTTAGATTATAATTGGGTATGTTTTGGTTGAGATATATGGCTTTCGGCAGTGTTAGGATGGGAAAGGAGTTGTGTCCTTTTATAAGGGATGTAAATGACTCATATGAAATTAATAAAAATAATTAAATATAATAAATTCACTTTCATATGAAAGAGGGACCATATGGAAATAATTTATAAGATAATATCTTATATTGTTGAAATCCATCAAAAAATAAATTTTTATAGGTTGATGTGGTATTTTAAACCGTGTATTTTGGTTTTATCCATTTTTTGACAAATTTTAACATTAACCATGATAATTAATTATTCAATCTTAATGGTTTGTAATTTTATAAATAAGATAAATAACATTTTTAGAAATATTCATATAATTTGACTTTGAAAACAACTGGAAAGTAATGTGTGTCAAATATAAACCGTTCACGCATCTATAACATTTTATAATTATTTAAAATATTATTTTAAAACATTAAATTAATGAAAAAATATTACATTTAGATTTATTTAAAATCATTTACTTGCTGTATTAATTTTCTACACAAGCATTGTTTCAGTGTTTCAAAAGAATTTAAGTTAAAATTATCATCAATAAAAATTTAAAATATATTACCATGATAAAAAAATTCATTCATATTTAAAATAAAAATATACATATGAACAAAACTAGTATTCAACATTTTCACAAAATAGTATATATATTAAATTTATGAAAGTGAAATTTTTTACTTTATCTTTTACTCAAGTATTATAATGGTAAAAATCAAACTAAAAAGTTAAAAATGTCATATTTTCAAATTTTGGATAATTATAGAAAATTTAAACTAATCCAATGAAATAAATGCATTTTTTTAATGAACTTTTATCCTCTTCATATTAATTTTAGACTTAATTTAGACATTTCGCCTTTATCATGGTATTAAAAAATTACTATGATAACTATTCATGATGAATAAAAATAAAAATGTAATTTTTAACAAATTTAGAAATCTTTATTCAATATTTGGAATCCATTCAATTTTTATTATTTGGTAAAACACATTTTTAGATGAAAATTTAAAATGAAATAGTAAAAAAAATCATAAAAAATACATTTTATGTATAAATGTTTTATGAAAATTTATACCCTAAAATTAATTACAACAAATATTATTATTCTATTAATAATAAAATATATATAATTTTACTTTTAAAAATTATATAAAAAATTATACCTTTTAAATTATTAAAATAAAAAATATAGTATTCAGCAAAAATAAATATTTTTCAACATTCACTAAAAAAATTAAATTTTTAGAAAAAATCTCAAAAATTCATCCTAAGATAATTATTATATAATTATTTAAAAAATGGTATTATATTTATTAGTATTGACCCCAAACTTTAAACATAGAGTTGATGTTTTCATTTAAACATTGGAATAATATACAAGGAATCGCATGCTAAATAACCGAATAGTTTAGTAGTCATGGTAATCTAGTTACAGATATGATTCCAATGCTATGTTTTAATAAAAAATTACCACACACTTTTTTTTGATAATATCATTATTTTATATATAATATCCTTGCATATCATTCATTGTATACTTAATGGATTCCTATGAATGAATAGAAAATAAGGGTAAGCTCAAATTCTCAATAAGAGTCATATAATGGGGAATCTATACTAATTAAATGAAGAATAATAAATATAGTTGGATAAATATCTTAACATATATTCCATTTAAATAACATCAATTTCATGAATTTATATATAATAATAAATATTTCAAGTTACATAATTAGAAAATATTCCATTTAATTAATATCTAACAAATAAAATCTATCTAGATATAATATTGTTACAAAGATATCATTGAAAATAATAAATGAATTCTTAACAAAGGAAATTTTTAATTATTTGTTTTCCTGATTTTGGGAATCATTCTACCACTGCTATCAATACCTTTTACTATATAGTTTAAAACTAGTGGGTAGGTATACACTAGAAATTGTATTTAATTAGGGATAGACAACAGATCTGTCTCATTATACAACTAATGCATTGAGTTTCTATCTTTAACTTTACCACATGCTTTTCTTTATAACCCAATAATTCATTTGATATTAAATAATCAATTTAATTCATTAACAATATGCCTTATCATCAAATATCTACATTGACTAAAGGATAGAAAATTATAAATATTTCCCTAGTCAATAAAATTCCCTTTAATGTAAAACACCATATATAGAAATGATATGTTTATTAAGTAATAAACATTTCAATGAATACTAATATGAATATTGAAGGGAAATTTATTTTCTAATGATTATAAGAAATTGAATATTTCAAGGTAAAGATAATGACTATAAAATAAAATCATTATAAAAATGTAAATACATTCCTTGGTAAATTTGATCATAAACCATCTATATAAATAATAATTATGGTATTAATATAACATATTTCTATTAAATCATTTTTACAGTAAAATGTTGATGTCATTGAGGAATAAAAATACCATTAAGAGTTCATTAAATAATTTCTTGAGGAAATTAAACATTTCACATTCAAATATTAAAACTAAAAGTTCAAAAATTATTTTTAAGGTTAATTTAATATAAGTATCCTTTGAAACATATATCATAATATTTAAAACATTTGGTGGTAATGATGGATTGAAATTTCATCTATAGTATACATGTTAAAGCAAAACATTCCTTTTAATTTTCTCATAAAATTCAAATTGGCCTTATTTGGAATATGACATGAACATTCCTTTCAAATAATTTTGTAAAAATGAAAAAATGTGTGAAAATTTATTATATAAATAAATTTTATAATTTAGAAATTATTTTAAACTTTTTTAAACATTCATTTGAAAGAAAAATTATTTAAATCAAGAGAGAAACAAAGTCAAATTATCATAAAAAAATCTCAAAACATATTTGTACTAAAAAGTGGGAAAATGGTACTATTAAATGAAAAAAACATGTATAAGAATATAAGAATAAAATAAAACGGGTTTATTAGATAATGATAAAATAATTTCCTTCAATGTATATTCAATTACGAATAATCCCAATTAATATGAGATTGTGAAATTAATCCTCACAAAGATTTTAATGCTGAACTAAGAATTAATCAATGAATCAATTATGTGTACAAATTTAATTAAAAATAAAAAAATAGAAATAAATCATAATATAGTCAAAAAAAGTTACACATATAATCATATAATATTAAATAGAATAAATAATTAGTATAACCTAATGAAATTGAATTTAGTTATTAAAAATTTTACAACAAGGTTTTCTTCAAATCTAATCCACTTGATTGAAATAATTATAATTGAAATATAAAATACCATGAATTATTAAGGAATAATTATATTACATATCAAATGGGAAGAACATACACCATATAACATAAAATAGTGCATAACATTAAAATATGCCTCAATAAAGGGAAATTGAGACGAAGTCCTTTGCATCAAGGTTGATTATAGTTGAACTAACTTTAATATTTGTTATTCTACTATTAAACATATTATAAACTTATAAAAAACAATATTAATATTTATAATATCATATCCTATCTTTTTATAACATATTATCCCTTGTTCGTATTAATAATTCATTTTTACTATTTTTTTATGTGTTAACTGCCTTCATTTATCATGTGTGTTTTAAAGTGAATGTTCAAATTATTGAAAATATTATATAGTTTCATCATATCCATAGTGATAATAATTTTATAAATATCATTTTTTCATTCAATACATTTGTAGAATCATTATTCAAATTTGAACATAGAGAATGATTCCCATCACATCATTGATATGGTAGGTTATACGTATGTACAAGTGATGTTATAATTTCATTGATGGGTGAAAGGGTAATAAAGTATGTGATATATTAGTTTTTTAGAATCAATATCATGTAATATATATAACTAACGTATTCATTATGTTTATCCTTATTATATTATGTGAAATGATTAAGTGAAAAATGAATCACATCATTTCGTGAGACAATAATCCATCGTACACCCAAACAAAAATATCATATTATAAATTGAATGATAAGTAAGTAGGTATTTATGATATTATAATTCCATAAGCATAATTATATCATATATATAATATATATTTCTTAAATACAACATTATATCCATCCATGAATGGTGGTGACAGAAAACGAATTACATCGATTTGCAAAGCGGTAGTCCGCCATACAAATAAATGACGGTTTCATTTCCCATTTGACAGAAGAGGAGATGGAAATTACCTAAAAATAATAACATATTAGTATATTTATTTTACTAAGGTGATTATATGACCATGGTTTAATAATATATTTTAGGTGAATTAAGAAACAAAGTAAAAATTATTTTTTAATAACATTACCTCTTCTTCATATGACCTCTATAGTTTTTCAACAAAATCCTTCCTTGGATGGATTTGTGATAAAAAAATGGATCTAGTATGATTTTATAGGATCATGTAATTTATTTTGATATGTATTACCCATTAAAAATATATTTCATAGTATGTAGATTGGAGGATATATGGTCTCCTTTTATAAGTGGCGGAGAGGATGCAGGCGAATTGTTTTGAAAAGATTAAATTACATCCATGATTTAATTATGAAAAAATCCTAAAAAAAGGGTAATTATAAAACCTAATATGTGATAATGTATAAATAATCCCATATAATGGGTCATTAACATGTTGGTAGGTCATTTTAACCTTTATATTTAATGTTTAACCTCCTCATAAACCTGTTTTTACGTTAAGAGAAATAATTAATTATTACTAATTTTACTATTCATAATGGTCAAAAATTAAGTTGAAGTTGTAATTAAATTTAAATTATGATGATTCCAAATAGGGATTATATTTTTTAAAATTCAATTCATCGAGGTGGTAGAATCCAATTTAAAATTATACATGAAGTGTGACGAAAAAGATGGTTTCCAAGGAAACAATTCTCATAAATATAGAAGGTTTTGATATCAAATATCAATATGAAATAAAATAAAATGACTTAGATTACATAATGTTTTATATAATTTTACAGATATAACTTTAAAAATTATTTTAAATATAACTTACCCTTGTAAATTATTTAAACTAAATTACAATTTTAAATAAAAATCAATATTTTTCAGTATTCAATGAAAATTTAATTTTTTTTGAAAAATATCAAAAATTAAATCTAAAATAATTCTGATTTTCTAATATAAAAAATTACTTTTCTTTTTAAAATATATTTTCTAAAATTGGTAAATATTAATTTTAAATTCTGTTTTCAAATCATGACTAAACTTACTTTTATATGAGATACAGTTTTTCAGAAAATGTTTCTTTTTCATTAAAATAAAATTTATATTTATTTATAATAAATAAATAATCGATTAAAATATATAAACAAAATAATTTTATAATTTATTTATTATTATTCATTTATTCTATTTGAACAACTAGGTTGTAACATTATAGTATATTACGGTCCATTTGGACACAGTTTTGTGTATTCTGCAAGCTATAAACGAGGTAAAATTTATTGAATGATTAATATATCCTAATTTCAAGGGGTGTTACATTATATTATAATGTTGATGTTTAATTTAATACAAATTATAATCCATGATATTCCTCTAATAATATTTTCCAGTATTACATTCTCCCCACCATTAATTAGTTTCATCCTCACAATACAAACTTTCACTGGGAAGTTAAGGGATTTATATTTCAAAATTAATATTTGAGAAAAAAACATCATAAAAAGAGTAAATAAAACATTCACTTAAAATATGGAATTTGAAATATGAAAGTTAATCTAGAATAAAAAATAACATGTTTTCCAAGTAGGATAACATAGGTGGGAAGTGAATATATAGATATGAACAAAATGTATAATACCCAACTAATGATGGTGGGTGTAGAAGACATTGATCCCCTGAAAGTGAATTATCAAGATAATTTTAATAACCAAAACCCCATAAATTTATTATGATTTGAATTTCCATTTTTTCATCCCTTATGAAGTTATGATGATAAAAACATTTATTTAAGATCCCTTTCATAATGTTGAGGAGTTCATTTACTGTTTATAAATATAAGGGAATATAAGTAAGTTTTATGTTTTGTATTTCACAATACAAATTTCAAATTTTTACTATTCTTAGATCAATTTACCTTTCATCTCTTATTTCACGAAATTAAAATTCAAAAATAAATTTTTAGGCTGGAGGCACTAAAATTTACTTTTAACATATCAAAAGATATATGAATGAGTGGAATATATTTCTTCATATTTATAAATATTTTCAAAAAACAGTATGGTTAGACCAAGTTATTAATATCTAAACCTCAATAATAACCCCATTGGTCCATTATTAATATATATTCATCAAATCATTTATGTCAAAATATATCATATTTACAAAAACATCATATAGGGTTGTCCATGCATGCTTGTTGTCTTTTTTCTTAAATAATGTAAATATAATTCCTATAATTTTCCTAAGGTGTAATAACTCAGAATTTTCTACACATAAAGATAATATAAACCATTATGTTTATCAATAAATTTAAACTTATGTCCGTAAAATATTAGGCAATTCTTACTTAAATAATTTTTTGTATATTAAACCAATGGGTTGTATTCCCACAAATGCTTCCCAACATATCCTTAATCTTGGTAGACTCCCAACACATATTGCCTAAATAGGGATGTTTAAGAATTTGAACATATAATAAATCTTAAAATCATAAACCCATGATAGTATCCATAATTATAAAGTTAATAAAGACATATATACATCCAAAAATAACACAATCCTAATATGTTTAATGATTCATTAAAAAAATACCAATGGTAAAAGAATAATTCAACAAAATAATTATTTAATACCAATAAATATTTACTTTATCCATTTTATTTCAATATAAGTACTTCATTATTCTAGGGGTTAAACTTTAGAATAGGGAACTGACATGGATAAATCCCGTGCTCCTCCTATATAAGATAGAGAACTATAAATGGATCGCACAGATGAAATTTATTTCCTCCATCGTACTCTTCATTTTCTTCTATAATTCATTACATGATGACCTTACTTTCCACACATAAAACATGTTACCATTCCTTTTATACACTTTAGTTTTATCCTAGGTAATTCATTGTCATCATTTATTGATATAATTTATAATCATTTGTAAATAAAATGTGAATTATTTAAATCATATAACCTTCAAGGGTCAATATATGTGTACAATAAGTCATATTGTCATGAACTATATACCACTTGAGAAAAACCCAATGTTACTTTTTCAAAGTTATTTCTCATAGTTATATATGTCCTAGAAAAATGTCTTCTTTTAGTATTCAAACTGGGAAGTACTGATAGAAGAAACGACGTGATCACTACGTTTGAAAAACATTAAGATATTCTCTATACATATCCTCATACTCTATCCAAGAGTTATATTCCCCACTATATGTTCTTCAAAATAGTGTTCCCAAGGATTATACTAAGCTTACTCTAATACCAACTGTAGTAGCCTAAACTAATATAAGACAAAGTCAATTTATGCTTTATTATATTGGAATTATATATAAGGAATCTCATCCTGATGAATCAAATATTTTATTAGTATTGGAATAGTAGATATATAAATTATTTCCCTATTAAATCTAAATAAAAATTTACAATGTAACTTTTTTAAAGAATATAATTATTCTCCTAACCATATCCTTTAATATAATCATAGTACACTTCCATGATTTAAAGGAAAGGTCAAAATATTAGAGAGATCAAATGATCTGTAAGAGTTACATAAAGTGTAAGCCATCATGGGTAAATGAAGAATAATCAATTTGTTATAATTAATATGGAAAGGTAAATATCTAAAAAACCATTTAAATAACTTGAAAATCATGAATAGTAATGAATAAAAAAATATAATGATTAATAACCAAAAATAGATTCCATTTAATCGATAAATAAAAATGAAAATAAATCCACACATAATATCATTGGGAAAATTTCAGAGATAAAAATAAAAAAATTCATAATGAAATGAAATCTTAATTTTTCAATGTCATGGTCTTAGGTATCATGATACAACTTCTGTCAAGATTGTTCACAATACAGTTTTATACTGATGTGTATGTGTACACATGAAACTCTTTCAACTAAGGATAGAAAACTGATCTGGCTCATGATAGTTCCAATGCATCAAGGGGATTTATCTAATTGGGCCCCACCAATATATTCTTATCTAAATTATTCCTCATATATCAAATAATAGATTCAAATCATAAATAATATTCCTTATCATCAAATATCTATATTAAATAAAGGATACATATATATTAATATTTCACTAGTCAATGAAATAAATTTAAATGTAAAACACTATATGTATAAGTGATATATGGTTTAAGAAATAAATATATTCATGATAAATAATGCGGATATTTTGGAGAAATGTATTTTCCTGTGATGAGAAGAAAGTGAATATTTCATGGGAATGTAAATGTTTAACAAAATTAAACATGAAATAGTCTATCAATACTTTTCACAATTAAATTGACCATAAAAAATCTAGATAAATAATAATAAATATTTAAATGAAAAATATACCTAGTCGATCAAAAATAAAATAAAGGATCTATGTAATTTTTGTATTAAAATACCATAAAATTTTATTAGAACATTATTATGGAAAATAACAGTTTAACATTACAAATATTTTTAAATCTAATAGTTCAAAAAATATGTAGAAAATAATTTCCATTGAAAATTACCTTTGAAAATCAAAACAAAATATTTAAAATATTGAGTGGTAATGATGGATGGGAATTTCATTCATGTAGTACATGTTAAAATAATGATTTGTTTCACTTTATTGGGAAAATAAAAATTGTCATTATTTATAAAATGAAATTAATATTTCCTTTATTATTTTTGTAAAAATTTTAAAATGTGTAAAAATGTATATAATAAATAATTTTAATAATTTAAAAAACATTTTAAATATTATTTTATGAAAACATGGATTTGGTTGAAAAGAGATTTCTAAAAAAATAGAAGAACAATTCATATTTTCCTATAAATATTTTCTCAAAAATTGTAATAACGAACAAGGGGGGAATGGAAAAATTACTCAAAAACATCATTGATAACCTGAGGTAAATAAAACTAAATAGTTTTATTATCCAAGGAAAAAATAATATCCTTTAATGATCCCAATTAAAATGATATTTTTAAATAAAGACTCACAAATATCATAACATTGAAGTGGGAATTAATCGATGAATTGATTATGCATAAAAAAATCTAGTCCACATAAAAAAATTAGAAATAAAACCTATGATAATCAAAAGTCATAACACATATTATTTTATAATATCAAAGACAATGGTGATTTAATATAACCAAATGTAAAGAGATTGAGTTATAAAATTCCTTACAACTTGGTAATTTTATGTATAATAGATATAGATCAAATAATTCATTTTAAAGCATAAAATACCATTAATTGTTCAGTAATCATGATATTACATGTAAAAAGGAATTTATACACACCATATGAAATAAATTAGGTGTATAACATTACAATTTTATGAGAAATTGAAAAGAAGTCACATACCTCACACTTGATTTTAGTTGAGTATTTTTTAACCTCCTTTATAGTGGTTTAAAATTGGTTATTAACTTATACTAGAACCATATTAAGGAATTTAATATCGTATATGATACTTTTATACAATCATACAACCCATTTGTTAATAAAGTTTCATTATTTATATAATTTTGGGTGTTATCTGCCTTATTTTCTCATGCATGTTTTTATGTGAATGTTCCTGTTTGTGATTATATTATACCGTTCCCAAATATTGAGAATTATTTTAATGTTAAAAATATAATATTTTCATTATATAAATGTTTAGAATCATCATTTAAATTTGAACATGGATAATGGATCACATCGTTTTGTGGAGCTAGTAGGGCATACATACGTATGAATGACATTATAATTTCCTTAATGGGTGAATGGGAAAATAATTATGTGATATATAATTTTTCTACAATTGATATAAAGTAATTTATATCAGATATATTCATTAAATTTATCTGGTTACTTTAATTCAAATCATATCTAAAAAAAGAATTCCATCGCAACACAAGAAGCTAGTATTCCATGTACACAAAAAAACTATCATATTTTAAATTTAATGTAAAGTAAGAAGTTATATGTTATATTATACTTTTATAGGTACAATTTTATCATAAAAATATTATATATTTTTTATATAAATAATTATATTCATCCTTAAAATTTGGTGATGGAAAATAAATTACATCAGTTTGTGAGGCAGTAGTTCTCCATACACATGATCAACTGTTTTTACCTCATTTAATGGAATAGGAGATGGATATAGGAAATTCTTATAAAATCACGACCCGAACCACTGGGTCCAAGCTGGAAGGTTACATGACCTCAGGCGCAACTCCTCATATGTAACAGGCTTATGACTAATAGTGAGGGTCTAAATATGATAGTTTGGAGACTATACCCAACGTATCATGTCATCGAGTAGGACAATAGAGAACAATATCCAAATAATGAATAAAAAATCAGAGAAAAATATGGGAACTGAATGATGAAATAAGAATAAAAGTATCCCCTAAAGTGGTAATCCTATATAGAGTATATGTAGCAGGTAAATACAACATAGGTAAATAAATAAACATATGTGGGGTACTTCGGTGTTTGTCCCGGGCTGTTCGAGCTCCATTCTCCACCGCTCAATCATGCACCATATAACCTTTTCCCATCACCAAATCTCTAGTCGTGTAATCTAAAAGCACACCAAAATTTCTGAGTAGGGTGAGAGTACCTGACTTAGTAGGACCCCACCAATGAATCCTTACCATACTTGCACAATATATATTTTACTGTATATAATGACATATGTAAATTATGAGTAAATATACATGTGATGAGTCATCGTGTGATGACCCAGCCGCCATGAACCCCATCCCCACCTACATTGACTCATTGTTGGTAAGAATGTCAAGAACACACATACCTCCATCAATGTCACATAGCTCACCCAACCCATCTTATAGTTTTTACAGGAATGATGCATGACCTATCAGGTCTATTATTGGTTATTTTATCCTTTTAATCACCAATGACCCAAATCATTAAAGAGAAATTTACAATATATTCTATAATTCCACTTTGATTTCCCCTCTACATGGGTAGCCACATCCATATTTAAAGGCATTAGTAATGGGCTGGGATGGGTAACTGTCCAATGGATCAGGTACTCCCACCCTCAAGGCTCCAACTATGTGTCTGTCAACCATCTATCCACTATGCCTTCTCCTCTACAGGGGGATCCAAGCCCACCTTTAAGGATGTTTGGACCATGTCAAGTTGTTCAACCTCATACACCCAACCTCTTGGATCCACCTACGATTTTCAATACCTGCGATATATTCCTTATTCTTTCCCCACTACAAGGTTACCCATGTCTACCTTTAAGGACGTTAGGACTAAATCTGGTTGGGTAACCTCATACGCCCATCCTCAAGGCTCCACATGCGTATTTTTTAACCAGATTCACAATTCATCATGATATACAACACACAAACAATATATTTCATTGTAAGGAATGCTATGTAACACCAATATGAATCTTAGGATAATAAAACATAAACAAGTACGCACACGACTGCTCACACACCCCACACGCATATAAAAACAAGCATGGTTTAGTGTAGCATAAAATTAATTCATTATCAAATCATGATTAAATCAAAGATATAAAACAGTATTTAACACATATAAATCACAGAATGAAACTATCCTGAAAATATAGTTCAAAACTGGGAATTTAATTAAAAAACAATTATACGCACACACAAAAAAGATATATATATGGAGTATGAACCTACGTGCCTTATCATGATGCATAAACGCACCCAAAATCCCATTAATAACATATTAGCATCATTTGGATCACCAAAGGTTATATTAATCAATGTTAAAAACAAAACATCATTTCCCATTAATAGAAACATGGAGGTCCACTACGCAGTGTTAGTCAGGCACTAACATAGTTCTCCTTCCCGAGTCCCAATATCATATCTTCGATCTGACCTATCCCAACCCCAAGATAAGAATATGTTATTTTGTCCAAATCCTCTTATACTAATTTATATCATCCTGACCCAAACCACTGGGTCTAAGTTGGAAGTTCAACTAACCTCATGCATGCCTCCCCACACACACGAGGCTTTTGACTAGTTAAATTTTGATTATTTTCTTAGATTACCTTATTATAATTATCTTTTGTTAATTTCTTATAAATTATCCTTTTATAATTATATTTTTGATATCTTTTCTTAATTTAACCGTTTATAATTATCATTTGATAATTTCTCATAATATATCCTTTTATAATTATATTTTGATAATTTCCCATTAATTATCCTATAGAAATTATATTTTTATAATTTTTCTTAAAATACCCTTTTATAATTATCTTTTTGTAATTTATCATAGATTATTATTTGATAATCTATCAAGTATAGATTGATAAAAAAATTTAAATAATTATCCTTTGATAATATCGATAATTATATTTTAATAATCATTCCTTTCAAATTATCATTTCATAGTTATATTATGATAATTTGTTTTAAAAAATTATTGTTTGATATTTTAGTACAATAATGATTTTTTTTAAATAATCTATTTAAATTGTGAAATATCTTATTTAAGAATACATTGATGCCTTAAAAAATACATATCCTCTACTCGTCAAGACAAATCCAAAGACATTGACGATGCATAATTTTGATCTATATCGAAGAAGATATAGATGAGAGAATATTGGAAGAATAATTAAAAGAAAAAAATTAAAACCACCACAAAGGACAACACAACACCCCAGAGGAAGAGGAGATGAGGGTCATCATGCTTGGAACTACAAATAAGGGACAACATAAAGGTTGAACGATTTCAACAAAGAGGTTTTAGGGTTGCTAAAACTCATCAGGATTTACAAAATGTAATAAAATGAAGTTTTTGTCTATAAGAAACCCTAAATCATGTTCAACTATGATAAAAATTAAAACTCCCATTTAATCCATCTTTTCAACCTAATCTTGATGGTAAGGGGGTTTAATTGCTCATATTAATGTGCTGGTAAATGATTTTTTCAAAGCCTCGTAAAAATGAGGAGAAGTTGATACCTCACTTCCATCAAAAATGGAGTTCGACATGATTTTTGGCATGATGAACAGTAAATCCAAAAATTTTTATTAAATAAAATTAATAAAATTGATTACTTAATATAAATATTAAATAAATTAAATTAATGGGAATCATAGGGAAACACGTGATTCATATAGAATTTATACCCTACCTAGGGTAAACCCCATGTTCCAGACCTAATCATTGTCTCAGATTTGTCATATGATGCATTGTTTATGAGATATTAATTATTTATTTATTAAAATTGGAATAAATAATTAATTAAATATAAAATGGTTTTGTATCACGTTTGATGTTTCCAAACACCTGATGTGTATAAAATTAATACCTCATTTAGGTTAAACACCACGTTAAGGAACTAACTGTGTTCTTAGATTACTCATACAATGCACCATTTAAGAGATATTAATTATTTACTAGTTAAAAATCAAAATAAATAACTAAATAAATTCAAAATTGAGTTTTATGATATATGATATTTCTAAACATTGGACTTGCAAAAAATTAGTACCCCTTATAGGGTAAAAACTATGTTATATACCTAAAGGTAGTCAAAAGTTTATCATACATCAAACCATTTTGGTGACATTAAGTTATTTTCAAAACTAATATAATAAAAATTATTAAATAACTTATTTCCATGAGCGAGTCATCCACACGGTCGATGTATAAAAATGTTATACCCTACAAAGAGTAAACACAATGTCTCAGACATAATGTTGGTCTCCGATTTCTCATATGATGCACCATTTTTGAGGTTATTCAATTATTTTGAATAGATTGTGTGATTTTGATATTATATATTTAATATTTTTATTCCATTCTCATAGAGGATTTATGTGTAACACCCCAATATTTCATAGTAAGTTAGTTCTTCAAAGTAATTCAATAACTTACACTACACACAACATCGGGTTCAAGCGCACCACGACTTACCAAACTAGCTGTTCAAAAGCAGTTATGAATAGAATTAAAAAAAATTTAACTTTATATAACCCTTATAATTTTAGAATCCATATTATGTGTTTCTTAGACATAATGTAAAGAAAAATTCATTTTTTTCAGATAAATGATGTATTTTTTAAAAAATGAAATTTTGCCGCCTTTTAATGGCGAAGCCTTTCTAAATCCAATATTTGAAACTTTTATATAATAAATTTTACAAAATAATCTTCTTCTTTGGGATCGGGACATAATAATTTACTTTAAATAAATTTTTGGTGTTTTTCTGATAACTTTCATATTTGGGTGAATAGTGAAAAATAATATATTTTAACTGAAAACAACTTTTTTAATCAAAATAATTTATAGTGTTCAACTATACATATGAATGTTTTGGATTTATAATTAGATTATATTTTTACCATTTAATCAAATTTTTGTCATTTGAAGTAATTTCACTTTGAAATTTGACATAAACAAATGTCAATCTTTTGGTAGTTATTATTTCATAAAAATACGCTTTTTAGTTTTGACAACGGGAATTAATTTAAACTAATAAATGCAATTTATATGTTTTTAATTTGGTAAAAAATAATTCGTTTTTGAATTAATAATATCAAAATTATCTTAGGGTGAATTTTTGGTATGTTTCTGAAAACTTTTAATTTTTGATGAATAGTGAAAAACCCTGAGTTATAGTTTCAAACTGAATTTTTTTTAAATAATTATTTATTTTATTTAAATTTATTTTAGGTCAAAATAGATACATAATACCCATATAAGTTCAATTTAATTCATTTGAGTCATTTTGAAACAATAATAGATATATAAAATTTTATTGAACTTCTCACAGCCTTTTACCCACCTCCTAGGAGAATTTGTAAATTCACATAAAACATAATTTTACCGCTTCTGTGAGTTGAATTTGAAAACTCCTAGAGATATGATTAATATAAAGTAGTAAAATGTGGTTCAATAAGATAAATATACTTTTTGGTGAATACTAACTTTTTACTTTTATTTACCACGGTTAAAAGTAAATAGGGTAATTAAGGGTAAAAATGATATTATTATTACCCTAACACATATCATAATTCTATTTGATAAGTATAATTCGACCCAAAACAACCTTAGGAATAAAATATGAACATATTTGGTCTAATTGGATTAGATTAGGACATTTATTATTATTTAATTCACAGAAGAGTTAAAAGAGTTAAAATCAAAGTTTAATAACTAACACATTTTCAATATTGGGCTACACATAAGATAAATTCTACTATAAATATTCATTATAAAGATAAAATTATTTCCTACATAATGGTATTTTATTTATATTTTTTTGACATTAAATAATTTAATTTATTAATGACACAATGATGATGCAATAATTACCTAATTAATGAAATATTAAACTAGTTGATATTATAAATATCCAAATAAATGTAATTTGAGATGTTTAATGAGTTCCACTAATTTCCTAAGTTAATATGACATATTAGGGTTGGTTATTTGAATTTGTTTCGATGTAATAATGCTGTTATGAATTTAACAAAAACAAAATACCAAAAAGTGTCAAAATTGACATAAAAGAGTTTTTAAAACAAATATTATATTATTATTTGATATTCTATTTATAAAAATATAAGGTTTGGAAGAAGGACTTATATAATGTTATGTGTATCATTAATGAACCACTTTGGATTCTCTTGGAAGTATATAGTAAGTTTATTAACCATATAATACAAAAATAAAAAGAGTCATGGTAAATGTCAAACTATTTAACTAGGAGTTAAATCTAAACGTTAAGGATAATATAGTGACCCAAACCAATATAAAACCTATTGGTTGAGTGGTTTTCGACCCATCCCCACCTTATCCTGTAAATAATCCACTTTGGAGCCATTAGAAACCGAAAATTATTTTATTATAAAATAATATTTTAAGTTTTACCTAAGGTGCCCCTCACCCCTCTAATAAAAGTGCACTTCCCCTTATCTCTAATTCACACCTCCAAATAATTTTGGCTTGGAAAAACCCAACCCAAAAATCCTCTAAACTTACCATACATTATCCTAGAGGCCCTCTTTTGGTCAGAAAGCCAACTTAAGGAGCCCTTTTTATCAAATCAATAGGAAGAACCCAGAGAAGAGGTAATAATTTCACCACCCTCTTTCAGGTTCTTTTCTTCTTCCACTTATTCTTTATTTGTTATTTCCATTATAAAATAATAAATCCATTATATTATATATACTGTGATGTTATTATAAATATGGTACAGTCATATTCATTATTCTATCCATCCTTTGAATGACATGTCACCATAAGTGTGTACGTACGGATTACCGTCTCCACATCGTGGTGAAATTGTTATTCAATACATTATTATTTTGATGGGTATAATAATGATGTGTAATTCATGTAAATAATAATTATAACATGAAAATTATTCTGTATATTTTATATACCATCCAATTATATATTATTTTAATATCAAAATAATGATATTGTCACTCGTGCGTACGTACGGATTACCGTCTCCACGAACGCGATGAGATTCATTCCCCATCATATCCATTCAAGACTAAATTTCTTTCAATGATTAAAAATAATTTTTAGATACCTGATATCATTCTTGATATGAATAAGATACATCCCATCCATAAAAATATGGCTCACATAACAAAGAATATAAAGGAAAACGAATCCGTTAACACCCAAAACGACTATAATACTAAGATATTATTAACAAATCAATGTTAAAAGATCATATATGATATCATATTAATGTATATTGTTCTTTTATAATTCATTAACAATTATTACACCATTATAAATGAGGTTAAACTACACTCGACCAAGGAAAAAGTACAAAGTAAGGGGTTTCTTATCTCACTTTTAATTCCATGAGATTTCTATTGTTCACCACTTTTTTATTGCATGTGGTATGTGTAATGCCCATGATTGTATTCATTGTGTAATATACATTAATTTTAGGATAACTAAATCATCATTTTATGATCCTTCTTTAATGGGTGTATGTTTCATAAGTTACCAAATCAATAAGTGAATTTGAAATTTCAATTTCCACTCATTCAGCGTAACACATACTTCAATGATTATTTTACTCCATGATTATGTGTGGAATCACTATTCATTTTATTATGTCATAATTTCCACTCCCCCTTATACGGATATACTTTTGATACACATAATCACTCCATTTATGTATTCTCAAGTCATCGATATGAACTTGATAATAGTAACTTTAACTCAATCTCCATTTATTGAGTTAAACATCCCATTCATTGGTGTTGTTTTTACAAGAATATGTGTGAATGTACTCTGATTGATTTAAACTGAATATCCAATCATATTGACTGTATTTATATTTTTCACCCATAATTATTTCTTTGAACTATCCTTGACCTAAGGATACTGTCTTTATAAGAGATTTCATCTCAATTTACATTCCATTGAGACTTCTTTGTTGTTATACACCAATTCACTTTTATATGGTGGATATAATGTACTTTGACATAGTATATCATGAATCCCTTTATTCTCATGATATTAAAAAAAATTATTACCTCAATTATTTGTATTCTAGTGTCTCTCTTTTGGTTAAGAACTCTAACTATAATATCATTTTAAATGTTTTAAAGATTTATTATTCTAAATCTTTCTCAGTAGTGTCCAAGTTTTAAAAAAAATTTAATGATTAATTTATATGGACCTTAATGTTTTAAAATTAAAATTCATTTTAAAAGTTTCAAAGTGGTATGGGACACTTTTATTCAAAAATCTATTTTTAAATGGCTTCTTGAAAAATAGTGTGACTTAACTGTTTTCAAGAAAAAGGGGGATATTTCTCTCAAATAGTTTTGATGATTATTTTCATCTATGTCAATATCCTTCATTATTCTCAATTGAGGTTAATCTGTTACAATACAATCTTCCATATTTTATTGAATGAGTTATGTTTGACTGTTTATGTGCTATTTTTATACCATTCATGGTTTGTGGATAAATTATTGAAATTTCGTATGGTAGTTTTCATACGAATGTTTATGTAATGTTTCAAATTTTTCATATGAGGAATGTATTGGACTTAGTAAGTGATGGGAAGAGCCCACTATAGCTCTTCGATGCATCGGTAGGTCTCATGAGACAAACTAGTGTCTTGGAACAAGGCCTTGACAAAATCTTATTTGTAGTCTTGGCACAAGGCCTTGACTATGTGGTTATGATAGTCTGTCATTATGCATTCCATCATTATGAATGTGGATATTGATATTGCATGTGAATATTCTACTAGTATAATATCCATGTGAATAAGTAAATGGCATTATTTCATTTTATTTTCTTGCCATATTATGTTGAAGTTCAAGTTTAAAAGGATTTTATTTTTGTTATACATTGTCTTAAATGTTAATGCTTATTTATGAATGTTTCTGATATATTGTTATCCTTACTGAGCATCTGAGCTCACCCCTTTCTATGTTTTATTTTTCCCAGGATGTGAAGAAGTATTTTATGACTGACCTGCAGGGATATTCTGAGGGGATATGAGTGTGGTCTATGGAAACAATGTTGTTGTAGTTTTTTATTTTATGATGTAATGTAAACCTTATGAATTTGTCTATTAATTCCAAGGATACTAAATGAATTGGTCTTTCAAAACTTCATATTTTGTGATCATGCCAATGTTATGTAATAATGCACTCACTCTGGTTAACTAGGGTCGGGGCGTTACAGATGGTATCATAATAAGTTTAGTACAAAACTTGAAACTAGATTTAGATAAACTCTGATTAGAGAACATAGCCCTAAGATTGATTTTGAGGATTAGTATAGAGGAACTTCCTAAAATTTTGGTATTGTAGTGATTTTGTGAGTTTTCCAAGAAATACATTATTGTCTGGATATGAGCAGGTAGAGGCGACTCTGGCACAGATTTACCTAGGGTTAAAACCCAAAAACACCGCTTTGAGCTAGACTCGAATGGGAACTGGTGCACGAAAATGGGCCTTGCTGCACTCATGGTTACGACACTCCCATGGAATATGATTAGGATAATTTAAATTTTCTTTACAAACCGATTTGAAGTATTTTAATATAAGATGAGAATAAATGACCTTGTTTAATCCTAAGGTGTTTCAAATTAAAAATATGGTGTCATGATATTCCCTAAATGATTTTATGACTACTGTTACTCACATAATTCTTTCTGGTTTTAGTCAATGGGTGGATTCCAAGGATGTCATAGTATGTGTGAGAATAATGTACAAGGTGGGAACGGTGGTAGAAATGATCAACAAAATGGAATGTTGATAGGCGTAAAAATATCGTGTTCATGAAAATTAGTTATCCAAAAATATGATAAACAATATATATATTAACCAACTCTTGGACTCAACAAAGAAGAGAAATGTGGTGAATGATAAGAGCTCTAGTAGTGGAGACCATGGAGAAAAGAATCACCAATTTCCATCATGCTGGAAATGTGGAAGGAGACACCCAGGAAAGTGTCTCAATGGAACAAATAAATACTTTACTTGTGGGAAGGAAGGACATAAAGTGAAGAATTTCCGAGGAAAATGAAGAGTACTATGTAAGAAAATAAAAATGTTGCCAAGAATGCATTTACAGTCATTTTCCGTAAATGTAGGGGACCTGGCCATTACCTGAGTGAATGACCTATTCCATAGGACATTTTCTTAGTCCAATAAAAAGATATGTGGAAATAAATGGTTGTAGAAATGTTTAAAATTATTAGTTATCCTTGTTGATGGGATGAATTTGGAATAATTTTCTCTTGTATTTTTAACCCATGCAGTTCTCCAGGTGAAAAAGATATTTAAGGAATAATTATCTTTTCTCTTGTTGATATAGTTATAAATAACCATTTGGTTTTATATGATCATTGGGTTTGAAGAAATTTCAAGTTATTATATTCTGGGATGAAAATGCAAGGTATGAGATAACATTTGTGGTTAAATTATGTTATAGTTATTTTGAGGAATTTATCTCAATTTTTTAATGTTATAAAATATAGTTTTTGAAAAAGTACAACACGCAGATCGTTTGACAACCCATTGCATCGGACAAAGCTGTGGGAATTGAAACAACAACCAGAGTGCGATTGGGATTTATCGTCTACCACTGGACTACGTGAAGTCCCTAGTTAGTGTGACTGATTATTTTTAGTTAAACGATTTTATTGATCAATAATAAGTTGATTTGAGATCTTATATCTTATCAAATGAATACCCTTAGTATTGTAAACTGATTTGGGGATTAAGTGATAAATGTTATTTTCAAGACGTTCACATTTTTGGGAACACTATATGCCCAAGGAAAATAGAATACTATCGGATATCATTTGAGGAGTAATGGTGGATTTTATCTATGTTTTTATTGTGGACTTATGGTGATTTGGGTTATTTATGGAAATGATTAACCTATAATAGAGAATATGTGATTAGGTTAGTTACTTTTAAGTGTGTGACTTTAAGAGTAGTTGATGTCATTTTGAGATACAATTTAACATGGAAGACTACATAACCAAATTATTCTATGTTTTGGGTTTCAATATTAGTTTGGATTATTTTAAAGGATTTTAAAGACAATTGTTTATTCAATGGTATTTATTTAACTTTGTGGTATTGTTGGTTTAATTTTAGAAATTAAGATTAGTGTTTCTTTCTCTAAAGTAATATCCTTTTAGGGGATCATCAGATCTTGTACTAACCATTTTGGTTTTGATTAATCTTTAAAGGCAATGTAAATATATAGTTTATCCTTTTTGGATCATGTGATTCTCTAGAAGTTTATTCTATCTCTTCCAGTGTGACCAAGTATTCTTTAATACTCATCGTTTAAAAAAAATTAGTTTGTGGTAGAAATTTATAAAAGAATGAAACTCTAATTAAAAATTAAGTATATCTCTTTATGTTCTTAGTCAATCTCATAAATAAAATCCTCATCTTTATGTAATGTAACTTAAAGCAAAAAAAATGTTGTCCGTTTACTTTTCCCACTGGGAAACTAATGATCGTTTGTCTGATCACAAGTTTGTGGTTTTCATGTTGTTAACTTTCTCCTGATCATGTTTTCTATCCCTCTTCATCGGAACTTGACACATAGTTTATCTTCCATATCCATGTTTTCCTACATGGAATCCAAGTATGGGTTATCTTGGGTGACCTTTGTACTTCTCTTTCTTACTTTTAATGTGATAGTTTTATTGACTCTTTTTTTGATGTGGGACTTTCCATTATATTCCCAAGCCCAATTTTAAAAATTGAGAGGACGCAATTTATTAAAGGACGGAATAATGAAACACCCCAAGATTTCATAGTACGTTAGTTCTAGAAAGTAATTCAATAACTTACACTACACTTAACATCGAGTTCAAGCGCACCACAACTTTCCAAACTAGTCGTTCAAAAGTGGTTATAAATGGTATTTACAGAATTTTGAACCTTATATGACCCTTATAATTTTTCAATCCATATTATGTGTTTCTTAGATATAATGTAAGGAAAAATTCATTTTTTTCAGATAAAAGAAATATTTTTCAAAATAAGCAATTTTTCCACCTTTTAATGGAGAACCCTTTTTAAATCCAATATTTGATACTTTTATATAATAAATTTGACAAAATAAACTTCTTCTTTGGGATCGGGACATAAGAATTTAGTTTCAATAAATTTTTGTTGTTTTTTTGATAACTTTCATATTTAGCTGAATAGTGAAAAATAATATATTTTAACTGGAAACAACTTTTTTAATCAAAAAAATTTATAATGTTCAAATATACATATGAATGGTTTGGATGTATAATTAGATTATATTTTTACCATTTAATCCATTTTTTTCATTGGAATTAATTTCACATTGAAATTGGACATAAACAAATGTCAATCTTTTGGTAGTTATAATTTCATAAAAATACGCTTTTTGGTTTTGAAAATGGGAATTAATTTTAAACTAATAAATGAAATTTATATGTTTTTAATTTTATAAAATAGACTTCATTTTTGAATTCATAATATCAATATTAGCATAGTGTGAATTTTTGGTATGTTTCTGAAAACTTTTAATTTTTAATGAATAGTTAAAAACACTGAGTTATAGTTTAAACCTGAATTTTTATTTAAATAATTATTTAGTTTATTTAAATTCATTTTAGGTAAAAATAGATACATAATACCCATATAAGTTCAATTTAATTCATTGGAGTCATTTTGTAATAATATTAGATATATAAAATTTTATTGAACTTTTCACTTTCTTTTACCCACCTCCTAGGAGAATTTGTAAATTCACATAAAACTTAATTTTACCCCTTCTATGAGTTGAATTTCTAAAATACGAGAGAAACTGTTAATATCAAGGAGTAAAATTTTGTTCAATAATATAAAAATATTTTTTTTGTGAATAGTAACTTTTTACTTTTATTTACAACGATTAAAAGTAAACAGGGTAATTAAGGGTAAAAATGATATAGTTATTACCCTAAAACGTGTCCTAATTCTATCGGATAAGTATAATTTGACCAAAAAACCTGAGGAATAAAATATTAACCTCTTTGGTCCACTTGGATTAGATTAGGACATTTATTATTATTTAATTGAAAGAAGAGTTAATAGAGTTAAAATCAATGTTTAATAACTAAAACATTTTTAATATACGGTTACACATTAGATAAATTAGACTATAAATATTCATTAGAAATATAAAATTATTACCTACATAATTTTATTTTATTTATATTTTTTAAAAATTAAATAATTTAATTTATTAATGACAAAATGATGATGCAGTAATTACCTAATTAATGAAATATTAAACTAATTGATATTATAAATTTACAAATAAATATAATTTGAGACTTTTTATGAATTACAATAATTTTATAAGTTAATATGACATATTAGGCTTGGTTATATGAATTGGTTTCTAAGTAATAATGCTTTTGTGAATTTAGCAAAAACAAAATACCAAATAGTGTCAAAACTGACATTAAAGAGTTTTTAAAAAATTATTATATTATTAATTGATATTATGTTTCTAAAAATATAAGTTCCAGACAAAGGGCTTATATAATGATAGGTGTATAATTAATAATCCACTAGGGGTTCTCTTGTAAGTATATAGTAAGTTTATTAACCATATAATATAAAAATACAAAGAGACATGGTAAATGTCAAACTATTTAACTATGAGTTAAATCTAAAAATTAAGGTTAATATAGTCACCCAAACCTGTCTAAAACATATTGGATGAGTGGTTTTAGACCCATATATACCTTATACTTTAAATAATAAACTTTGGAGCCATTAGAAATCAAAAATGATTTTATTATAGAATAATATTTTAAGTTTTACCTATGGTGTCCCTCACCCCTCTTATAAAAGGGTACTTCCCCTTCTCTTTAATTCACACCTTCAAAGCTTTTTGGCTCGGACAACCCCTGACCAAATATCTTCTCAACTTCCCTCACTTAATCATAGAGTCCCTCTTTTGGTCAGAAATCCAACTTAAGGAGCCCGTTTGATCAAATCAAGAGGAAGAACCCAAATAAGAGGTAATAATTTCACCACCCTCTTTCAAGTTCTTTTCTTCTTCCACTTCTTCTTTATTTTTTTCCATTCTAAAATATTAACTCTAGTATTTTCTATATACTGTGATGTTATTATAAATATTTTATATCCATATTCATTATTCTATCCATATTTTGAATGACATGTCACCATACATGTGTACGTACGGATTACCGTCTCCACGTCGTGGTGTAATTGTTATTCAATACATTATTATTTGGATGGGTATAATAATGATGTGTAATTCATGTAAATAATAAATATAACATGATAATGATTCTGTATATATGATATACCATCCAATTAATTATTATTTTAAAATAAAAATAATGATATTGTCGCTCGTGTGTACGTACGGATTACCGTCTCCACAAACGCGATGAGATTCATTCCTCATCATATCCATTCAAGAATAAATTTCATTTGATGATTAAAAATAATTTTTAGAGACATGATATCATTATGGATATGAATAAGAGACATCCCATTCATAAAACATATGGCTCACATAACAAAGAATATAAAGGAAAACGAACCGTTAACACCCGGAACGACGATAATACTAAGATATTATTAACAAATCAATGATAAAAGATAATATATGATATAATATTAATTTAAATTATTCTTTTATAATTAAATAAAATTTATTTCACCATTATAAAGGAGGTTAAACTACCCTCAAACAAGGAAAAAGTACAAAGTAAGGGGTCTCTTATCTTACATTTAATTACATGAGATTTCCATTGTTCACCACTTATTTATTGCATGTGGTGTGTGTACTGCCCATGATTGTATTAATTGTGTAATATAATTTAATTTATGTATATCTACATCATCATTGTATGATTCTTCTTTCATTGGTATATTTTTCTTAAGTTACCAAATTGATAAGGGAATTTGAAATTTAAATTTCCACTCATTCGGCTTTACGCATACTTCAGTGATTATTTTACTCCAAGATTATGTGTGGAATCACTATTATTTTGGTTATGTCATAATTTCCACTCCACTTTCTGTTTATATACTTTTGATACACATAATCACTCCATTAATAGATTCTCAAGTCATCGATATGAACATGATAAGTGTAATTTTAACTCAATCTCCATTGATTGAGTTAAACATCCAATTCATTGGTGTTGTTTTTACAAAAATATGTGTGAATGTCCTCTGATTGATTTACTCTGAATATCAAATCATATTGAGTGTATTTATATTTTTCACACATAATTATGTCGTTGATTTTTCCTTAACCTAAGGATACGGTCTTTATAAGAGTTTTCATCTCAATTTACATTCCACTGAGTCTTCTTTGTTGTTATACACCAATTCACTTTTATATTGTGTATATAATGTACTTCAACATAGTATATCATGAATCCCTTTATTCTCAAGATATTATAAAGTTTTTATTACCTCAATTATTTGTATTCAAGTGTCTCTCTTTTGGTTTGGAACTCTAACTAAAATATCATTTTAAATGTTTTAAAGATTTATTATTCTAAATCTTTCTCATTAATTTCCATGTTTTAAAAATGTTTTTAAGGATTTATTTATATGGACATTAATGTTTTAAAATTAAAATTCCTTTTAAAATTTTCAAAGTGGTATGGGACACTTTGATTCAAAAATCTATTTTTAAATGGATTCTTGAAAAATAGTGTGACTTTTAAATATTTTCAAGAAAAAGGGGGATATTTCTCTCAAATAGTTTTGATGATTATTTTCATCTATGTCAATATCCTTTATTATTCTCGATTGAGGTTAATCTATTACAATAAAATATTTCATATTGTATTTAATGAGTTATGTTTGACTGTGTATGTGCTATTTTTATACCATTCATGGTTTGTGGATAAAGCAATGACATTTTTCATGCTAGTTTTAATATGAATGTTTATGTTATGTTTCAAACTTTTCACATGAGGAATGAAATGGACTTAGTATGTGATGGGTGGAGACCGTTATAGCTCCTCGATGCATCAGTAGATCTCATGAGACAAACTAGTGTCTTGGAACAAGGCCTTGAAAAAATATTATTTGTAGTCTTGGCACAATTCCTTGACTATGTAGTTATGATAGTCTGGAATTTTGCATTCCATCATTATGAAAGTTGTTATTGATATTGCATGTGAATATTCTACTAGTAGAATATCCATGTGAATAAGTAAATGTCATTATTTCATTTTATTTATTTTCCATATTATGCTGAATTACAATCTTAAAAGGCTATTGTTTTAGTTATACATTGCCATAAATATTTATCCTTATTTATGAATGTTTCTGCTATAATGTTATCCATAATGAGCATCTGAGCTCACCCCTTTCTATGTTTTATTTCTTCCAGGATTTGAAGAAGTATTTTATGACTGACGTGTAGGGATAGTCTGAGGGGATATGAGTGTGGTCTATAGAAACAATGTTGTTGTATTTTTTCATTTTATGATGTAATGTAAACCTTATGAATGTATCTAGTACTTCCAAGGCTACTAAACTAATCGGTATTTCGAGACATGATCTTTTTTTTATCATGCCAATGTTATGTACTAATTCACTGAATCTGGGTAACGAGGGTCGGGGTATTACATTACGGTTCCTGAAATCTTTCACTAACTCAATGTCTGACTTCAAAAATTTATAATTGAATATTCCAAATAATAAATGGGATTTTACACTTATGTAAAGCCATTAACACATTTATTATCTTATTTTCATTGAAAAATATGTTTTTCTATATAAGAAACTTCTAATTTATGAACATGCGTGTTTTTATTATCTTTTTAGGTTTCAGGATATTACAATTCTCCCCTATCAACATTTCTTCCTTGAGAAGTATCTCTAGTGGTGTTTCTCGAACAACTGAGGTCACTAAGCTAGAACATCCAACTCACATTCTAAAGTTTCTCCCTAGATCCTTCCATTATGTCACTGAATCTAGATTATTTGTATCATCATCACCAATAACACCTTCTCTCTTCGATATATGATCTGCAGCATACCCTCCTGATAAGATGCATCAGTCTCCATCTCAAAGTACTCATAATTAAAAACATTTGTAGGTTCAAATATATACCTATGAGATTTTTATAGATGTAACTTGTATTTCATACCTTGATAGTGAGAAGAAAGGTCTTGATGATATGCCACTACATATATTTTCTCAGTGATCTCAAAGGGTCCAACCAGACACGGAGAAAGATTTCACTACTTCCTTAAATTATTGTACCCTAACTAAGGAGTTACTATGAAGAAAACACGATCTCCCATAGAAAACTCATAGCGTATCCTCTTATGGTAGGCATATGAACTATATCTTATTTGAGTAGTGATCAACCTATTTACAAATAGATGAACTCTCTTGGAGGCCTCCAGAACCATACTGGGTCGAAAACTGCTCCCTCACCCACCTCATTCAAGCAAGTGGTGATCAAAAGTATCTCCTATAAAGATCACCAAAAACTTCCATATGAATTAAGGCCTGGTATATATTATTAAATTTTATGTCATTTAAGGCTATGTGATCAATCCATACTTCATCAAAGTCTAGCACTGAAGCTTGACGCATACCCTCCAATATGTATATAGTGTAGTTAGAGTGTCCACCAGTTTGAAGATGGAACACTTTGCTCAATCATATGTGAGTCCCTTTGGATTTATTCAATCCATGTTAAACAATTCATTGTAAAATGTTTGTCTCAACCAAGAACGTTTTTCTCAAGTTTATGTCCCCTTGAGTGAAGATATAGAGAAGACTCTTATGGTATGTATAAAAAATATCCCACTAAAGAGATCGTTTCACCAACACATAATAGTGTGGACCACATATTGAATATCCATATATTTTTTATGTTAGTTCCACTCAGGGGATCACAGGTGATGATACCCATAGGATATTACCTACTCTTTTTGCATCATCACCACTCCCAATCCAATGCCTGATGGAGTATAATATATTGCATAACCAGTCCAAAGAATAAAGACTATCAGTATTGAATATTTTTTCAATATTCTCTTTAACTCAAGGAAATCATCTTCACACTAGTTTGACCACTAGAATATCAATCCCTTATTTTTTAGTGCTATCAAGGGTGGTGATAATCAAAATATGTCTTCGATAAACTGTTAGTAATATCCTGATAAACCTATAAAGTTCATAATCTCAAACACATGGGGACATGTCCAGGACATGATTACCTAAAATTGTTATGTGTCTATAGATATACTAGCCTATGACACCACATTTAATAGGAACATGACCTCTCAAATCCAGAAGTCATGGTTCCATAACTTGGCATAAAACCTGTATGATCGAAGCATACTGAAGATTACCTCAATGTTACTCATATGTTTCTATTGTGCTAGAGAGTATATGGTGATTTATTTTGATGAACACCATGATGAACGAGTCCTGGTATAGATGAATGGTCTTATTCATTAGGGTCATTAACACTAGTTTTGCATTAGTTAGCCCGAACAACATTACCAAGTACACATATAGTCTATACCTTCTCTGAAATGTTGTCTTCAGAATATTCACTTCTCTAACTCACAACTGGTGATATCCTTATCAAAGACCAATATTGGAGAACCACTGTGCTCCCCATAGCTGATTGAAAAGATTGTCGATCCTGGGAAATGAATACCGGTTCCAAACCTTCACTTGTTTCATCTTGCGGTTATCAAAGAATATCTTAAGACTATCATTATTCATCATGGAAATCAACATAGGTGAACCCCATGGTGAAGTAATAGGTTTTATGAAGCCTTTATCTCTAATTCACCTTGTCGAACCTTTAGGATCAAAGTGGGAATTCATCCCTAAAAAATATCTATTCAAATAAACATACTAATCCTTTATATTCCCTACCGGGTCAATTATCCAACAATAGTTCAACCCATTAATAAACATCATGAGGGACAATAGGTCTATGGATGTATGAAGAATGTTGGAGTTGAAAATCACGGCATATTCGACCATTGTTCTCAACTCATATGCCTAGGATAGTCAAAAAGTGAAGGAATTCAGATTGAATTTAACAAGTTACCTAAACCACAAGGTAGGTGATGGAGAAAGCTCAACTACATTCTACTACACATCTTATGGTAGTGTAGACAAAAAATCCCTTGCAGATGTATTCTATCTTTCTTCCCAAGTAGTCTTATAAGACATTGTATATGCGACATCTTCTATAACACAAATGAACAAACTTCAGAAAATAAACATAGTCATTAGTATAAATAAAAATCAGTCTATAGGATCACACAAATTCTTCCTAGGAGTATGCCATTATCACAAGGTATACCCTTCCTAGCACTAACTCTTGTCTCCATCCCTGCACATCAATCACAGCCATCGTATATATATTGACATAACAACATGCTCAGTTTAACCAATCAATACCAATAAATATATAACAAAATAGCATGCCACATAGATATATCACACTAAGAAAATATCCTGAATAGATAGTGGAAAACAAGGAATATAATTAAAGAACAATTACGCAACACAACAATAGGTATATATATAGAATATGAACCTACGTGCCTAGTCATGATGCATGAACGCCACAAAAATACCATAAATCACATATTAATATCGTGTGCATCAACCAATATTAGTTTAGTCAACATTAAATAAAACAAAACATCCTAATTATAGAATCTCACAGGTCCACTACTTAGTGTTGGTCAGGCACTATAATAATTCCTCTACCTGAGTCCCAATATCCTACATCCTAAATATCCTATCCCAGCCCCAAGATAAGAATAAGTTAGTTAGTCTCGATCTTCTAATACCATTGTGTATCATCCCAACCCAAACCCCTGGGTTTGATATGGAAGGTCACGTGACCTCATGTGTTCTTCCCCAAACAAAAGAGGCTGCCTACTAATTATATTTTTATGATTTTCTTAAATAATATTTTTATAGTTGTCTTTTGAAAATTGCTAATAAATTATCCTTTTATAATTATATTTTTGAAATTTTTTCTTAAATTGTACTTTTAAAATTATCTTTTGATAATTTCTCATAAATTATCCTTTTATAATTATATTTTTATAATTTCCCATTAATTATCCTTTCATAATTATATTTGGATAATTTTTCTTTAATTATTATTTTATAATTTTATTTTTATAATTTATCATAGATTATCATTTGATAATATTTTAAATTATTATTCTTTGATAGTTTATATAGTTACATTCTAATAATTATTCATTAAAAAATTTCATTTTTCAATTATATTATAATAATTTTTTCCACAAATTATTATTTGATAATGCAATACAATTTTATTCAAACAATTGTACTAAATGATCTATTTAAAATGTGTAATATTAGATTGAAGAATACCTTTATTTCTAAAAAAAATAAAATACATGTAGATTCTGGTCATCAAAAAGAATCCAATGACACTAATGTTGCGCCATTCTGATCAATATCTAAGAATCTCTTGATGAGTAAATATTGGATGAATTATTAAAAGGGAAAAAATTAAAACCAACATAAAGGTTTGTGAAATGCACCAGAGGAGGAAACTGGAGTCACCATACTTGGAACTAAAAAAATGGATAGCATAAATGTTGAATGATTACTCCAAGGAAGTTTTGGGGTTGCTCAAACGCATCATGATCAACTATATTTAATAAAATGAATCTTTTTTATATAAGAAATCCTAAATTTTGTACACATACATGAAAAATAAAAACCCCCATTTAATCCACTTTTTTCAAAGAATCTAGAAGGCGAAGGGTTTTAATTCACCATATTAATGTGTTGGTGAATGATTCGGTCAAAATCAAGAAAATAATTAAGGTTTTTAGAACTCCCTTCCATAAAAATGGAGTTCATCATGATTTTATGGATGGTGAATAGTAAATACAATTTTTTTACTAAAATTAAATAAATTAAATTTATTTTTTATATAAATATTAAATACCATAAATTAATAGGCATCCTAGGAATACCCCTGATTCATATAATTTGTATACCTCGCCAGGTCTAAACTCCATGTTTCAGACATAACTATGGTATCATGTTTCACATATGATGCACTGTTTAGGAGATATTAATCATTTATTAGTTAAAAATAGTAATAATTAATTAATTAAATGTAAAATTGGGTTTTATTTAATGCAATGTTGGAAAATACCTGACGTGTTTTAAAGTAATATCATATGTAGTGTAAACACAATGTTTTCGACCTAATTGTGGTCTACGATTTCTAATAAGAAACACTATTTCAGATATATTAATTATTTTTTATTAAAAATTCGAATATAAAATTATTTTAATATAATATGGGGTTTTATCACGTGCGATGTTTTTAATAAACTAATGTGCATAAAAGTAATACCTGTCTAATGTGGTCTTATATTTCTCATACGGCACACCAATTTGGAGATATTAAATTATTTTCAAAAATAATATAATAAAATTGTTAAATAACATATTTCTCTGAGAGAGTCATCTAAACGTCAGATGAATACAAATGTTATACCCTTACTAGTGTAAAAACTACACCCCTGGTCTATATTTGGTCTCATGTTTCTTATACAAGACATTGTTTTGGAGTTATCTAATTATTTTGAATAAATTAAACAAGTTTTATAAAATATATAAATATTTTTATTCTGTCTTCACCGATACTTTTTGGGTCCCAAAATCTTACACTAACTTAGTTTCTATCTTTAAAAATATTCAATTGAATATTAAAAATTTGTATCTGGGATTCTAATATTTTTAAAAATATTTTAACACATTCATTATGTTAATTTCAGTGATAAATCATTTTTCCAGAGAAAACACTTATAATTTATCAATAAGAAGGTTTTTATATTCTTTGTAAAATTCCAGATATTAAAATTCTATTTAAATTATATCATATAAATATATAGCAGAAAATTAGGTAATTATATAATCATGTTTTAAAAATATTTTATAGAAGTGTGGGAATAAAAATAATAGAAACACTCCTTTATGAACATTACCTATTCTTTGGAAATGTTCTTTAGATTTGCACCAAAATCATTACTAGGTTGGATTTATGATCAAAAAATGGATCTAGGATACTGGGTGGGGAGTAAGTCTGTTATTTTAGTAGGTCATGGACAAACCAAATGGATTTGAAATTTTGAAGAGGGGAGGAGAGGGGATGGCCTTATATCATTGAGGGACTGGACAAGCATTATAATTTTTTAATTAAATCAATTACAACAAAATTTTTAACATTCCAAGAGCCTCATAGTTGGATCATTATCAAACTTTAGGGGTTAAAAGGCCCCAATATGTCTATAAAATGGGTTTTGGAAAAGGATTTAGGTCATTTTAGACCTTATGATTTTAGTTCAACCCCATAGTAATTGTGTTTTGACATTAACCATGATCAATAAATGTTATATATTTTACTATTTATAGTGGTAAAAAATTAAGCTGAAATTATAATATAATAAATAATATTCTCATTATAAATAAGGAATCCATTTTTACTAATTAAATATAAAAAAAATATCAGAATCCAATTTAAAATTAGACCTGTATAAGTGATGAAGAAGCAGGTTTCCAATGAATTTTTTTCATAAATATAAAATTTTTTAATATCAAAATAAAATATGAAATTTAATAAAATGACCTAAATTAGGTTCAAATTAATATATATAAATAAATTTATCATTAAACCTAATTTAAAATATAATTTAACACTTTATTTTATTTTAACGAAATGGCATTTTTCAATAAAAATCAATATGTTCACTATTCATCAAAAAATGAAATACTTTAGAAAAATATAGAATTTTCACCCTAAAAAAATTTGTTATGATGATTTTAAAAATTTATTTAATTATTTAAAAATAAATTATCCAAAATTGGTAAAACAATAATTTGAAATTATTTACACAAAGTGCGACAAACCCGCCTTTTAGAAAAAAAATACATTTTTTGGAAAACATTTCTTTCTTCATTATACTGATTTTTATATTTATTTATAATAAATAAATGAAAAATGAAAAAATTTAAATCATATACTTTTAATAATATATTTATTTCTACTCATACCCACTAATTTAATAGTTAGGTCACAACAATATACTATATTAGGGTTTATTTAGACTCGGGGTTGCATGTTCTACAAGCTATCGAAGGGATAAAATTTATTTAAAAATAAATTTATCATAAATTAATGGGGTGTTAAATTATCTAATAATATTGGTAATATTTTTCAAATATTACAACAAACATGATTTTTCTCTTTTAAAATAATAGTGTTAAATTAAAAAAATTAAACTTCCAAAAATTATTTACAATATTTGCAGACAAAAATCAATAAAACAATTTTTGAAGGATAAATAATTTGAAAAATAAATTAGTTTGAAAAAATAGGTGCTTATTTAATAATCATTTAACAATAAATTTTTATTAATTATGAAATTTTTATATATTTCAGAATTAGGATGCGTCTTTCTCATACACTCAAATTCAATGGATATATTATAAAAATAATAAGATAATAATATTTTTTAGTTCATTTAAGATCTGTGTTATGTGTTTTATACAATATCAAACATAGTTTTCTTTCAAAATCAGATGGTATTACATTATTCCCCTTTAATAAATTGTTTCCTAAAAATTATAACTTATTCTAAAAAAATAAATTGTTTGGAATTTGGAACCTCTTTTCTTGAAAACCATCATTGTAATAATGGTTAATAAAACATCCTATTAAAAAGAGGTAACTGGAAATATGAAGGTTATCTGGAATAATACATAATTAGGTCTCCAAATAGAAGATAAATAGTGAGAATTGAAAATGTAAATGTGGAAAAAATATAATGTACACATAATGATGGTGAGTGATAGGGAACATTGATCATAGGACAATTAATGCCCATTAGCATATTAGTGAAAAAAACTATAAATAAATGAGGTGTGAAAAGACCATCAAATAATTCTAAACAATTATAATAGGATAAAATTATCATTTGAAGCTCATATTCTGAGATTTCAAGAATTAAATTTCCAATTATATTATGAACATAAGGAGTATACTTACTTGAAAAACATGAGTTTCATACTTTAATAAATTTCATTAACAGTCTCATATTTTTCAATAAACGATGAGTGTTCAAGTTTATTTTTTATTATTCATGAATAAATAATATTAAGCTCTAAAAGATATAATAATCTAAAATTGGATAATAATAAATTTATCATTTCTTTAAAAATTAATACAAACTAAAATGGTTATAATAGGTTAAGATACTATCCAAAATGTTTAAACCATCATGTAATGAAATAATACATTTTACTCCAAAATATCCACAATAACACTACCTCCAAAATTATCTGAATAACCCAAACATTAATGAATTTTTTCCCCAAATTTGATCTCATACCTTTGATCTTAAGTAAAAAAACAAATTTTATTCTTCCCAGGTAATCATTAATGTTAAATGATATGTTAGGCCATAGAGTTACATATAACTCAACCCAAAGAAACATATACCAAAATTCCATTAATCACCATGCTAAATCATTAAATAATAATATAATATTTTTATCTTCACCAAAATATCATGTATAAAATTTATATTCTAAACTTAAAGGTAATTATTTCCTTGACATTAATTATCTGAAAAAATATCACCCTGTCAATGAATCACTTTTAAACTATCAAGATTATTAATATCTTATTATTTAATATACTATATTCCACGTAATAAAAAATCATATAATTCCCAAAAGGTAATATAATCCTAAATATATTATTCTTCCTAAAATACAGTTAAAGTTTTGTGTTACCTAAAAATCCCATCACATAAAACCTCAATGAAACCATAAATTATTGTAAACATTACAAAATACCACCTAATGAAAAATACAAAGTAAAATTCACCAAAGATAACGTAAATTAATTTTTCATAAAATCAACCTCTAATTCCATGGTTATTGATAATATAAAATTTATATAATCAAATCTTAATCCCCATGAAGCCTTATTATCTCAACATCAAGCATGTATAAGGGTTTGTCTATACCATGATCAAATGTCTCCGAAAAATATACCCTATCATAAAATATATTCTCATATCCTTAAATTAAAACTATTAATGAACAATCCATATATTTTAACAATTTTTATGATGAAAAAATTATTGATATAACTCTTATACAACATAATTCACAAATTCCAATACATAAACACTTCAATACTTCCACTTAAAATAATGATAAAACATATGTCCTTCCTTAGACTATGAGTTGACCCTTGTATTGGGTAATTGACTGAAATAATTCCCATATTATCCAAAATAATTCATTTAACTATAAATGGTACATTATTATTAACTTCATATCCCTCCACCAAACACTTTATTTTTGCATGGAAATTAATTCCACCATAAATTTATTTTCAAAACATAAAATTTTTTCTTGTTCATGTGAGACATCTTCTTGGGTGTCTCTTCCCACATATATGACATATAGAAATTTAATCTTATTTTCTCCATGGTCATCATGACAATCCATTTTTCTCTTATTATGTGAGTTAGTAAACTCACTCAATTTAATATTGTTGATTATATAACAAAATAGTGGATTAAGAAAAATCACAAGGTTTCGAATTATAGATCTAGTATAATTTTTTTATCATTGAGAAAATCATTCCATTACCTACCACATTTTTTTCAACACCTCTTGTCCTAGTTCCATCTATTTAATTAAAAATAAAATTATACTGTGATTAATGAAATTAATAGTGAGAAACCATAAAATTAAGAGTGATCTTTCATCAAATGTATAAATCATGACACTTTATTTTCAATATATGGAACCCTACATTTATCCTCGGTCATCCTAGGTTATAATTCAAATGGAACAAACCAACTAAGTCCATTAATTTGTGAAAATATGGACATTTTGGTGTTCTGGGAGGCAATGGTGACTTATATCAAGAGTTTTTGAAAACAAATCCAGTATTTTCATAGGTGACTCACGACGGTGAGTCTCAATGGTGAGTAGCTAACAGTTTATCATCAGATGGTGGCTCATCCACTAGTAGGTTGCAATAGTGAGTCAGGATCAATGACTTACAATGGTGACTTGCACTGGTGACTCACTGATGGGGAGTTGTAAAGGCTATCTGCTGATTGTGAGTCACGTCAGTGACTCAAAAATGGGGAGTTGTGTTGGGGGCATGAAATGTTGACTAACTGACATTAGGTAATGATTATGAGTCGTTATGGTAGCTCACTGAGCAGTGACTCACCAAACAATGACTTATCGAATAGTGACTCATCGAATGGTGACTCTCCATCAATAGCTTGTCACCGGTAGCTAGCATCGGTGACTTGTCTATTAGTGATTCATCCACCTATGACTCACCCACTAGTGACTCAAGATGATTACTCACCTAATAGTGATTCATTTCCATAGTTTCTCTAATTTATTGTTTTCTCCAGTTTTCTATATTCAGCCTTTAATGTTTTATTTGACGTAATTTTGGTTTAAAACCATGTTTAATTATTTTCAAGCCGTTTTAAAGGATGTAAACAATATCTTTAATTTCTTAATTCTCATGTGATTTTAAGAAATTCAAAATTCATGGTCAAGATCCACTTTTAATGGGGATTTCAAAATTGTGTCATATCCATTGAGTTTTAGATTTTATCCTTCAAAGATGAACACCATTCCTTAGTTCTTTCTTTTTTTCCCTTGACACCCAATAATGCTAGAACCATTATTCCTTGAATATCCATGCATGTATGTTGAACCCTCATATTTCATTTCCCTGGATCCTGGCACACCCCATGTTTGGCACAAAGAGGATGTGATGGTCATCTGTTTCTCAAGGTAGGGATCCCTTCATCCATATTATTTGTCTATAATGTGGGGTGCCTATACAAATTTACCCCGTGTGAAGGAAGTTGAAGAAAAAATGAACATAGATAATGGAATATAATTTAAACTAATAAATATAGGATTGGGAAAAGTGGAACATGATTCTATTTTATTGTTTATTGATATTGTGAGTTGTATGGGTTGTTTGCCTACTGAAAATCATGGTCTTCATTGGTCTTTGTTTGTGCAATTGGGATGACTTGTGATGGATTATTGATTATTTGATGAACATATGAATATATGAAATTGATTAAATACATATAACTGGTTAAATAAATGGATTCATTAGGATCGAAAATGCTTTGTGATAACGGCTGAATTATCAAAGTGGAATTAAGGAACTAGTATTTTCTAAATCTGAATACACCCTACCATGTTTGGTGTGTATGTGTTCTATGTGTGGTTTTTTTCTATCATGTTCCTTGTGTGGTTTTATGGTGTTGAGTTTGAAAAGGTGACTCTAATGTGGGGTGTTACAAGTGGTGTAATGAAATATTAGGTTGAGAGATTGAATGATTGTGTAATGGGTGGGTAGTGTTTGAGAAGCGGGGATACTAGTTTAGGTTTTTCCATGATTATGTTATGAGGAATGACATGCATGATGTTGTTATATAGCAGGTCTATCAGGTTTGGTTTTGATTATATGTGTTGTGGGGTTTGAATAAAATTTGGGGGGGTTTCTCGTTGAGAGGGTGTATTGGGAATAATGACATTGAAAATGATAATGGAATTGGTTGGTACGGGTATTGGACATAGTGGAAACATAAAGTGATTTTTTTACTATGGTTCTTTTACCTATTCATGGTTTATGTTGTATGTCTTGTTGTGTAATGTGGTTGGTAGATCTCCATGTAGGGATTAAATGATTAATGGAATTATTAACAAAGTATGAAAATTGGTAAACTGAATTCAATGGGGGTACGATCTGAGTTTGTGTCTTGTTTTGAAGTTTCTTTTCATTTATCAACTTCTAAAGTGACTCTTGTTGATACTATTAATTGCATTTATAAGTATTACCAGAGGTGGTTTCATGAGTTGGTTGTTGTTTTTTGGTTTAAACAACATAGGATGGGTTTTAGTGTTTCATATTATATATACATATCTATATTTATTTTTAGATTTCTATATGCACCCCTAAATAGTTTAAAACCATGTTCATAACACCCACATTTTCATTGGGGGAGTATGTATTTCCCAAAATCCTGGTGGGAGGATGGATGGATGGCCACCTGATCTTCCCTGATCACTCTTCCAGGTGGTGATAGCTCGATATTATTTGGAAAGGTTGTCGTTTGTGGGGACCAAGTGTGTGTGGGAGAGTTGTGTTTTCCCAGGTGTCTTCAGGATGATATAAGTTGTGGTTTCTCATGTGTCTTTGGGATGAGATGTGTCTTTATTTAGCATGTGTATTTGGGATGTGACATGGTATATGAACAAAGTGTCTACAGGCGGGATGTGTTTTTGATCCCCATGTTTGTTCAGGTGAGATGAAATGATCATAATTTTCCTAGATTTCAGGACTAGATGTGAGTCCTAGGTGTGTTTGGGTGGGTTGTGATGTTGTGCTTTTGAAAGAGTTGGGAGCACCATGATGTTTTTCTTTAGGGTGTGAGAGTGGATAATCAGTAGGAAAGTTTTGTGGGGTACCCTATCATTGATGTACTCTATATTACATTACTTGACATGAATTATTTTGTGAGTGTTCCTTTGGTGAGTTTGGGGATGGCAAAGATACCTTGTTAGGTGTAATTGGTTCTTCAATTTTCTCATAAGGGTAGTGGTATGCTTCTCTACTTGTGCATGATATACATTGATTTTCCTAATGAGTATACTTCTATGCTTAACCTATGTTATAAAACTTCTATACATTTCCAGGAGGACTACGAGGACCACTATGAGCATTACTAGCTCGATAATTGGGATAGATGGTGTGTCAATTATTATATTTACTTTTGGTTATTTACATTAGTTATTTTCATAGTATTTTTGTCATTTTATTTTTAAACAAGCATGTGAGATGGTTTTTGGATTTAATTTATATATAAGTCTTGGAGTTTTTTTTGATTTTGATACATCTTATATCCTGATATCAGTTACTATAAAGGGTAATACCTTTCATTTTGTGATATTTCTATGCCCTTGGTGTTGGTCGCCACCCCAGGGCCTACTAGATGCAGGCCTCAGGGGGGGTATTATCCCTCTTGTTTCTTTTCTAGCTCATGAGGGGAATATTTGGATGGAGGGGTTGTGAAAAAATGGTATCAGTGGTGATGTTTGAGAGATAAGATGGATTTTGAAGTTAGGAACAATGAGGATGGAATGGAATGGAAGGGAAATAGTGTTAGGTTTCCTTGGAACATGACATAGGCCATGGAAGATCAACTAGGACATGAGATTTTAGGGCCCACATGATCTGATTCAAGGAATCTAAGTCTACCAAAAGACCAAGCGAGGCTACACCATTTGTAGGGTAGAGACCCTATGTGAGGTACATGATTCATAATGACTAGTGTTCTTGTTTGAATTATGAGTTTCAAGGAATTTAAATAAATAATGAGTTAAAATGAATCTTAAATAAAATTCCATACTACTCGGGCTTCAAAGTTTCTTGTTAACCTATTTACGTTGTGGCACCTGGTCATCTTCTTCATGTAATGTTGAATGGGGAGGCTCAGTTGGATAACATGGTCAATCGATGAACGGTTGATTAGGTAGAGTAGGATGATTAGTGGTAATAAATGTTATGGTCTTTCCAGTGGTAGACTTTAGGGAAGTATGAGGGGAGAATTTCTGACATGGAGATGGAGAGTTGGCTCGAGGAGCTTATGATCACCTTTAGATTGATCCTGGCCCGACATAGTACTAGGCTCCCTTATTCGTGATCCAAATGGGGGATTTTTGCATCAATATTGTAACCTTTACCCGAGGGAGAGGAAGGAGGATAAAGTTCTATGGGTCAATTTGGAGAAGGTGTTCTGAGATGAATTCATTTCATCGACCATGAAGGCTGAGAAGAGGTAGGGGTAATATCCCTCCACCACGGGAATATGTCTGTATAGGAGTTCTAGATAAAGTTCAAGGATCTTCTTATCATTTATCTGGATCTCTTTTAGGATGAGGAGTGTCATGTGAGACTTATAAAGGATCCACTTCGTCCTTCTCTCTAGTATGTGATTACTCCCTTTAACTTGTGACATATATGGAGGTCTAGAAGAAGGAAGAGTTAGTTGAGAGGATTAAATAGTGAGGGGTTCTACCAATAGAGGGTATTTAGTCTGGTTATTTAAAGATAATTTCTATCATTTTCAGGTATCATATTCCAAGGCCTTCGAGGTTCCGACTGGCAGGGAGGCGACCTCAAAAAATTCGGTTTTGGCCTTCTAGTCATCATGCATGTCCTGTGTTCCAGGGGCAGTGTGATTTATCTATTTAGTATATGGGAATATCTTGATTCAGTTCCTAGAAGATGTCTGAGCACATTATGGTGGAGGTGGGTAGCTCTAGTTCCCATCTACATAACAGTTTTCTTCAGGGATGTTCCAGCAGCCGGGACAACAGCCTCACGCTCCACTGAGGGGAGACAGAGTAGGTAGAGGCCGAACTTTGGATGTTCATTAGGGACATCGGATAGGTTGTGGTCATGGTGGAAGTCGTCAATATAGGGGAATAAGATATGTGCGTGATCAATTTCGCACCACAGTGGTTGTAGTTCTAGTAGGGTCATAGATCATCTGATTTATAGTCACATTGTTCAGTACTATTTCTTGTGCTTTGTTTGATTACGGAGATTCGAACTCCTTTGTTGCATCTAATCTAGACCCTGCTTTAGGAAAATACTTAGAGAGGCTTCACATTCCCCTGGTATTGAGTACACCAGTCAGAGGTCAGAAAAAGTTATTTGATGTATGCCGAGGATGTAGGCTGATGATGGGACCACATCACTCATGTGGGGATCTTTTCCTATTTTAGATTTAACCACATGATATCATCACTAGAATCAATTATTTTTATTCTTTTCATGTTGTTATCGACTTCTTATAGAGGAGGGTCATGTTTTCAAATGTATATGGTCAACATATGGCCTTTTACTGATGAGAAGAGTTGTTGGGTGAGTAGTAAATATGTGGAGTCTCTTCTTTCCTTGTTGGTTGAGATGTTAGGGGAAGTAGCAAACACTGAAGTCCCTAGGATTTTTGGGGAGTTCTTAGTTGTTTTCCTTGAAGATGTTGTGACTCTACACCCTCATCTTGACGTCAAGTGTTGTATAGAATTAAAACTCGATGCTTGCCAAATATTGAAGGAACCTTATCACATTAAACCATCAGAGCTATAGGATTTGATTATTTAGATAGATTATCTTATGTATAAGGGTTTTATTGGGCCTAGTGTGTTTCCGTGGGGTGCTCCTATCTTGTATGAGAAAATGGAATATGGTGGTCTATGGTTTTGAATAGACTACTAAAGGTTTAATCATGTAATGATTATGAACTGTTACCCTCTCCTGAGGATAGACAATATTTTCGATTAGTTGAGGGGAGTGATTTGGTTCTCTAAGTACGATCTATAGACTAGTTGTCACCAGTTGAGGGTGAATGAGGGAGATATCTTGAAGACTGCTTTCAGATGGTGGAATGGATATATTTTGTTCATAATCAAGACTTCAGGTGTTATGAACGCACCATCCATGTTCATGGGGATTATTAAATCCATCTTCTGTCAGTTCCAAGACTGGTTCGTCATCATATTCATCGATGACATCCTGATCTACTTCAAGTCAGAGGATGAGAATACTGAGAATATCGGGACTATATTGGTGGATCTTTTACGCAACCATCTCTCTGAGAATTTGTCCAAGTGTATGTTCTGGATAATATAGGTACACTTCCTTTTAGATGTGGTGTCTCAGTGGGGTATAGAAGTGGACCCATCGAAGGTTGAGCCAGTAGATTTTGGGAAACACCTAAGAATGTTGCAGAGGTTTGTAGTTTTCTTAGTCTTTTAGGCTGTTACCGGAGATTAATATATAATTTATCTCAAGTAGAAGCTATGTTGATGGCATGGACCAGGAAATAACAGGACTTTTTTTTGGGTGGTAAATGTCGGGTAGCGTTGGACTATTTGAAGGGGATGTTTTTCAGTACTCTATTACTCCAGTTTCACAAGGAAGGGTTGTTGATCGAGGTGTTCTGTGATGCTTCTCATATGGTCTTGGGATGTGTTCTAATTCAAAAGATAGGAGTTATCTCTTATGGGGATAGAAATTTACATCCCCATGAACATTACTATTCCACCCATGATCTGGAGCAAGAATCGGTCAGGTTTACACTGAAGTTGAGGAGGTATTACCTCATTGAGGATCTCATTATGGTCGTCGCATATAACAAGAGCATGAGGTATATCATTTCCTAGTGATATATGAACTTGAAATATTATATGTGGTTGAAGTTTCTTTAGGACTATGACTTAGATATATCTTAAACATTAGAAAAGGGGAATGTTGTGGTTTATGCTTTGAGCAGAAAGTCATAGAGGGTGGTAGTTTGAGAATCTGTGAATGCTTTGATGGCGATGAAAGAGTTGGCTGCCATGAAGCTAGATGCAGGAATTGATGGTGGAAGAAGTTGTCTGTTTTAGATGACATTACAATCTTCTAAGATGTATCTTGTGGAGGAGTATTAGTGGGGATACTCAGAGGTAGAGGTGATGCATGATCATGTTGGCCATAGTGATGTTCTGGAGGGATGGTCAGAGGATGGTCTGAATTGGATGTTATTCTGTGGAAGGATATTTTTTCCAGTGGCCATGCACAAGGGAGTTCACTATGAGTATCACAACTCACCTTTAGAGGTACACCCATGAGTTTCCAAATGTATCATGGATTGTGATATATGTTTTGGTGGTACGGCGTGGAATGGGTAGTGGATGAGTTTGTGGCGAGGTTCTTAGTGTTCCAGTAGGTGAAGGGTGAGCACCGTATACCCAGAGGTTTGTTGCAGCACTTAGATGTCCCCGAGTGGAAGTGGTATGACATATAGGTGGATGTTTTCATAGTAATACCTAGGTCTTAGGGATTCTATGATAAAATATGGGTATTAGTGGACCGTCTGACGAAATCAGATCACTTTTTAGCAATCAAGGAGTCAAGAGTGGTGGATGGCTTGGTAAAGAGGTATATGGATAGGTGGTGTGGTTGTATGAAGATATGAGATCCATTGTCTTATATCAGGATACATGTTTTACCTTACGATTCTTGAAGAGATTACAATAACATTTTGGAACTTAGTTATACATCAGCAATTCCTTCCACCCTCAGACATATGGGAAGATAGATTTGAACATCCAGGGATTGGATGACATGTTGCGGGCATGCGTCTTGGACTTTGGTTGATCATGGGTGTGATACATTCCTGTGGTACAATTCACATACAATAATAGCTATTTTTCTTCCATCTTCATGGATCTATTTGAATACTTGTATGAATTACTATTTTGTTCACCATTATGTTGGGAAGAGGTTGGGGAGAAAACTGTTCCTGGACCTGAAGTAGTGTATAACATGACAGAGAAGGTTTAGATCACTCATGAGAGGATGAAAGTAGCGTGAGAATGGTATAAGTAGTATTTTTATCACAGAATTAGGAACTTGGAGTTCGAGGTTGGGGACCACGGGTTATTGAGGGTTTCCTCTTGATGTGGGTATTAGAGGTTCAACAGAGAAAGAAAGATCTATCCCAGGTTCATCGAACCCTTCATAGTGTTGGGACGAGTTGGCTAAGTGATCTACCAGTTGTCATTTCAAACAAAGTTGGATATGATCCATGTTATCTTTCATGTCTCTCAACTTCATTAGTATCATAACAATGAATCTCATTTCCTTTACTAGGTAGAGTTAGATATCGAAGATTACACAATGTTTGTGGAGTAGCCAGTAGAGATCACGGATCCTTGGGAGATGGTGCTTTGTGGATGGAATATTCCCTTGGTTCATGTGTTGTGGAGGAATGGTGTCTTTGTGGAATGTAATATTAAAAGGGAGACACATATGCATGCCTAGTACCACGAGTTTTCTGATTTTTTTTTGTTGTGTTTCCCTTTTGTAATGTAACGGTTGAACCCTGTTTGTTATGGGATGAGTTGTTTCCTTATTTCATGCTATGTGATAACACCACTACATTGTGAAGGAGAGGAACATATTCCCAATCAAAATGAGTTAATTTATATGTGATTAAACCTGTGTGGGAAATTCAATGCTACCTAGAGCATATAGTATCTTGACATGGAGGAAGGAATTCCCTTATTCATATGTATAGACAGTGTGGCTTTTGGTGCTTGTGCGGTTTATCTTTTGGTCAGTTGGGGTAGTATATTTCATAGGAGGTGTTCTTGGCTGTTGAGGTTTCACTCCAACTTTCAAACAACATTGGGTGTTTTATTATTGAACTTTAGTTTACATAGTTCATAGAGGTGATTCAAGCATAGTGGGAACCTTAAGAGGTATCTCACAGGGTGGTTGTTTGAACCCCTCTTTTCCGTTTGGGTTAGTTTTGAATTCTATAAGATGATAATAGTTTGATAGGTATCTGATTTATTGTCATATACCTCTACATTCAATTACATTGATAAAATATTGTGTTTTAGGTCTTTTAGGAGGCAATGGTGACTTATTTCAAGAGTTTTCCAAAAAAACTCATGTTTTGCCTATAGTGAGTTGCAATGGTGAGATAATAAAGGTCGATCATCCGATGGTGGGTTATCCACCAGTATTTCAAAAAATTGATTTAGGGTTGGTGACTCACAACATTGACTCATGTCAGTGACTCATAATGGTGACACACTGACAATGATTTGTGTCAGTGGCTCACTAATGGTGAGTCACATTAGTGGCTCACTGATGGGGAGTCATGTCAGTGGCTCGATAACGGTGAGTCTCATCAGTGACTCGAAAATGGTCAGTCACATTGGTGGATTTCAATGGTGACTCACTGAAGGTGTTCAATGATGGTGATTTTTGATGGTAGGTCACCAAAAGTTGACTCACTAAACGGTGGCTCATTGATTGGTGACTCGCCGAACGGTCACTCACCACCGGCTTCTCGTCACCTGTAGCTCACACTGGTGACTCGTACAGTGGTGATTCATCCACTAATTATTGACCCACTAGTTACTCATGAAGTTTACTCACCCATTGGTGAGTCAATTCCACAATTTTTTAAATTTCCAGTTTTCTCCATTTTTTCCATTTTCACCCTTTATCATTTTATTTGACATTATTTGGGTTTAAAACCATTTTTAAGTGTTTTTGAAGACAATTCAAATGATGTGATATATATATTTAATTTAATAGTTTTTTGGAGGATTTATGTTAGTCAGATGCATGGTCAATATCCACTTTTAATGGAAATTTTAAAACAGTTTCATATCCCTTGAGTCTTAGATCTAGTCCTTCAAAGTTGTACACCTTTACATAATTATTTATTTATCTTCTCTATTGATACTCGATCATCACAGAACCCTTATTCCATGAAGATATGTGCATTGTTGTTTCTCCATTGGATCGTGTTTCCATGGAGCCCTGCACACACCACGCTTTTGGTATAAGGGGGAGGTGTTGATCATCTGTTTCTCAGGGTAGGGATCCACTCATCCCTCTTATTTTTGTATCATGCAGGGTGTGTGTACAAATGTTTCCCATGTGAAGGAAGTTGAGTTCGAATTTAAGGAAGATAATGGGATTGGATTTAAACCAACAAACAGGGGCTGGGAAAAATTGACGCAAGATTCTTTTTTATTGTTTATTGAAATTGTGAGTTGTATGGGTTGTATGCGTACTAAAAATCATGGTTGTTGGTGGTCTTTGTTTGTTCACTCAAGATTAATTGTGATGGATTTTTTATTATTTTTTGAATGAATGAATATATGAAATTGATTAACTATATATACCTATTTAAATAAATGGATTCCTTGGGATCTAACATTCTCTATGATAACCCCATAATTATCAAAGTGGAATTAAATAGAGTGTTTTCAAAATCTAAATACATCATGCCTGGTTTGGTGTGGCTTCATGTTGTGTGTCGTTTTGTTCTATAGTGTGCCATCTGTGGTTGGGTGGTGCTGGGTTTGAGAAAATGACTGTAAGGTGGGGTGGTATGAGTGGTGTAATGTAATCCCAGGTATAGAGATCGACTGATTGTGGAATTAATGGGTAGTGTTTGAGTAGCGGGGCTATAAGTTTCAGTTGTGCTATGATTATGTTACTGAGAATGATTAGTGTTTTGTTTTAATACAACATGGATATCAGGGTTGGTTGTGATGAAATGTGTTGTGGGGTTTGACTATGAGTTGGGGGTTTTCTTGTTGAGAGGATGGATTGGGTGGTATGACCCTAAATAATTATTATGGTAGTGGTTGGTATGGGTGTTGGATATAGTGGAAATATGAACTGATCTATTTTTTTGTGGTTATTTTTCCTCTTCTTGGTTTATATTGTGTGTATTTTTGTGTATATTTGTAAGTATTTTCATAGGGGGATAGAATGAATAAAATAATTATTAATAGAGAATGAGAATTTGGTTAAATGATTTTTTTGGGGTATGATTTCAGTTTGTGGATTGTTGTGAATCATCTTTTCATTTATCAACTTCAAAAGTTTCGGTTGCTGATACTAGTATGTGCATATAGATGTAGCCACAAGTGTGGTATTGTGAGTTAGTTTTTGGTTGAAAACCCATAGTTTGGGCTTGATTGTTTGTTATTATATATATATATATATCGTTATTTCCTTTGTGATTTCTATACGCACCCCACCCTATTTGAGTACCATATTCCAAACACCCCCATTGTCACGAGGTATGGTTTATTTCCCAACATCCCAATTGTAAGATGGATGGCTAGCCACCCACTCTTCCATGCTCCCTATTTCAGGTGGTGATATCCCAAGATTCTTGAGGAAGGTTGTGGTTTGTGGTGACTAGGTGTGTACGGGTGAGTTGTGTTTTCCCAAGTGTCTTCTAGATGATATGAGTTGTGGTTTCCTAGGTTTCTTTAGGATGAAATGTTTTTTTCATTCCAAGGTGTTTTTGGGTTGGGACATCATATGTGGCCCATGTGTCTATGGGTAGGACGTGGTTGTGAGGCCCAGGTGTGTGTGGTCAAGATGTGATGATATTTGTTTTCACAAGATGTGGGACTAGTTGTAAATCCCAGGTGTGTGTGGGTGGGTTGTGACGTGGTACATTCAGAAGAGGTGGGAGCCCCATGACGTTTTTTATTAGGGTGTGAGAGCGCCTAATAAGTGGGAAAGTGGTGCGGGGTACCCAATCTTTTATTTTCTATATATTACATTACTTGACTTGTGTTATTTGGTGAGCATTCCTTTTTTGAGGTTGGTGATGGATAGGATACCTTGTTAGGTGATGTTGGTTCTTATGTTTCTCACATAGGAATTAATATGCTTCTCCACTTGGGAAAGAGAGACATTGGTTTTCCAACTGATTATACTTGTATTCTCACCCTTATCTTAAAAAATTTCTTTTAGGTTTCCAAGAGGAATATGGGTACCGTGCTGCGCAATACTAGCTCTGTCTTTGGGACAGTTTTTATGTCGCTTCTTTTCTCTACTTTTGGGTATTTACTTTGGATTTCTTCACTGTATTTGTAGAATATTTTTTAATCATTAATGTGGGATGGTTTTGGATCCCATTTATATATATGTCTTTGAGTTTTTTTGAGGTTGATACAACCTATGACCCGAAATTGGTTTCTATAAAAAGGTTAATACCTCTAATTTTTTGAGATTTCTATGCCCTTGGTGTTGGTCTCCACCCTAGTGCCTACTCGAGGTGGGACTCGGGGGGGTCATTATCTCTCTTCCTTCACTAACATCTTTGAAGGGTAATCTATGGAGTCATGGGTTAACGAAAATAATTTATTCAAATTCTTCATGATTTTCATAAGTAAAATGTTACTTATCCCAAAAATACCCCCTAGAGTGTCAAACTAGCTACATAATAATGGCACAATCACCGTGCACTAGAATGATTTCTATAATATACTCAACAAACTATTTTTAGGGTTATTATACGTAGATTAAGATGTTCCAAAACCATATCTATAGAGGGATTCATTTCTAAGAAAACAATATAATTTAAATTTTAATAAAACATTAGGGTGTTATCCTAAACATATACATAACCCTAGGGTTTTCACTAAAGTTATATATTCCTAATATACAAAAATTGACTAAACCTTGATCTCATACAAATTACAGCATCCGATACATTTCATATATCATTATTATATCATAATAGATGATTATTCAAAACATAACATTATGATCCATTCCAAATTCAATGAGTCCAAGTAACATTGGAAAATTGGATAGATAAATAACTTTTTCAGAATATTGATACATCATATCCCACTTAATTCTTCACAACTATCACCCGAATTATACATATAATACCTAAAATCATACATCATATCCTGTGGAAGTGAAAAATAATAAAGGGCAAGCTCAAATTTTCATTAAAGAAAAAAATAATATATCAATGATGAGATAACCATAACATGAGAATGAGGGTATGTGATCATGAAAATAACATTCCAAAACCATAAAAAACATATCACAAATCAGAATCATGAATCATGGCTTAAACATCAGTAGTTCATAAGACATGAATCATAAAGGAATCAAATACCATGATCCATGAGTATATAACAATGGCATAATACATAAATTCTTGGTATACACATGGTAATATTAAATAATTTCCTTAGTCAAGGATCACTTCCATTACTATCATAGTTGACTTGGTTCAGAACCCATTCTATCATATCATTTGTAAATGTTCACTCCCAACACAATCATAGAGGACTGAGTCCCTTTTTGAATTGGGTTCACTCTCCTTCCCAGTCTTTATTATCTACTAATATATATATATTTACCCAATTAATTAGATGGATATATAATTCAATTCCAACCTATCATATAATTATAGTTCATTTATATAAGTTCCACAAGATCTTGAATCACTAATCATATATCATAACCCATGTAAGGGAATTGAGTTTCCTAAAAATTTCAACATTTCATCATAATATAACCATTGGAAAATAAATTGGTTTCATAAACATATCATCATCATAATCATAAAATATCTTGGTAAATAATAAGGATTTTATATTTGGATAAAATTCCTTAAAAGAATAATTAATATCAAAGGATGTCATCTTAGATGAAAATAACTTTATAAGATCACATGGAATATTACAGGAGTAAAATACCCTTTTCATATTGAAATCCCTTCATTAATATATATATATATACATATTAAATACTATATAAAAAATCAATGAATATAACATTAGTAAATTTTAAATGCATCTTTTGAGCATTGAGTGGTCATAATGGTGGGAAATTTCATTCATATTGTGTACATATAAACAAATATTCCTTTCACATTCTTGTTAAAAATTTAAAAGTCCCTCATTCAGAAAACAACAAGAGGATTATGTTTAGTGGATTTTTTATAATTTAAAAACGTGTTAAACTTAATTTTAATGACCAGAGGATAATATTACAAACATTAATGATAAAATTTAAAATAAAACAAGTACATTGAGGAAAAATGATACCCGACCAAAGAGGAGAAAAAACTATTTTTCTTGAATTTTGTTTCTCAATAATGTTAATTAAAAATAAAAAAATTATAATAATATTTAAAATTAACCAAATAAATAGAGGATAAGAAAATTCATTAAATATTTAATATTAATTTCATGAAATTAAATCATCAGAAACGTAATCATAATCAATCCTATAAAATAATTATATTGTAACATAAAACCCTTACCACTTCAGAAACATTTGAATTGTATGACCAGTGAAATAATAAATTAAAATGAGACTTTAAATATAATTAAAATAAGTAAAATAATTATATAACATGAATTATTAAAATTATATACCTTTCATAAGCATAAATAGGTTCATAACATCAAATATGTCTCCATAAAACAATATTAAGATGAAGTTCCCTTACCTCTTTAGTAATATCTAAATCAAAACCTCATGAAAGGGAGAGACTTATATAATATTTAAATACCAATATATATTCATCAAAATAATCATAGAACACATTAATTGGAATTATATACGCCCAAAAAATAAAACGAGTGGTGAATATGAAATATGTCTCAAAGAAATAAAAGTGATATGAGAAACCCCTACCTCAAGTTTGACATTCTCTAAAATAACTATAAACACATTTATAATAAATTTAAATTTATTATATTTGTAGAAAATAATTATTTAAATACAAATAGTATCATATATGTTCAACTTATAACATTTTAATAACCATTTGTAAATAATTCATTTTTAAATCATTTTTATGGGTGTTAACACTTTCATTTTTCATGAGAATTTTGGTTTGATTGTTCTAGTTCTTATACATGATCATGGTTTCATAGTAGATAAATTATTAATAATCATATAAATACATATATATTTATTATATATATTTAAATTCATCAATAAAAAGGATTGATTAAAAAATTAATTACCCTGTTCATGAAGATTGTATACCTTACGTATGCATGGACACTCTTTTCACTTTTAAATATATGAAAAAAACAAAAGGTAATAGTAATTAAAATTTAATAAATTTTTATTATATAATTTATATCATATATAATCATGAAATCTATCCTTATTACCATTAATGTAATTTAGAAATTAAAAAACACATCACTTTATGGAGGTTGTGGTCCACAAAAATGCTCGAACGACGTTCTCATTTTTTAAATGGATTAGAAGGTAAGAAAGAAGATAAGAAATTAAAATTATAGATGAAAAATTATTCCATAAATACTATATAAAATTATTAAACCCATCAAAATCAATATCCATGAATGGTGGTAATGGAAGATGAATGACATTAATATGTGGAGGCGGTAGTCTACACGTATACACGAGTGATACATTCACATCCAATTTGATTCAAAAGAGGGTGAATAATTGTAATTATATAATCCTAATAAATGTTTTGTATATATTGATAGTGAATTTATTATTTTATGATGAATACAAAGAATTTTGATTAGGTAAAAGAAGAAATAAATTGAAAGAGGTCGGGGTGGATGGTTACCCTTTCTTCGATGTTCCTTATTTAGATAATTTCTTAAGGAAACTTAAAATAAACATTTAAGAATAATAGAACCAATAATTAATGTCTAGATAAGATAATACATTAGGTTTTTTGGATATATATGGATAAATGTGGTGTAAATATGATAAGGGGGGCTTTCCTTTTAGGAGGGAGGAAAAATGACATATAATGAATTCATAAAATGGTTTACATATAATGAATTAATTTTCATTAATAAGTAGAAGAATGTGAATAACATTTGAAATCTTTGATTCCATATGGTTTAAATAACTTCAAAAAAAATTAATTGGCATTTTTAACCTTATATTTTGGTTTTATAAAATATTAAACCTATTTAAACCTTAACCTTCATGACAATGTTTTCAATCTTATATGGTTATAAATTTATTTAAAAGGTAAATACTGTCTCATAAATGGAAAATAAATTAAATTATAAAGGTTTACTAATACAAATTTTCCACTTGAATTATTTTTATGGTTTTTAAACAAATTAATAATATATATTTAACATAAAATACTATTAATTCCATTTTATGAACAATTCACAAAATTAAACCTTTAAAACAACATGAAAAAATATAATTAAAATAAATAAATTTAAAACTTTTATAATATTTTATACTAATCTTAAAAGTTCACAAGACTTTTTAAATCACCCAAATTATATTACTTTTATTATTTTTTATGATTTTTTACATGATTCTTTACTACTAATAAAACTAATGTGTCATAATTGCAAAATAATTTAAGGTAATTATGTCAAAAATAAATCAATATTAATATTTATGGTAAAAATTCATGAATCTTTAAAATAATATTTTTTAACTTGACATAAGTTGTTTTTATCCATATCCCAAAATATTTTAGGTATTAAAAGTAATAAAGTGACATTTTTTACATTACCTTTTACTAACATATTATAATATTAATAATTAAGGTTTTGATGATGATGTTTGAAATATACACCACTAAATGAAAGTTTTTAATAAATTTTAAGCCTTATAAAATTATTTTAACCCTTATAAATAAATTTTTTCTTTACCATGGTAAAAATAATTTATTGTACTTACTATTCGTAATGACTGGAAAAAAAAGAATAAAGTTCACCAAATTTGGACAGCTTAATTAAAAATATACAGTCGAATTTCAAGAAAAAAATTATGTGGAAGAAATTAATCTAATATAAAAATTAAAATGCAATGCAATTTTTTTCTTCATAAAACCACCTTTTTGTATAAAAATGTTTTTGTACCAAATTCAACAATAAAATTTATTCCAATAAACATAATTGGATTATTCATAACATAATATAATTAACGTTTCTTTGAATCCATTTTAAAAAGTAGTACTTTTTAAATTATTGTAATAAAATATAGATTTTTATAAAAAAACCTTTTCACTATTCACTAGAAAATCAATAATTTCAAAAAAAGTGCATAAATTAAACTTCTGATAATTTTCATATGAATATTTAAAAATGATATTATTTTTATTAAATTTATATTCCAAAAGTTATATAAATTAATTATAATATTTACTCATAGAAAACAATAAGAACAACATTTGAAGAAAAAAAATTAGACTAAAATTAATTTACTGAAAAATGAGTGATCACTTTCGAATAATATATCAATAAATTTTTATTGATTATGAAATTTATATATATTTCAAAAAAAAATTAATTCTTTTTAGAATTTCTAAAAATATTCATTAAATTAGAAATTATAAAAAGAATTAAACTTTTAAAATTATAGTTGATAATGAATTGAATCAGAACTACAATACCTCACTACTGTACCTACTATAGTACCCACAGTTCTACAAAGGGTGGTAATATAATATCATATATTTTAGATGTGGATACTAACTAGAATTATCTAGTGTGTATAGTTCCTATTATATTTTTACATGGAATATTTTATTACAAAATCATTATTAGTTGTGGAAAAATTATTTTGATGAGCTCTAGAATAAAATAAACTAATGAAATAAATTTATTAACAATAATGGACAAACATATCAAATAAAATAAAAACATACATAGTATTTGATGATACATGAAGATCAAATAATTTACTTGTTAATGTTTTATATAGATTAACACTTATTTTCTTGGTTGTGAGGAAATTGTTATATATAATTTATATAAGATTAGTGTTGAGTATATCAGTGTATCCATTTGTCCATTCCTAAAGGTTGATTTGATGATATATTTATTATAAATGCAAGATATTTACTAATATTATCTTCTTAATAAATTACCTGATGACTAGGTTGATAAACACTCTACTACCTTCACTATAGCATCCCAGAATTGGATTTCCTGAATAGAATCCAAGATAGAGAACCACATAACTCAAGAAAGTCTCCTCATATGTTAGTGGTCACAATCTACAAGTGATAGTCCAATATTTTATAATGGGGAGACTATTCCTGATATTTATATACAACACTATCTAAAAAACAAAAGTATATAAAATAAAAACTAATATGAAAATATTAGAAGCACAATAAAAATATGTAACACAAGATAAGAAAAAATCAATAACTATAATGTCATCTAATAGAAAATAGAATATCTTATAGGCCAACCTCATGAAAACATCTCCAAAATAGTGGAAACAATCCCCATGATTATCACTAGGGATCAAACTTATCTTTCTCCAACTATAAAAATATATTCTATGAATCCCCAACACCTATTATTTCACCTAATTCGGAACTCTCTCACATGGCTAGAAAGGGTTGATTATAAGACCTCACACATGCCTCCCTATATGCTAGAGGCTACCGACTAGTAGTAAGAGTGTAAATGGTATAGTGGGGAGACTATACCCCCAGTTATTAAGTGGCATATAAGTGGAAAATATTCATAATAAAATGTAAATAATTGGTGTAAATACATTATAAAATACAACAATAATAGAAAATTTAATAATCAATTGAATAAATAAGAAATAATGTAATGACATGATGGAATGTAAATAAATGTTATTCTTGAAAAATAAAATAAAAACCCTAGAAGAATCAAATATAAAATTGAATTCTTAGTTCATAAACCCCATATTAGTTACATCTCAAAACATCATCCCAAATACAAACAATTAATCCACATCAAGTTCATTTTCCCTTGTCAAAACCTGAATCCATGAAATCTTCTCAGGTACCAAATGATGGCTTGAATATAGTGTGAGTATAACTCATTAGGTCAACACCACTATGTCTAAAAACCTAGTCTGATAAGATTTTTATGTAATAAATAGATAATCATCTATATTGATTAATTTATCAATTAATAAAATACAACAACAAACTGTTTCAGTTCCATACCGAAATATCTCTGAGAATGTCTTACGACCATAAAATCCTGAACCACATAACCATGGTAAAATAACCGACTTTGGTGCCATGATAGAATATCTCTAATCATGTATTATGACTATTATATCCATTATATAACCATGTTATAGTCAAAACACACAATACGAGTCAAATCCCGATAAGCATTATGGCATTTCATGTCAAAGACCTAAAGGATTACACCATTGTACTATACATACTACACTATATGTAAGCATTACAATGTGGGACTAGGCCGAACCTACACAATATCAGCATTAAAACATATAAGTGTGCTGGTTCCAGGTCTGGGCCTAATATACAAGCTTTACATCATGGAACACAATTCTTGTCATATAGCATAGATATCACAATGTCACATCACAATTTTCAATGGTTAATTATGTGAATTATTATTATTCATTCATATTCCACTTTAAATTTAATTAAAAATTTATTTGAAATTATATAAATAAGAAATAATATGCATTTTTGATTCAATAACAAGAAATCACCTTAGGTCACATGCCATGCTAATCATACATTAAGCTATTTTCCAATTAAATTATAATCATGGTTAACTCACCCCATGGGTAGCCAAACGGTAGGTCAGAAGAAAAATTGAAAATGAAGGACTTCATAGAATAATTACATTTGATTATTTTATTAGTTTCGGTCAATATAACGGTGGAACAATCACAATATTTCATAAACATGGCAATTTTCAGACCACAGGGTTATTATTTAGACCCCTACCTTTAACTGACTATCCAACAATTATTCCCATAAGAAAACCCAAAAAGAATAAGGTGTAAATGATTACGAGAGGATCCTACATAAAAATTGATCTATATCAAAACTAACAATGTAATTAGACAAATTATTTCACCATAAATGTTGGAGAATAAAGAAGAGATGGAAGAGACCTCACTAAAAAGAACATACCAAGGATTTACCACCCAAATGGGCATCATTAAGGGAAGTTGGACCCAAAAATAATATGTATAATTCCCGAGGTTCAATTAGATACGATATTTAGTGTATTAGAATAAATATCATCCACAAAATATGTTTAAAATAGTAGTTTAGAAATTTACATGTCGTGTAACATGATTACATGTCATGTAAATACTTTCAATGGAATGAAAGAAAAAACCCATTTCCTCAGATTTATTTTCATAAAATCTTCAGATAATTAAATGATTTTTAATACCTTTAAACAATGTTTAAATTTCATGGAGTGGATTTTTCATCCCATTTTCCTTTTAAACAAACCAACCATCATTTAAATATTCTCAACTCACTAAGAACCCATTAAACACTCAACCCATTTACACCCGAACTCCAATAAATGAAGAAAACAAACATCCTTGAACATTAAGTCATTTTCTCCAAAAATGTATCTCCATATCCAAACAAGATATGGTCACCAAGGCCCAGACAAAAAAACTTTAGAGAGAGAGATACCTAGAAAAAGACAGGATCTTACAACCTCCCCACCTTATAAAATTTCATCCTTGAGATGCTCCTAGCGTCACTGTGAGGTCTCAGTGAACAATTATAGACATTGTGTTTTCATATCAGACTCCCTCTCCTAGGTCTATTCTATAAATTTCCCATGCCTCCACTATGCCGAAATCAACGGTATAGTCCTACTTCGATGATATTTTTCACTATGATCAATAACCAATTTCAGATGCTCCTCCACTAACACATAATCACAAAGCTGGACATTTTATAGCTCTATCAGATTGGAAGGATCTGGATGATATCTCCATATTTGTGACACATGAAACACATCAATAATGTAACTTTAGCCCAATTGAAGGGCTTAATTATATTCCATTAGACTGGCCCTTATAACTATTTTAAACGGCCCGAGAAACCTAGGTTCTAGCTTCCCTTGTTTCGTAATATGGTGATGCCCCATCCTTGGAGACACACGAAGGACAACATGAAGACCAACCTAGAATTCATGATTTTTCCTCCAATGGTTAGAATATTATTTTTTCCCTACATTTCCCAGTCAATAAATTATTTTCAATCAACTAAACTTACTAATATTCCTTCTACACGAGACAAGGACTAATAAGTGTTGAATCACCTTCCTCAAGACAAAAAAAGTGGTGAAAGGAATTTCCATCCATAAAATCCTCAAAATGCTCCATTTTATCAATGTATGGATGATATTATTACATTATAACTCCATGAAGAACATATGTTTCTCCCATGACCCATTGAATTCCAAAACATGTGCTCATAACATATCCTCCAGAACATAAATAGTTCACTTAGATTGAACCTCAGTCTATGGATAATAGGATTTTGTTAAATGAACTCATGATCCAAAGGATTTATGAATACCCTAGTAGAAATGATTTGTGAAACTAGGATCTCTATCTGAAATGATACTCCTTGGAACACTGTGCAACCAAACCACCTCACCCAAGTAAAAATTTCCCAGATCATTAACCATGATGGTTTGCCTAATAGGTAATAAGTGGAATACATTAGTCATTTTATCCACAAAAAACCATAATAAATCTTTTTTATGGGTTGTATTGGGTATTCATATCACAAAATATATTGTGAAATCATCCCATTTCCACTCAATAATGTGTAGAGGCTGCGAAATCCTTGTTGGCCTCTGATACTCGGCTTTCACCTCCAAAAAAGTGAACAATATAGACATGAATATTGAAACCTACTTCTTCATTCCTTACTAAAAGTACTGTAAATGTAGATCATGATACATATTTGTTAAACCAAGATTTGTTTCCCATATAAATGCATGAAACTCCCTCATCACCTCCTTGCACAACCACGTAGAAACACATACTAAAACACACACACCAAAAAGAGAACATTCACTTCTAATAGAACAACCAGATGGTGTCTCCCCACCATATAATTTGTATCTCAGAACTGAACCCTCTAGATTAAACAACTGCTCGATCTTAATCCGGTCAAAAAGTAATGGTATAATGGATGTTGAAGTTAGAGATACTCTCCCCTAAGATTCTTGGACATCAAGATGTATCTCTAAAAAAATTTCCATTGTCCCCCACTCTTCGCAAGACTCTGATTATACCTATTTCTGTGCCTTGCAGATCAAATATTCATCAAAAACGTTTCAATTTAATAGTGTATAAGAAAATTCAAATTTGAAAGACTACAAATACTCGACCCACGTCCTCTGTTGAAGGTTTAAGTGCAGTTGAGAAATGATGTACCTAAGGCTCTTGTTATTCATTTATACCACAAAACTCTCACTCTATAGAGAGTTTCCCCAACATATTAAGGAATAAACCACATCCTTTAACTCTATATTCTGATTTGGGAAATTCCACTCATGCGATCTTAGCTACCTAGATCCATATGCAACCCCGCGATTATCCTAAATTAAAACATCTCTGAGTCCAACTCCATATGTGTCACAATACATGGTATATTCTTTACCTAAAAAAGGTAAATTGAGGATAGATTATGAGGTAAGATATCCTTTATGATCTTTAAAGGATCTCTCACAAGCATAAAATGAAATATACTTCACCCATTTCTTGGTTATCCTAGACATTGGTGCTACTAAGTGGGAGAAATCCTGGAAAAAATGCTGGTAATAACCTACTAAACCTAGAAATCTCCAAATTTTGAAGAAGTTTTTTGGATATTCACATGATATCACAGATATGAATTTATTTGGTTCTACAAAAACTCCTACCTTTGATATAAACTGACCCAATATTTTTACTTTATTAATCTAGAAACTATATTTTTTTATCCTGTAATAAATCCAATGCTCTATCAATGTACATAGGACGATGTTATGTTATTTGGAATAATCTTATTTTGATAGAGAATATACTATGATATAATTGAAAAAAAACACCACAAACTGTTCTAGAAAATGATGAAATATCCAATTCGTTATGCCATGAATACTATAGATGTTCTAGTCAGCCCAAATGAAATCATTAAAAATTCATAAAATTCATACCTTCCCCAAAAAGTAGTTCAATGTATGTTTGATAGTTTCATCCTTAACTAATTATATGATGATCTCAAGTCAATAATGGAGAAGTTATTATCACCACTCTACTGATTAAAAAGATCATCAATGTGTGGAAGAGGATATTGGTCCTTGAACATCATCTGGTTCAGCGTCTAATGATCCAAAAATAACAAAAAAGATCCATCAGCCTTTTGGTGAAGTGAACTAGAGAACCTAAAATATATGTACTAGGTTGTCTGAATCCTTTAGATTATAGATCATTTGACTAAACTATCAATTCCTGAAGCTCTACTAGTTCTATGTGGTAAGGTGTGATATAAATAGGATCTACTCCCATCACCAACTTGATTATGAACTCGATCTCTCACTCAGGTGGTAATCCATATAACTCATTACGAAAGAAATCCTTAAAATAGACTAACACAAGAGGAAAATAATCCTACTACACTCTAACATTATCTATAGAAATACCATCAATTTAAGCCATGAGAAAATCCAATCTTCACTAAACTAGTCCCGCACGACCAGCCTAAAGATCCCACTAACCCTTGTGAGAATATAAGCTTTCTTCTGGATATAGGAATGATAATCTCCTCCTGTAGCAGTTTATATTAGCCTAATATATAACTAAGTAATCCATGCAATTAATCATGTCAAATTAAATCATTTATATCATGAATGGATCCGAAAAGAAGCAGAAACCACCAATATCTAGAGAACACACCTTAAAAAATTTGATATTTTCATACTTCACTCCCAATGGTATGTCAATAGTTAAAAACAATATAATATTTACACATCCAAGACCAAACCATTTTCAAAAAGAGAATATAGAAATGAATGTGAGGATTCTATATCAAACAAAACAGAAGCTAAGGTTGATGATACAAGATTTGTACCTTTGGCGGTATATGATACTGCATCAACAATAGTCAGAGTAGTCTGCATAGCGTGTAACTAACTTGTCCCTATTCCCTATGATCTAGTCTGAATGCCTGGAGATATTTCCTTTGTTTTTTATTTTATCTTATGTATTAGAGTACCTTGTCCCATTTCTTGAACTGAAAGTCCTTTGTAACTCCAGCTACCATCCGGGTGATGGTTAGATGATCCCCTTCCTGATTCTATTTCATGTCTCAATCCTCTACCATTGGACTACTATGGAAAGTTCACACATTACAACTGAAGATGACCCAGTATACCACATATTCAACACTCGAATGTGGGTTAATGACAATTTAGGAACTAGTGTGAAAACTTCCCTCACATATAGTACTGTAATGGAACACGATCTCGAGATGGTTTTCCACCACCTTGAATACTCTTCCCACTACTGATTTCGTGGAAACTATCATCAATAATCTTATTACCACTCGAATAATAAATCCCACATCCACCCTACTAAAATAGCATGGCAGCTTCTTAGGGCCTTTCCCTGATTCCCTTCCCAAATGAGTTCATGATTCATCATGTATTCAAGTCAATTTAAATGGAAAATGTTTACATGTGAGAATATCTCATAATGAAAATTTTTCTTGTAAATGTCTCTCCCTAGAGATATCTTCAGCTGCCAAAGATGGTGTAATGTTATATAGGTTTGTAAAACTTCTGTCATAGTAAACCACAAAAAGGCCCACCAACATCAAATGCATGAACTTGCATGATTTTCAACCTTATAGTTATGAGTATAGATATATCTCAGGAACTTCATCTCTATGTCCTTACAAATAATCTCATAAGGACACACATCATTCTTCGTAATATCCCTCCAACGCTTGGTGGGTCTATGAAGCATATTGGAAACAAGATTCACCCTAAAATTCCTTAGCATCTCACTATTATTTTGGATTTTTTGGACTAACTCAATCCATAATTCAGCTTCATGGGGTTCCCCTTCCCCGGTAAACAAAGGTGGATGTTGAATCTAAAAATATCTTTTCCGAAAAGGAATCGATGGAACGATACAAATAGTATACCTATCCCTGGATCGTATGACCCTCAGGAAGTTTTTTCCAAGATGAACATCCATCATCTCCTAAGGAACTATAGGATGTTATAGTTTAGATATGTTAGTATCATGAATATTACCACTCTCCTAAATATGAAGTTTTATATGATGAGGAGGAATTTTCTCTACAAGACAAACACACACCTTAGAGAACTAACAAGAAATAAGTTTAAGCCCATAGGTGAGGACAGTAGTTAACCACTAACTCTTGGTCTCTATATACATGTATTACAAGTATATTAGAATGACATGACCACTAATTTCATTTATCTAATGAAAGAGATATCTCATGTCATAGTTTTATAGGAAAACATATATCACATGAAAAAAATTGATATGCTCTTATTATGAACAATTCTTTTCAATATATCTCCATGTGCCTATTATGATGCATGTATTATAATATCGCACCATACTTGTCCATGAGTACATATCTCAATAAATAATAACATCATTAAAAATTTGCCTCACACAACATGTGAATCCTCCAAGATGAAATAACATCAACTGAAACAAGCACGCAATAGAAAAAACAATACCATCCCCAAGTACTTGGATTTTGTATCGTACATCGGTTAGCTAATCCAATGAAAAATCTCATTACTAAGCCTTGAAATATCCTAATATCTTTTCTACCATTCTCAAAATAGTAAAGAAAAATAAAAGAAAACCTTTTCCTATGATACTACTTTGTAACATCCCCTATTCTAGAACACTCTCGCGTGGCCGGAAAGGGTTGGTTACGAGACCTCATGAATGCCTCCCCATACACCAGATGATACAGAATATTATTGGGTGTGTGAATAGTATAGTTTAGAGTCTATACCCCCTAGTATAAAGTGTCGTAGTAGTGTAAACAATTCTTTATAAAATAGAAATAATCAGAGTAAATACATTACAGAAGACAATAAAAAAATCCAATTGAATAAACCAATAAATAAATAAGTAATAATTTAATGAAGTGATGGAATATAACTAAATTCCATGCTAAAATAATACAATAAAAACACTAGAAGTCAAAAATAAATAATTCAAGTCCTAGGTCCCAAACCCCACGTCAGCCCCATCTCCAAACTCCAGTCTAAAAACAAACTATAAATCAATAGCAAAGTCCTTTTCCCTTGTCAAAATATCCATCCCTAAAATCTTATCGGGTACCAGGAAACTATCTAAATAGGGTTTGAGTATTACTCAGTAGGTCAACACCACTATTTCTAAAAAAACCATTCTGATATGAATTTTGTGCAATAATGTGAAAATCATGTATATTAATTAATCCAATAATTAGTAAAATAAAAAAACCTCCTTCGGCTCCATTCTTGGATATTTCTAAACGTGTCTTATGACTATAAAAACCTTAACCATATAACAAAGGTAAAATAACCATCTTTGGCACTACTTTAGAATATCTCTGAGCATGTCTTATGACCATAAAATCCACTATATGACAATGGCCCAATCACAACGTACAATCTGGTTCAATGACTTATAAGCATTACAAGCTTCTGAGTCAAATCCCTATGAGTAATACAAAATCAGACTAGGAATAGACTGCTCTCATTAGGCATTACGGGATCGGAATTGGAAAATCCCACTCAATATTGGCATTGTAGCATATAATTGGGAAAGTTATAGGGATGAGCCTGATATATAAGCATTATAGCATGGAACAAAATCCATGTCATACAATAAGGATATAACAATAACACATCACATTTCTAAATGGTTAATTATGTAAATTTCTATTCTTCTTCCGTATTCCACTAGAAATTTGATTCAAAATTTATTTAAAATTATATCAATAATAAATCAGCCACGATTTAGGGGTTTTATAACAATAAATCACCCTAAGTCACATATCATGCTAAAAATACCTTAATCTATTTTCCAATTCAATTATAATCATGTCTTTCTCACCCCATGGGTATCCATAATCCTGGTTAGAATCCAAATTATAAACAAAGGACTTTAGGGAATAATTCATTTTTTATTAAATTAATTTCCAATCATGCAATGATGGAGAAATCAAAATATTTTATAAACTTGACAGTTATCAAACCATAGGGTTATCACTTAGGCCCCCTACATTTAATAGATGATCCAATAATTCTTCCAACAAAAAACACCATAGTGGAATAAGTTAATATTGATTTCAAGAGGTTCCAATATCAAAACTGATCAAGATCAAAACCAAAAACACAATTGGTCAAATGATTTCACCGTAATAGTTGGAGAAGAATGAATAAAATGAAGAGACCTGACCAAAAAAATTACTAGGGATTTCCCACAAAAAAGAGATGTATAGAAGGTATTTTATCGCCCTAAAATATCATGTAAAATTCCTTAGGGTCAATAGGAGAGGAGATCCATCAGATTGGAATGAAAATCAGCCACATGTCATGTTTAAAATAGTATATCATGAATTTACACATCATGTAACATGATTACACGTCATGTAAAAGTTTTTAATGGAATATTCCAAAAACCCGTCCCCTCATATTTATTTTATTAAAACCCTCAAAAACATTACATGAATTGTAAATTTTTTTCAATTTATTTTTTATTATATTTTTCCTTTTAAACAAACTGAACCCCTTTTAATGTTTCTCAACTCACCAAGAACCCATGGAACACTTACCATTTATACCTGGACTCTATTAACTAAAAAAATCATACATCCCTGACCATTAGGTCATTTTCTCCAAAAAATTATATTCTTCCCTAAATAAGAAACAACCACCAAAGCTCAAATAATTAAATTAAAAGAGCGGCATACCGAAAAATATGACATCTTAAACACCCTAAATTTATATAATCCAATTACAGATCCCTTGACCTTGCCTATGTCACAAGATATAATTCCTAGACATGTCTAAGTGGTACAATGTATGGTGGTAGTATAAACATATTAGTAAACCACCATCAATACCCAAAGATAATATCCATATTTATATATGTATATGCACAGTTTAAAAATGGAAATAGAGAAAACATGAACAAATCACTCCATAGATTCTTGTAAAGTAACAACTAGCTCTTTTACATTATTTAATCAATTATAGAGTGGAATGATGGACCCATGGACTATCACACTAGAATCACTTGTGAAATTACAACTTAAGTCATACCAAAAAACATTAGATGATAATCCACGACTAGTATTATAATCCGGACCCATTCATGATGTCGAAGGACACATCCATGACCCTAAACCAAAGTCTCATGATCCTCTTACCCCTTTACCAACATGAATATAAATAGCCTAATGCAACCCATGGATTGAAAAAAACTTTATGTTACCATGATTTACCAATCAACACCAATATATTGCATATATATATGGTAAGCCTCTCACTCCTAACCGATGATATCAATCACCCATAGGATCCCATGAACACCTAAAAAATATCCCTCCTCTAAAATGATGGTCAACACTATCACCCTTCATACACTCAATTTATTGAGGATAACACCAAAAAATAGTGTTCTAGACCACCAGATAGGCCTTTTGTTTTTTTACGTGACCCTATTGATATCAACTCATGTGGTGAGTGATATTATGAACAAATCTAAGAACACACATTAGAAAACCTCCATCACCCCACTCGATGAATGATACATCACCCACATCTAACTATATAATCACATCACCATATAATTTGTTGAATAACATCACCAATGTATTATATTTGTGATTCGTATAGCAACATATTCATGTCCCAAGTCAGAGACGATAATTTAAACCCAATTAATGTTTCATGATTATAAATTAATCAATAATAAATTAGTTTAATGAACAAAAAACTATATATTATTGTAATAACCCAGCCCATAGGCATATGTAACCTCCCTATGAAAAAACACATGTAACATGAATACCACAACCATGTCAGGATTAGTAGTGTGTGACAACCATTTTGAAAATATGTACTAGAACTTGTATAAAGAGTGATTTCAGTATCCTGATAAAAAAATAGATAGTGATGAGGATATATGATACTAGAATATAAAAGTCTATAACTAGACATAATTGAAGTAATAGATCCAAAAGTGATTATATAAAGTGGATTCTATGTAAAAGGGAACAAATGTTTTCGGTCTGAGTAGCTATGATGATTTAAAGAATGTATGAGATTAATATGAAGAGCTATGTAAGATTAATTTGGTATAAAAAATTTTAATATCACATAATTCATTTGAATATAGAGTTAGGTCAATGGTTTCCTTTGACTGTGTGAAGATATATTTTAGAATATTATATCTTATGTGAATGCTCTTCTGGAAGATTGAAAGGAGGAGGAAATCAGATGAATTAATGTTCGATGTGAAATTTGTCTATAAATTCATAAATTCAAGTCATAATATTATATAGAATAAATCATTCAATACTGTGATAGTATTATATTTCTTAATAAAATTTTTGGATGAATCCCCATTTCAAGATAGGATTTTCTCAAACTGCATAAATATTTTTCATCTTTGTTACTTTATTATTCCTTAACTTTTATTGAGATGTTATTTTTTCATGTATAGTGATGTTGTGGTGTGTGTAATGGGTTATATTTCTTTCAAATTCTAGATAGATTTTATATTCTATTTTATAAATTTAGGTGTTGTAGGAATTTGTTTAACGTTTGATGCTCTGGAGGGTGCTTAAATTTATTAGGAATTTTTTATACCAAAAAATTAGTATTAGAGATCATTTTGAGAGTTTGGTATGACCAATCCCTTGATATTATATTCTAGATATATGTTTAGTAGCATCATTATTTTCTTATATTTATAGTATTGTTAATTTAGGTATTTATTAATCATTATTGTGTTGTTTGGGAATTAATTAGATTTCATTAACTCATGAATGATGGATTTAGGTGAGGATAAGGATTATATTCTATAGTTTGAGAGGATTCATTTTTATTCTATAATATAAATATAGAGGATTATTTAGTGAAGAATAATATATATCTTATGCTTATTGTTTTGAAAATAGAAGTAACGAAGAAATAAAAAAGTTAAAGGCTATACTGGAATTCACCAAGGTTGATTTGGAAGTCTCTACCCTGAAACATGCCTTATAACATATATAAATTGATTAGGGATTAAAAACATATTACTTATCATGTTTATATTTATGAGAATATAGTGAAAATAAAGCAAGTAAATTTAATGTAGAGGATATTTGAGATGAGGATTTTAGTGGTAAATTCGTGGGCTGATCATTTCATTGACTCCAAAATGATTCTGAGTTACTTTGAATTTTTAATGGTAATGTTTTTAGATCTTGAGTGGGTACTTTTGTTTCATTCATAACTCCTATAATAAAGTGATTTTTTGTTTACCCTAATGAAAAAATAATTCATTAAAAATAAATTTTTGTTTAATTATTTCTAATAACTAATTTTTAAGGTTGATATTTAGAGGAAGGAAATTTAGGTTTCTATCAGAAACACATAGAGTATAGATAGTGTAGGATTTACACTCCATGGAATAGTCACTAAAAGGTAAAGGAACAAAAAAATGGGTAAATTATATTGGATAAAGTTAGTCACATATACATGAATAATGGGAAGAATGGTCTTATGGAGAGTTATTTCAATTAGAAAAGGGTAAATTATTGATGATTTTCTTCCAAAGGAAAACTGAAAATCCCGATTCATATGATATATGTGGAATCTTACTTAGTGTTTCCATTACACTTGAGTCTTGGATGATAAATTATAGTGATTATTATTATTATATACCAGAAGTTATGTCTTTGGGATAATAATATCAAAATTTATGGAATGGTTCATCTTGAAGATGGAGAATATTTTAAAGTAATGTTAAAGGGAGATTATTCTAATTATACTACATTTTAATTACTACTAGAATTCCAAAGAGTGCATAATATAGAGAGGTTAAAAAAGAGTTTTGTTTTAGTTGGATAGCATGATAAAATAGGTTTCTATAAAACATTTATGGGTATAACATAGAAATTATCATATAGTTCAAGAGTTGTGGATAAATAACTGAAATAAGGTACATTATAACATGTGGTAGATTTTTATGGACCAATGCTTGTCGAGAAAAAAGAATTATTGTGTATGTATGTTTATAGAATGAAATTCATGGTTACATAAGTGAGAAAGGGATAAATGTACTATGCACTAAAGTCATACTAAAACAAGGATTCATGGAGTACAAAACAAGTTAAGATTTTATTCATAAGAACTAGTGGAAGGATTCTTTCCAAATAGAAGGAAAGGTTCTCAAGTATTCAAAGTAAATGATTATTTTTACAGATGTGTTTGGGGATTCTCTAGTCTTTTCTCACCAAGTATCATTATAATATGTTGCCTTCAATGATTATATGGAACAAAATGTGTGGTTTTTCATTTTCAAGAAACTTTTTAATGTTTTTAGAGCCTTTATTTAATGGATAAACATAGTGTATAAAGAGAAGAGATGTAAACGAATATTACTGAGGCTTGAAAACCTTGGAGAATTTTGATATAGGGAATTCTAATGGTTTTTTTGATAGATAGGAACATAGTTTAGGAATAATATACACAAAACATGGAACAAAATTAATCCATGGATAGTATAGTCATATTTTAGTAGATAATATAAGGACAATGAGGATATATATCAATTTCTGAATGAATGTTTGTCTTGAAGCTGTAAATTGTAATGCCTTCTTGGTGAATAAAAGTCCCTATCCATTGGGTGAATATCTTCAATAAGAATTATATAAAAGAAACAATATTTATATTCCTTATCTTAATGATTTAATATTCCTCACCTATGTCAATGGGGATGTTAGAGAAATATGAAATTTTAGAGGCTATGTTATAGGAATGTTTCTTCATAGGGAATAGCGACGAATATGTATGATTTTGACTATGGGAAAATTATTCATGGAATTTTTCAAAATATTAAATTTCACATTTAATGAGGTGATATTATGGAAGGATCAGAACCACATATAAAATATTTATCTGAATATAGAATCATTTCAAGTTTTGGGTCGTATAACATGAAGTTTAGATATTTCAAATAGATTAACAATTATGATAGTTTAAAAATCACCATAATATCCATAAGAATATTTTTATGAATTTAAATGTATAATGGAGATTACAAGTCATAATATAGTGGAATTATAATTTTCTAAAAAATATTTGGGTAAATATATGAAAAGTGTTTTTCAATTTGTAGATGTTCTAGATGGACTTGAGACATAATGTTGATTATAGAGGTCAATAAAAATTTAATTCTAAATGTTTATATATTGTAGTCATTTTCACTGCATACTTATCATGGTTTATTAATAGCATGTAATTCTAGAACACTAAAAAATCTTGATTGACATGAATTTTATATGGGGATATAATTGTTTCTTTATATGTTTATGTGGTATGGTATCTACCAAAATGACCTACTACTAGTGTAATTTTATAGAATAAGTGGGTTTATTAGATGAATGGTGAGAAAAATGGAAGAAATTTATATAATAAAATATCATCAAAAAAATAATTCAAAAAATAAAAGGAATTTAATTTTCAAAATTTTTCCTTGGTTATTACGAATACAATGACTCATATAGTACTTAGAATAGATTCCACATAAGGGGTACATCATAAGAAACTATATATTAATACCACTTTCCATTATGGTAGATGATATTTAAATTCCTATCCAATGGTTTTAATGGAATAATAGAATACACATTTACTGAATCAGATCAAATGAAATTTTTATGGGCTGAAATTATCACCCATGAGTTTGTTCGTATTTTGATTATATATGCTAAAAGTGCCACATACTCGCATTTGGGGTATTTCTTGAATGGTAATTTAACCCTATTATTTACCTTCTATGGTTTAATTTATTGAAAAGGGGTTGTTTCATATGCATAAGGTTAGATGCATTGTTTACGGGACACCTCATGGATACGTTTCCCTAGTTTTACTATTTATGGTCATTTGGCCTAGGTTTCCTATGAGGCGTACCTTGTTTTCATGCATTGAATTATTTAGGATGGAGTTTTACTGATTATATGAATTTCATGTGTTATGATTCTGAATTTTAATCATATAGTAGTTATAAATTACATGTTCTTCCTTGTTATGATATGCATGCTATTTTTTAAATGGACCATGAGGGCCTTGGACTAGGAAAACTGTGGGGGTTTTCAGGTTTAATTACACAGGACCATGATTTCCTTGGTATAGATGATTGACCCGGGGGTATTGACCATGAGAGTTTCCCAGGAGGTCATTATTAATTAATTGATGCCATGTTTTCCTAGGAGTATTGATTGTGAGGTATTCCCAGGAGGTAATTGGTAATTTATTGATGCCATATTGACCCAGGGGGATTGAACGTGAGAGCTTCCTAGGTGGAAATTTTTAAATGATAGTGCTAAGTTAGACCAAAGGGGTTACACCGTGAGAGTTTCCCAGAGGGTCATTGTTAAATTATTTTTGTTATGTTATACTAGGGGGATTATACTGTGAGAACTATCCCAAAGGGTTGTGATTGAATCATTTAATGATTGTGACGAGTCTTCCAAGAAAAATCACAAGATTGGACTTGGTCTTACTTGATTGATAGATGGTCTTATAAGACGTCGATTGTTACTATCACGTAGGGGATACAGAGATTAGGCTAGATCCCAGGGTTTACATGATTCAACTGATGAATAATAAATATAAATGAATGTAATTGAAAACTATAGGATTGTTTAATTTTGAGTATTTCTTAGTTTATTACTTCATGTTCACACATTACCTTCTATATATATATATTCACTAATAGTGAGGTATAGATATTTTGGTGGTTGTCTACTGGGATTCATCTCACACCCTGTTTGGGTCATGTTTTTGGACCCAAAGATATTATATGGTTGCAGTTATAGATAAGGGAAAGATCCATTCTTCATCAGGTATTTTATTTCTATTTGAGATGGGGATCATGGGACTAAGATGAGGCTTACGATGTTGTTGGAGTTTACTGCTTTTCTATAATTTGGTTTGAGTATTGTGTTTCCAGTATTGTGACTTGTTTGGTTGTTTTCCTAGACACATGTGACATGCATCATTTATATATATTCTCCACTTGTTATATTACTATCAGTATTCTAATGTTTACTTTTGTAGTATGGTATTACTGCTTCATCTATTGTTTACTATTTTTATTCCATTCTGTATACTCTACCAATGAGGGAATAGTTTCCCCATTATCAGACCTTGTCCCTCACTACTATTCAGCAGCCTCTGGAATTTGGGGAAATGCGCTTGAGGTCATGTGACCAACGGGGTATGGGGCACCCTTGGGCGGCACCTGGATCTGAGACATTACATAGTGGTATCAGAGCAGTTTCTTTTCTTCCTTGCCTTAATATTTGGAAAAAATATACTCACATAGGAAGGAATATGTAGTTGGTAATATGTTTTTTTTGGGAGTAACTAACCCGTGTATAGGGAAAAGACAATTTACTTCAAATGTTTCAATTTTTCTAGTTTTTCAATTGTTATAGTTGATCTGATTTCACCATTGGGTGATGCACTTGTTTTTTGTTGTTTTTATTAATATCATTGTGGTTCTATTTCTGTTGCAACCCGATGAGATGAGGGTATTCCATCTCATGAATCATATAGGAACTTTCTAGGTATCACATGTCATGCATTCTTATCATTCCATTTAGGTGGAATTACAAATTGAATGTTGTTTTGACAGATGTTGTGCTAGATATGCATGATGTTGTGATAGATTTCATGATAGAAATACCTATTTTTTAATAGGGTATTGTTATATGTAATGTTTCATTTGGATGGACACCAAACTTTGGTCCCTAAGGTGTTATGGTCCCTCTTGGATTGGAATATGGTGGATCATGTTTGAACTTTAATTTGATTCTATTAAGGTATGGTATGAAATAGGATTCCAAACATTTATTCAATGGGAGTATGGGCTCTAAAGGATCGAAAATTGGGATTCCTTGTCCAAAATTTAATGTTTTTAAGGGTTCCAGAGAAGTTTCAAATTCTTACTATCCAGAAACAAAGACAACACGACGTGTGATGTTATGAACATGTGCCATGTGTTCCTATATTCAAGAAGAATTCATTTTCTTAAGTAAATGCCATGTACTATGAGTACACACCGTGCAATTGTTGGTCTTGTGAATGACTGTGTTAGTAGAGACACAAGGTTTGTAAAATTTTGGTAGAACATTTCATGTATAGACTGAACACGCTGTGTTGTGAAGGACCATGTATCTGGTCATGTGACTAATGACATAGGTGGATGAAACGTAGGTTTTAGAAGCCATGTCTGGAATGTGAACGCCATGTATATTAATCGTGTATCCGGTCGTGTGACCAATGAAACGGGTGTATGGGACATAAGTGGTACATTCCATGTATATCGTGTGCACTCCGTTTAGTGTTACCCTATTAGAGAATTTGTAGCGACTCGGGTTTTGGCCCTGTCAGACTTTGGGATATTTCTATGAATAATTCCAGAGCTAGGTACGAAGACGGCGTGTGATTCAGAGGGCCGGTGTGCCTGGAATTAATTTTATAAAAATATTAAGTATTTTTATACTATGCACATGGCGGGGGTGTGTTATCTCCTAAACAGTAGCTCAGAATAGGAATCCGAGGGCACGATTGCGTTCGAAGTGTGTCGTTTACCCTAGGCGGGGTATAAACATTGCGGGCGTGAGCCTACTGTGAGAAAAGCCACCAGGGGCATTTTTTTAAATAAATGGAAAAGTTTATTTACGAGAATCATCTCAAATAACTCTTGAACAGGGTCTCAGATCACAATTCTGAGTCCGGCGTTGCATTCAGAATGTCGTTTTTACCCTAGGCATGACATAACTTTAGTCGGCACTGGGTGCTGGGTCGGAGGCGTGTTGGCGGGGAGTTAAATGAAGTTTTGATTTTAAAAAAATATATATAAATGAAATCAATCTCCCCCCCCCCCCCGTTTCCTCTCTACGCATGGCGAAACCCTCCCTCCCCTACCTCTGTTCTTCGTCAATTCGAGTCGCGGACGTCCCTATTCAACACCGATCGTCAGCAGATCGAGCTCCAGCGCGTCGCAGGCGTCGTTCTACACCCGAATCTTTGGTGAACTGCCAACAGGTTGGTAGTTTGAGTTTTAAAATCTTGGACCCCGTTTATGCGTTGTTTTTCATCAAATCATCATAAGGGTTGTATAGTTCCAGTCCCGAGGTTTCCGAAACATGTTTCAGATCTGATTTTGTAGCACCCTGGTGCTCTCGGGGGATTCCAGAAGTTTTCCGGTGGAAAACCCAGATTCCAGCGGTGGCCATGATGAAATCCACCAACGGCGGTGGCAGCACGGTGGAATCTGGCAGGCGGCGTGGCGGCACGGCGGTCTGGCAAGGTCGGCGTGGCGGTCCAGTCAGTTTTCCGGCGAGCCAACGGTGGTCCGACTAGAATATTCTGGGAGCTCTTTAAACTCCCGTAAAATGCATGTCCGGAGTCCAAATCACGAGCCATTTGTAGAGACGTGTTCCTTACATTAAGACGGACCTTTTGGGTTTACTTTTGGAATTCAATGAGTCGGGTTCATGGTTCGGGGATCCAAAACGTTGAAATAGTAATAATATTTTATTATTATTCAGCTTCGACCCATCATAACTTCGGCACGGAGTGTCCAAATGACGTGTTGTCAGTGGTGTTGAGAACCTGATGGTACAGAGGACTTTTCTTTATGATTTTCGGGTTTTGGGGCCGAGTTTGGGGTGTGGGCTCCATGAGGCCAGGTTTTGGCGTTTGCGGAGAAACGCAACTTTCTCACCAAGAGTCCGATTTTGGTGGATGACTAGTCGGTCCTGTTTGTTTTTCCGAGAGGATCGCAATGGTGCAATCCGTTCGATGATTTTAGGGATCGAGGCATGGTCCCCACCCAAGATGGCTTCGGTGAATAGTTATTTTTTCACTGGGGGTCCGTTTGGGACGAAAGAGTAGTGGATCCCATGTGTTTTTCCGAGGGGATCGCTGTGGTATAATCCGTTTGATGAGTTTCGGGATCATTGTGTGGGCCCCGCATGGGCTAGTTACGGTGAATAGTGCCTTTTTCACTGATTGTCCGTTCCGGGTGAGTAAAGAGCCTATCCTGCATGTTTTTTCACGTGGATTGCGATGGTGGCCTCGGTGTCGGCCTTGGAGGTGTGCAGTGTGGCGTTATTGCGGGTCGCTCGAGTCAGCGATGTTTGGACCAGCAGTGGTTGAGGGTACTCCCTTGGTTCATTCCCACGAGGGTTCACGCAGCATCACAACCTTAGTATATTTTTGTTATCCTCTCAATGTTATGTTTAATTTGTTAGAGTTGTGGCATCCCTCCGATGGGCTTGGAGCGAGATCCTCTAGCATCGTTTCGCTAGATTGGGTTCTTGGTATCGTTGTGACCGCTTATCCATGGGAAGTGATCCCTTATCTAGCAGGTTAACCTTATAGGGTTTATGGCATCATCAGGAATATGATCCCTTACGCAGTGGGCCGTGCTCAATAGGGTTGTTCCATCGTCAGGTATAAGATCCCCTACTCAACATGAGGATTATAGTAGGGTTGGGTATCATTGGTTATATGATCCCCTACTCAGCATGTGTTTTCTATAGGATTGTGGTATCATCAGTTCGATCCCCTACATCGTGATTTATACCAGATAGGGTTCCGGTATTTTCGTAACCACCTTTACGTGGGAGACGATCCTCTATCTGAGTGACATGTTTTTGACGAGCGCCAGATCGGGTTGTGGTATCCCCCAGCGGATCCTGGGAGTGATCCCCTATCTGTGAGATCTACGAATTCCAGATCGGGTTTTGGTTTCCCCCAGAGGACCCTAGGAGTGATCCCCTATCTGTGAGATCTTCGTATACTGGTGTGGGTTCTAGTATCCCCTAGCGGACCCTAGGAGCAATCCCCTATCCGAGGAGTTTGGTGTTTATGTTGTTTCAGCGGGGTTTCCTCAATGATGGTACCCGACGAGCATGATCTCTCTGGTGAGTGTCTCAGATGTTTGTGTGGGACCCGATGGAGTGTATCTCTCGGACGAGTGTCATCTAGGATGATAGTGATTGTGGAGTCTGCTCTCCTGGTTGTGAACCGTTGCTGGTGATGAGGTGGGTACCTCATGTGTCTTGGTGTGTGAGCTGAGTATATCTGGATTGTTCATGGTGTATGTATGAGCATACACCTGAGCTAAGCTGACTAGTTGTGTTTATCCAAGGATGGTCACGATATAGAGTCTCTCTATCATCTGGGTTACCTCTGGCTGCGATGAGAGGATTGTTGCCTTTCAGTAGCTCTCTTTTATTTTGTGTTTTTGGGGTGCCTACTGAGTATTGTTATACTCACCCCTGCACGGATTTTCCCGCATGTGTTTGCGTCTTGTGCAGACCACAGGTCTTTCGACGAAGTCCTAGGAGGACCCAGATTAGGTAGAGCTGAGTGAGTGGGACTGACTGTGGAGTTTTGTCTGTGCTGTACTGAGGAGCTTTCCGGTGGATTTTCTGGCTGCATACCCCTTCTTCCGAGCAGGTTGGACACCTTTGTAGTTTTCTTTTGGTGGGCCGTGTTTTTCCTTTTTGTACTTTTGTTGTACTCTATTTGTGGGATAGTTGTATGCATTCTTTTATTTTCAGTTTTATTTATCTCTGCACTCTTGCATGGAGGTGTATGTGGGTCTGTGTGTACAGTATCTTAGGCTAATGCCTCCCATTTGTGTGATAGCCTACTTGGAGCTAGACGCCAGCCCGTGGACTATTGGAGATGGGCTTGGGGAGTCATGGCTTGAGCCCTGTTGGGTCGGGTCGTGACAGAGTGGTATCAGAGGAGGTTCAACCTTTGGGATCATAGAGCGTAGCTGGTCTAGCTGTGATTTTGGTTTGGGTTGCACAACGGCAGTGTCAAGATGTTTTGAGTTCGGATTTCAGGCCCGAGACTCCAGTGTTGGTGCGGCGGCCGACGTATCCATTAACCAGGACTCTGGAAACCTGCTTTTCGACTCAGGACGTTCGTACACTGGTTTAAGGGGAAAAATAATGGGGCATGCATTATATAGGACTGGGTTTTGTGTTTTTCCTTGTCCTTCTTGAGTTAGATGTCCAAATATACTCTTTTCCCATGGTGCGTCTTGATTTTATTTCAGGATGCCTCCACAACGATAGCCAATTAGAGTTCCACAGCGGGATAGTAGTGACGATCCACCCCGTGTGGAGGCTGTGGACTAGGGCACGAGTTCTAAGGTTGGACCTCTAGGTGGTCCGCCAGTTAAGCCACCACCTATCGAGTAGCTGGTTGTGCTGGCGGTGCAGGATCAGGTTGCGCGTAGGCTAAGTGCACTGCACGAGTTCTAGAGGTTGTGACCTCTGAGGTTCTAGGGTGATCTAGGCCCTCAAGTAGCTGATGACTGGCTCGAAGCAGTCACTTGAGTTTTCCTCCTAGTGAAGACACCTTCAGATCATATGGTGGTCCTAGCATCAAGCCTTCTGTATGGTTCGGCCAGGCGATGGTGGAGTTTGGTGATGCAGTCCCATGATGAGGAGACGCTCACGTGGGCAGAGTTTGAGAGGCTCTTCCAGGAAGAGTTCTATCTGGTGACACTGAGGTTAGTGCGGATTCAAGAGCTTCTGCAGCTTCAGCAGGAGGGCATGACTGTATCGGAGTACTCAGCGAGGTTTACCGACCTGTTGCAGTACTCCCAAGATATGGTTCGAGAACCATTCTTTAGGGCTCAGACCTTCGATCAGGGCCTACACAAAGACATCCGGGCAGATGTGGTTTCTTTGTGTCTGCCCACCTATACTGGAGTGTCAGAGCGATCCTTGGAGGTGGAGATATTTTTTGCTGAGCAAATTCAGCCCGTCAGTGTTGGGCATGTGGCAGCTGGGACGTCGGCATCTAGTAGCCGGTGACAGACACAAGGGTCTGGTCATGGATGATGTTTCAGTAACTGACCCCAGGATGGAGGATCTTAGGCTCAGGGCTCACAAGGCTCACATGTCAGTTTTGGTCAGTCGCAGGAGAGTCGGTGTTACGCTTGCGATGTTCGGGTAAATATTTCTAGAGATTGTCTGACCCATCGTGTTGCTGAGAGGGAGCTGGTCGACATACCGCCTTGGCAGGGGCAGCGTCTCGAGCAAGGAGATCCTCAGGGCAGCAGACGTGGCAACGGAGCCGATGCAGCAACAAGAGGTGGTAGGTGGTATTAGTTGCCACCATCCCCACCCCCAGGTGGTCCACGTTGGGCTCAAGGGGCTGGTGTCCGACGGAGAAGATAGCTGCAAGACTTAGAGTTTGTTGACCCAGAGGCTCCGCAGTTCGATAGAGGTACGCCTTATGTCCCTTCTACTTTCTGCTGTAGTTTTTTAGACACTGTTTAGCGGTACTCTTTCCTTTTTCATTACTTTCTTGATTTTTGTTCAGGGCGTTGCTAAGAACCTGTGTGGGTTTTGTTCGGTGTGCTTTGAATGCGTGAGGAAAAGGGATCCTTCCCCCACCAAGACACATTTTTAAGTAGCGATTAAAACTGTGCGGGTGAGTCAGTGCCGACCAAAGCAGATAGTTTTGAGGTGTGGTGGATTAGTCCTTCTGACTTATGTGCTCAGGCATGGGTGTTTGTTGGTGAACTTGCTGGCGTGGGAGACCCAGTTGAGAGTCCAGTCACATTCTTTATTCTTTTGGCTTTTTGGGGACAAAAGGTTCTAAGGTGGGGAGGATGTAGCGACTCGGGTTTTGGCCCTGTCAGAATTTGAAATATTCCTATGAATAATTCCAGAGCTAGGCGCGGAGACGACGTGCGATTCCGAGTCCTGGTGTGCCCAGAATTAATTTTATAAAAATATTAAGTATTTTTATACTATGCACGTGGTGGGGGTCTGTTATCTTCTAAACGGTAGCATATAATGGGAATCTTAGGGCACGGTTGCGTCTGGAGCATGTCGTTTACCCTATGTGGGTATAAACATTGCGGGCGTGGGCCTGCTGTGGGAAAAGTCACCATGGGTGTTTTTGTAAATAAATGAAAAAGTTTACTTACAAGAATTGGCTCAAATAACTCAGGAATGGAGTCTCGGATCACAATTCTGAGTCCGCCATTGTGTTCAGAACGTCGTGTTTACCCTAGGCGTGACATAACTTTAGTCGGCGCCCGGTGCCGGGTCGGAGGTGTGTTGGCGGGGAGTTAAATGATGTTTTGATTTTAAATAAAAAAATAAAAGAAATAAATCTCTCCCCCTCTCCCATTTCCTCTCTACGCACAGAGAACTCCCCCCCTCCTCCCCTACCTCTGTTCTTCGTCATTTCGAGCTGCAGATATCTGTTTTTAGCTCCGATCGTCAGCAGATCGAGCTCCAACGCGTCACAGGCATCGTTCTGCACCCGAAGATTCGGCGATTCTCCTAGAGGTAGGGGGTTTGAGTTTTAAAATCCTGGATCCTGTTTATGTTTTTTTTCTTCAAATTTTCATATGGGTTTTATAGTTCAGGTCCTGAGGTTTCCGAATCATGTTTCGGATCTAATTTTGAGCACCGGGGTGCTCCCGAGGGTTCCCGGAAGTTTTCCGGTGGAAAACCCAGATTCCGGCGGCGGCAATGGCAGAATCCGGTGTGGGCGGTGCGGTGGTCCGGCAAGGTCGGCACGGCAGTTCGGTCAGTTTTTCGGCGAGCCAGCGGTGGTCCCGCCAGAATATTCTGGGAGCTCTTTAAACCCCCGTAAAATGCATGTTGGGAGTCCAAATCGTGAGCCGTTTTCGGCGATGCGTTTCTTGCATCGAAACGGACCTTTTGGGTTTACTTTGAGAATTTTATGAGTCTGTTTCGTGGCCTAGGGCTATGAAACATTGAAATAATAATAATATTTTATTATTATTCATCTTCGACCCACCATAACTCCTGCAGAGAGTGTCCAAATGACATTCCGTCAGTGGCGTTGAGAACCTGATGGTACGACAGACTTTTCATTATGGTTTTCGGGTGTTTGTGCCGAGTTTGGGTTATGGTCCCCACGAGGCTGGGTTTTGGCATTTGCGGAGAAATGAAACTTTCTCACAAGGAGTCCGGTTTTGGCGGATGACTAGTCGATCCTGTGTGTTTTTTCGAGAGGATTGCAATGGTGCGATCCATTCGATGAGTTTTGGGATTGAGACGTGGGCCCCACCTGAGCTGACTTTAGGGAATAGTGCCTTTTCATCAGGGGTCCATTTCGGACGAACGAGTAGTGGATCCCGTGTGTTTTTTAGAGGGGGTCGCCATGGTATGATCCTTTTGATGAGTTTCGGGATCGTTGTGTGGGCCCCACATGGGCTAGTTACGATGAATAGTGCATTTTTTCACCGGTTGTCTGGTTCGGGTGAGTAAACAACCTATCCTGCATGTTTTTCCGCTTGGATTGCGATGGTGGCCTCGGTGTTGGCCTTGGAGGAGCGCAGTGTGGCGTTGTTTTGGATCGCTCGGGTTAGCGACGTTTTGACCAGCAATGGTTGAGGGTACTCCCTTGGTTCGTTCCCAAGAGGGTTCGCACGGCATCACAACCTTAGTATATGTTTGTGATCCCCTCGATGGAATATTTAATCTGTTAGAGTTGTGGCATCCCTCCGATGGGCCTTGAGCGAGATCCTCGAGCATTGTTTCCCTAGATCAGGTTCTTGGTATCACTGTGACCGCTTATCCATGGGAGGCAATCCCCTATCTAGAAGGTTAACCCTCATATGGTTTGTGGCATCATCGGGAATGTGATCCCCTACACAGTGGGCCATGCTCAGTAGGGTTGTGGCATCATCGGGTATACGATCCCCTACTAAGCATGAGGATTATAGTAGGGTTGCGGTATTGTTGGTTATACGATCCCCTACTCAGCGCGAGGTTTCTGTAGGGTTGCGGTATCATCAGTTCGATCCCCTACATCACGATTTATACGAGATAGGGTTTCGGTATCTTCGTGACCACCTTTACGCGGGCGACGATCCTCTATCTGAGTGATGTGTTTCTAACGAGCACCAGATCGGGTTGTGGTATACCCCAGCAGATCCTGGGAGAGATCCCCTATCTGAGAGATCTACGAATTCCAAATCGGGTTGTGGTATCCCCCAGCAGACCCTGGGAGTGATCCTCTATCTGTGAGTTCTTCTTATACCAGTGTGGGTTCTAGTATCCCCTAGCGGGCCCTAAGATCGATCCCCTATCCTAGGAGTTTGGTGTTTATGTTGTTTCAGCAGGGTTTCCTCAGTGACGGTACCTGATGAGCGTGATCTCTCGGGTGAGCGTATGAGATGTTTGTGTGGTACCTGATGGAGTGTATCTCTCAGATGAGTGTCATCTGGGATGATAGTTACTATAGAGTGTTCTCTCCTTGTTGTGAACCGTTGTTGGTGATGAGGTGGGTGCCTCATGTGGCTTGGTGCGTGAACTGAGTACATCTAGATTGTTCATGGTGTATGTATGGGAATACACTTGAGCTGAGCTGACTAGTTGTGTTTAGTCGAGGATGGTCACGAGATGGAGTCTCTCTCTCTTCTGGTTTCCCTCTGTCTAGGATGATTGGATTGTTTCCTTTCAGTACCTCTCTTTTTTTTGGGGGTTTTGGGGTGCCTATTGAGTATTGTTATACTCACCCCTGCATGGTCTTTGCCTGCACATGTTTGTGTCTTGTGCAGACCACAGGCCTTTTGACGGAGTCCTAGGAGGACCCAGATTAGGAAAATCTAAGTGAGTGGGACTGATCATGGAGCCTTTTCAGTGTTGTAATGAGGATCTTTCTGGTGGTTCTTTTGGAAGCATACCCCTTCTTCCGAGTAGGTTGGATTCCTTTGTAGTTTTCTTTTGGTGGGCCCTGTTTTTACCTTTCATACTTTTGTTGTACTCTGTTTGTGGGATAGTTGTATGCATGATTTTATTTTCAGTTTTATTTATCTCTACACTGTTTCATGGAGGTGATGTGGGTGCATGTGTACATGTTTCTTACGCTAATTCCTACCATGTGTGTGATAGCCTACTCGGTGCTAGACGCCAGCCCCTGGCCTATTGGAGGTGAGCATGGGGAGTTGCGGCTCAAGCCCCGTTGGGTGGGGTCATGACAGAATTGTGCAGTTCTAGCCATGTAAAAGAACATGGGCAGGAGGGAAGGTTCAACTAGACACTGTGTCTTAGGAAGAACACACTGTGTGTAGGGGTGTTAGAAGACCAATATTGGCATAGGTACACACCAATGTTAAAGGATTAAGAAACAAGTTGTGTAGTAGTTATACACGTCGTGTAACCCTGGTTTGTAAAACATGAATGTTTTCCTTCTCATTATCCATTCTTGAACTTCAAAGTTGTTTTCCATGATAATATTTTACTATAGTGTCCACTTGACCTTGCAGAGTCATTCCACCAAGACGTCCTCAAGTTGTATGCCAGGTATAGGGTGGAGAATGGACACCAGGAATGGTAGATCAAGGACTATTAACAGATCCTCCTATTGTTCTCGTCTTGGCACAAGTTGTTATACAGAACATAGGTGTTTATGTACAGTTCTGTGAAAGCTTTATGAGGATGATGCAGACTTTCTAGGGAGAACTGCATCCTACCCCGATTATTCCAGAGTATATGCGGTTGTTTCAGTAGCAGCATCCTCCCACATTTTCTGGGGATGGAGGACCACAAGCTGTCGAGACATTGTTGGATTCCATGATTACCATCTTTGAGCATCAAGAGATGCCTCCTTAGAGGAGGGAGAAGCTCGTGATGTACATGTTATGTGATTCTACCAAGAGATGGTGGGATGTTTTCTCACAGGAAGGACGTCATTAGGATATGTCTTGGGAAGAGTTTTAGAGGACCTTATATGACTACTTCTACCTTGAGACGTTGAGGTACTATTGATCCTGAGATGTCATGAATTTGGAGAAGGGATATCTTTTAGTGATGGATTGTTCTTCTCACTTAATATAGTTTCAGCACTTTGCACCTATTTTGGGAGGTAAAGAGTTTTCATTGGATAAAGCAGTTTGAGAATGGTCTTAGGTATGACATTTGATCGTAGGGTAATGTTTTCAGGAAGCCTTCGGGGATAGATATAGTAAATCAGGTACTGATTACTGATCGAAATATGAGGTAGTTAGGAGCTGTGAGCTGGGGAGGTTTAGTTTCTAAGGCTATTACTCCTTCGTTTGATAGTAGGTAGTGTCGTAGCAAGCCTTCACATGGTGATTCCAGTAGTAGGGATGTATCTTCGGGTAGCCTGGTGAGGTGATACCAGTGTGGGAAGAGTGGTAACATGAGAAAGTTATTCCCAAGAGACCCAGTTGAGTGCCGATATTGTGGAAAGATGGGCCATATTCAATGTTTTTTCTAGGTTTTTTCACCTGCAGATAATGAGAGGGGATCAGTTATGACTCCACATTTAAGAGAAGGACCACTAGCTTCACATCAGTTATGGAACTGGAGTTCATTAGACCATTTAGGCTGAGGTGGTGGTCACATATGGGGTAGCTAGATGAAATGTTTTTAGTGATAGTAGGGTGGACCAGCTCAGGGTATCCAGGTAGGGTCACAGGGCGGTATTATAGGTCAGACTTTTGTGATGGAGCAGACCTAGTAGGAGAAGGATCCCAGAACCTATACGGTTAGAGGTACGATTCTAATTGTCTCGGTTTTATCTTATGATCGTTTTGGTATGGGGGATTCACATAGTTTTATATACGTTTCCATTTTGGAGATCCTTGGGCTCTGTATTTTTACTTATGATGATGTTTTGATGCTAGAAACTCTGTTGGGGATTAGGATACCTAGTGTACGACAGTGAAAGGAGTTCCCTCTTGAGGTGGGTGGGTGTCACTTCTTGTGAGACATCCATTTCTTAAAGATGAAAGGCAACGATTTCCTTCTTGAAATGGAATTTTTGGTCTCCTTTTAGGCCATTTATGATGTGTATCGCCACAAGGTGAGTTTCAACTCACCGAAGGGTGGTTATTTTCTATACACGGGAGAATGAGATATCCAGGAGAGAAGATATGGACTCAAGTATCATGGGTTAGGAAGAATTTAATACCATATTTCTATTTTATATCTGGACAACCAAGTGACTTCACATAAGCAATTTCCTCTAGTGGTGGGTTGTTTTAGAGATGTCTTTTCAGAGGAAATTTCAGGTTTACCTCTAGAGAGAGAGGTATATTTCTCTATTAATCTTCTGCCACGAGCAGCACCAGTGTCCATTCCTCCTTATAGTTTGGCAACACCAGAGTTATAGGAGCTCAAGAAGTAGTTATAGGAGTTTTAGGTGAAGGTTTTCATCTGACCCAGTACTTATCCTTGGGGTTCACCTACCCTTTTGCGAAAAAGGCAGATGGTACCCTCATAATTTTTGTGGATTATCGGAAGCTGAACCAATTGATATTAAAGAACCTATATCCCTTGCTGATGGTTGGTGATATCTCTGATCAGCTTCAAGGAGAACGGGTGTTCTCAAATATTGACTTGAGATCAGGTTATCATCAGTTGTGTGTTAGGCCATTAGATATACCTCTTACATCCTTTTTAATGAGGTATTGTATGTAGGAGTATTTGGTTATGATGTTTGGTCTCATGAATGAATTGACAGTTTCCATGGAACTGATAAATTGATTGTTCCGTCCTTACTTGGATTTTTGGTGGTAATCTTTGTGGATAATATCTTGGTGTACTCTCACACTCAGCATGACCATTACATACATCATGAGATCATATTGAGTACACTGAGAGAGAATCAGTTATATGATAATCTCTCAAAATGAAACTTTTGGATGGATAAGATTCACTTATTAGGTCATGTTATCTCAATGAAAAGAGTATTAGTAGCTCTAGAGAAAGTGAGAGTGGTAGTTTCCTGGGAGTAGTCGAAGAATTTCTTTGAGTTACGGAGTTTTCTAGGGCTTTCTGGTTACTAAAGACACATTATATAAGATTTTTCAACTTAGAAACGCTACTAATAGGCCTGAAAAAGAAGGGTGAAAATTAATTGTGGATAGATTCCTGTGATTCAGCCCTTCAGGAGCTGAAAGGGACATTGACTTCCGCACAAATACTGATTTTGCTGGAGCTGGTCAAAAGTTACATTGTTTAATGCGATGCATTAGGTATCCGGATAGGATCATTACTTATGCTAGGGGGAGAATTCATTACATACAAGTCTCAATAGTTGAGGCCACATGAGAAGAATTACCCGACACATGATCTCGAGTTGGATACAATTGTACATGCCTTACATTGTTGTAGACGTTATCTTTTGAGAGAGCATCTTGTGGTAACTGACCACAAAATACTCAAGTATATCTTTACTCAGTATGATGTGATTTTGAGACAGCAAAGGTGGTTTGAGTACCTTTAGTCCATTGACTTTGATCATGCCTACACACCTGGTAAAGGTAACATAGTGGCTGATGCGTTGAGTAGGAGGACTTAGATACATTTAGTTTAGGAGTCTAGTAGTGAGTGGAAGATTATGGATTTGTTCTCGGAGATGCATTTTGAGGTGCACGACAGACAAGGGAATACTTTTCTTTGTTCAATAGATATTACCACTACTCTGTTGGATCGAGTGCCAATGAGACAACTATCAGATCTTGAAGGCCTAGTCCTAAGGGAGAGTGTGTCATATGAGTACCCTAATCCTGGTTAGACCATGGGAGAGGATGAGATTTTATGTTTTCGTGGACTCTTATGGGTGTCAGCAGACATACACACGAAGATTTTTCTAGATTTTCATGCCTTGGTATGGGCAGTTCATCCCGGTGTCACCAAGATGTATCGAGATCTACACCGTCAGTATTGGTGTCTAGGAATGAAGAGGGATGTTTCTGGTTTCGTTATCATATGTCCCACTTGTCTGCAGTTGAAGGTGGAATATCAGCGACCGAAAGGGATTTTATAGTAGTTACCCATTCCCAAGTTGAAGTGGAATGATGTCACGATGGATTTTGTGATGAGTTTACCGAGGTCACCTCAAGGGAATGATGTGGTTTGGGTTGTTGTTAAAAACCTCACACAAGTTACACATTTCATACCGATTAAGGAAACCATCAGTGTGGATGGTCTTGGAAGGTTGTACATCTGGGAGATTTTATTTTTTCATTGGGTTTTGCACTCTATCATTTCATATAGGGATTCTTGGTTTACTTATCGTGTCTGGAAGAGACTACAGAGGGATTTGGGTATATGGGTACTTCTAAGTATATCTTACCATCCACATAAAAACATCATGTTCGATCACACGATTCAGGTTTTGGAGGACATGCTTTTAGCATGCATCCGTGATTTTGAGGACTCTTGGGAGAGACACATACCCCTATTTGATTTTTCCTACAATAACAGTTTTCAGGAAATGATTCAGATGTAACCTTAAGAGTATTTATATGGTAGGCCATTCGGATCACCCCTATGTTGGCTGGAGGCAGGATTTGTAGCTATGTTGGGACATCATCTTGAATAGGAGACAACAGAGCAGGTGGAGTTGATTTGGAAGAGGATGGATACTTCAAAATGTTTCCAGAAATATTATTTTGATCGAATGAGATGAACTCTGGAGTTTGAGGTTAGAGATCAGGTTTTCTTACGTGTCACACGGAGGTTGGGATGCATGAGGATTAGGATACCGAGGAAGCTTTCATTGAGATACGTTGGGCCATTTTAGGTTTTGGAGAGAGTCAGTCTGGTTTCCTTCCATTTTCAGTTACCTCGGAGGTATCATTCTATGCACAACGTCTTTCATGTTTCTCAGCTATTACATTACTTTTCAGACCAGTCTCATGTTTTTCAAACCAAAGAGGTTGAGTAGTAGTTGGATGCATCCTTCGATAAGTACCCTATTCGGATAGTGGATCGTAGCCCAAAGGTTCTCAGTGGCTAGTTTTTTCCTCTATTATGGGTGCTAGGGCAGCACGGGTGAGTACGGGATGAGACTTGGGAGAGGGAGGCCGATGTACAATTGCAATGATCAGAGTTATTCTCATATTCTTCTTCACCACCCTTGGAAGGGAAATTCGGGGATGAATTTCTTTAAGGGGGGATGTTTGTAAAAATATGGATCTTCATTTTAGGTATGGATCTTGATTTCTGGTTGTTTTTTAGGAAAAATGATGAAATGGGAATTTTTCTAAGTACACACCATGTACTTATGAGTACACACTCTATACCCGAGTACCACGTATAGCCAAGTACTGGCTGTGTAATGGCGGAGTACCTGGTCGTGTTGGTGGCCTGGGAGACCGCTTAAAGAGATGTCGGTTAAGGATACTACACGGCGTGTACCTTTAATGAACACTCTGTGTAGTTTTCTTTTTATTTTATAAATTGTAGAGGGCTCCCATCCCATGTCTTGAACTTATTTCTTCTACCCGTGGTTCATAAAAGAGCACAACAAAATGGTTGAAGAACTTAGAACCCCTCCCGATTCTCTGAACAAGCTTTGATTTAGACACCGTCAGGTGTGTTGGAATCCCACCAGTGATTTAGGCTTTCTTATGGAGCCTTTCTTCCTAATTCCTTCTCTCTAGTGAGTTATTCATGTTTTTTCATTTTTCTCTTTTTGTAGATCTATTCCGTTCTAGGACGATTCACAGGCCGATGTTCAAGAGTATTGATTGTATGAAATAAGGTTGGTGGTTTGTTCCTTTCATTGTTCGTATTTGGATTATATATGCTAAAAGTGTTGCATAACCACGTTTGGGGTATTGTTTGATTGGTAACTTAACCCTATTATTTACCTTCTAGGGTTTAGTTGATTGAAAAGGTTCATTTCATATGTGTAAGGTTAGATGCCTTATTTACAGGACACCCCATGGGTGTGTTTCCCTAGTTTGACTATTTATGGACGTTTGGCCTATGTTTCCTATGAGGCGTACCTTGTTTCCATGGCTTGAATTGTTTATGATGAAGTTTCATTGATTATATGAATTTCATGTGTTATGATTGTGAATGTTATCCATGTAGTAGTTATAGATTACATGTTCTTCCTTGTTATGATATGCGTATTGTTTTTCTAATGGATCATGAGAGCCATGGAATAGGAAAACTATGGGAATTTCCATGTTTAATTACATAGGACCGTGAGAGACTTGGTATAGATGATTGACCAAGGGGTATTAACAGTGAGAGCTACCCAAGAGGTAGTCTTTAATTTTTTTATTCCATGTTGACCCAAGGTTATTAACCATGAGATCTTCCTAGGAGGTCGTTTTTTATTTATTGATGTCGTGTTGATCTAGGGGTATTGACCGTGAGAGATACCCAGGTGGTTGTTTGTAAATGATAGTGCTAGGTTAAACCAAAGGGGTTATAGCATGATATCTTCCAGGAGGTTTGTTGTTAAATGATTATTTTTATGTTAGACCAGGGGGATTAGACTTTGAGAATTGTGCCAAAAGGTCATGATTGAATAATTGAATATTTGTGACGAGTCTTCCAAGCCAAGGCACAAGCTTGAACTTGGAATTACTTGATTGTTTGATGGTCTTATAATACGTCTGTTGTTACTATCACACAAGGGATACAGAGCTTACGCTAGATCTCAAGGTTTACATGATTCAACTGATGAATAATAAATGTAAATGAATGTAATTAAAAACTATAGGATTGTTTACTTTTGATTATTTCCTATTTTATTACATTATTTATACACATTACATTCTATATATATTCACTAACTGTTAGGAATAGAACTTTTTGTTGTTTCCTACTGAGATTCATCTCACACCCTATTTGGGTCATGCTTTTGGACCCAAACAGATTATATGGTTGTAGGTATAGATAAAAGAAAGTACCCTTCCTCATCAGGTAATTGATTACTATTAGAGACGGAGAGCATGGGACTAAGCTGAGTCTTGGGATGTTTTTGGAATTTATTGCTTTTGAATACTTTGATTTAAGTATTTTGTTTCTAGAATTGTTTCTTGTTTGGTTTCTTTCCTAGACACATGTGACATGCATCATTTATATATATGCTCCATTTTTTATATTATTTTCAGTCTTCTACTGTTTAATTTTGTTTTATGGTAATACTTCTTCTTTTATATTCTTCCAATGAGGGCATAGTTTCCCCATTATCAGACCTTGTCCCTCACTACTAGTCAGCAGCCACTGGTGTTTGGGGAAATGCGTTTGAGGTCATGTGACTAACCGGGTATGGGGCGCCCCTGTGTGGAACCTGGATCAAGGATGTTACAACACCGACAAAATATTTTTTCAATTTATAGAAAAATAGAATCAATTAATTTAAAAATATTAAATGTTATATATTTTGGGTGATTTATTATATTATATGACTCTTTAAGATAAATATATCATATTAGTGATATAAAAAATTCTTAAATTCTAATTATATCTTATTCATGCTGCCATTAGTGTAAAATTAAAATAATAGTGCCTAAAATTAAATTAATCATATTTTATGAAAATAACATGTTTTTAAATTATATAAAAATCATAAAAATAATGAAATGGAATAAGGTGGAAATGATATGGTAGAAAATTCAATCCTATGAAAATTTATTATCCAATTGAAACATTATATTTCAAATTATAACCGTTTAAGAGTGAAAAATGTGTTATCACATTTAAGGTTAAAATGGTTTAACTAATAGGTTAAACAAACATATTAGGTTAAAAACACCACATAAACCTATAAAAGATTTATCAGCTTATGTGAATTCAACCAAATTCAAAAATATCTTAGGATATATATCCATTTTTAAGCATCTGGATAGAGAGTTACTTTTTAATATTTTAGTCTTTTAAGAAATTCCAAATGTGTCATATCCACCCCTATAAAAGGACACCACTACTTTCTCTAATGTACACCACATTGATAATTCTACCTTATCCATCCCCTAAAAATCCCATTCTAAACTATCCAATCCATCTTATAGATATTATGATATCCCAAAAAGTCCAAACCTTGGATCCTTAAGTGATATCTAAAGGATTTATTTTGATTAAGAGGTAATCTCTTTAACTGGTCACTTTCTTTTTTTAATTCTTCATTTACCTCCTAAAATTCAGTTGTATTTATCAAAAAACTAATTATTTCAGCATCCTAAATTTTGTAAAATTTTATTATTATTAATAAACCACCATTATCAACCAATTTCCCATCAAATTGGATTTAAAAGTGTCACTTTTGTGTATGTAGGACTTATCATCTCCACATAGTAATACAATTACTTTTCATTACCATAATTCATAGACGTGTATTACGATTGGTTTTATGTTTATATATTAAATTTAAAAAGTAATTATTCTTTTAAATGATAATATAATATCTACATTCTTACATTCCAATCCATTGGAAAACGATAACGTCGCTAGTGTATATGTGTGGACTACCACATCCATGAAGTGATATGATTTCTTTTCATTTCAACATTATATGGATGGTAATAAAGATGGATTTGATGAATTTATATTATTTATATGATATAATTATGATTTTTTAATGGTTAATTGTTCCTTATAATTCTTTTGTTTTATCCATCCAAAAGTAAAATCAGTGTTCATGCGTTCGTACGACCCATAGTCTCCATGAATGGTGAAACTTAAATTTCTATCTCTAAATTTATGGATGAATCTAAATATATAGAATATATATGAAATTTATTTAATTATTATAAATTTTTAAAAAATTTACCGTGAAAAATAATATAATCTCTAAAACTATCAGACCGAAACATACTTAAAAATTGAAGTCGTTATCACTTTGAAAAGTGATTTTAATAAAGAGTTATTAATAAATTGGTGAAAAGGTTATAAGTAAATTATATATGGTATGATATGTATGATTATGGATCTACAATAAATTTATAATAAATTTTTATTTATTATATAGGGTTTTCAAACACGTATAAAGGATATTGGACCTAATGTAATGGATTTTCATCTCACTTTTACTTTAGTGAGACAAATGCCAAATTCGTCAGTCGTTTCTTTTTTGCGGTGTATATGCTACCCATGAATTTATTTTTGATGATTATCATTAAAATTATGTTATATAAATATCCCTATATGGTTCTACCTTTCATGAGGATTATGATTGAGAATATAAAAAATTAGTATGAGTTTTATGTTACAATATCATTTTTATGGGGATTGTTTATGATTAAGTTCTAATGGTGAAATATTATGGTATACCTTTTAATAATTCTCATGAATTTTTATCTCCTATGGTTTTTTATATAAATTAAATAATTTCATTTTTTTCCTCTTTATGTACTCAAGAGACTAAAATAATAATTGTTTAGGAAATCCAACTATATTTCTCTCTTAAGTTGAAAATCCTTTTTCTTCCATATCTAGGTTTTCATAAAATGTTTTTGAGAAAGGTTTTTTATATTTTCCTATTATTTTATAAATTAATTTTACAAGTTACTGAATTTAAATAAATTTTTTTAAAAATGAATATTATTTTCTTATCTTCAGAATGAGGTATATTTTTACGTTTTCCCAAAAGTGTTAAAGTATTTTTTTCTTTTGACTTATACAATATGACATAAATTTCATTTAATCACATTGAAAAATGATTTAATACTTAATTAATAAGTTACCAATATTATTTTCAATGAATTTTTTTCTTTAATATTTGGGACTTTTTATTTCAATGATTTGATTTCAAAGTGAAAAAATGTATTCCTAAAAAATATTAAAAGTGATCTTTTAATTGAATTTTAATTTAGGATAACATACTTTGATGTTACTTATTCTTTACTGGGGATATGATCTAGAGATAATATCCTTATCATTTATAGGGATTTTTTATTATGATGATAAAAATATTTTTATGAACCCCATTTATTTTACATATGTTATAAAATGAAGATATGATTAAATTTTTAAGAACCTCGTTTCTTTTCCACAGTTTATTCTATGTTTATGAAACATATTTAATTTTCAATAGTTATTATATGATGAATGTTTAATGATCTTGTGGAGCACATATGTATGATTTTCATTATGATAAAGGTGTCCTCAGAATTATATATCCCTCTATTTCATTAGGGAAAGTAATATATCTCATGAGATAGATTGGACTGGAATAAGGAGTAAACCATATCCAATAAAGGAATTTTTCAACTATTATATTTTTGAGAGTGAATCTAGTCTTTTATAATGGAATGGGGCAAAACTAATTCACTATGATCTTCTTGTATGTGGTCCTTTACTACTAACAAAATTATTTTCTATTATTATGTGTATGAAAAAAATCAATGTCTTTTGCCGATGTTATGATATCATGACTCAAGTTTTGTGATTTATTTATGATTCATGTATTATGAACTACCAGGATTTGTGAATTAACTCGTTTTTATGGTCTATAACATCTTGGGTATGATTTTCAATTGTTATTATCATCTTATCATACTATCATGATCATTTTATGTTTAATTTATCATTGATATCTCCATTTTTTACCATTAATGGGTATCTATGATCACCCTTTCTTATGTTTTCTTTCCAAAAGTTATTAGGAAAGGTATTAAGTGTGATATTTCTAATAGGGGTTATAGTTATGAATAAATTATTAGAATATTTTGTAGAAATCAAATGAACAGGTTACCTATGTGTCTATTTTTGTAAAGGTATTATACCTATTCAATTCTTACCTGGATATTTATGTTATCTAATGAATATTCAACAAATAAGATGTAGTATATATGTATGAATAGTATGGTATGCTATACTATTAGATTACAATCACTATCAATAAAACATTCATGATATTTAAAACATTGTATGAATTTAAGTAAAGCTAAAATACGTATGTTCGTGATTTATTATATATTGGTATGTTTCTAAAACCCTAACAATTCATGATATTTTAATAAATTGAATATAATTTATATTTTTATTACATTTTAGGGAACATTTTTTTGGTGTTTCATATAGTCTCATGGGATGAGTACACATATACACATTATCATAATGATTGATATTTTGGTTCTTCTAGTGATTCTTAGTGGTATTCATATTAATACCCTTCATGCAAACTATGGTTAAAATAAAACTATTATTATATTATTTTTTGTTTTGGGTGTTAACATTTTTATATTTGTGATGATATTCATGTGGTCCATGGAAGAAGTGTATGGGAGAGTTATTTCTTATGCCTATGTAATATTACTGGATGATATCCATCAGTATTTTTGCATTCATTTATTAATTTTTTATAGCTAGACCATGCGAAATAATGTATAAATTTGTTGGATATACAATAAATATATATATTTAATTTATATGTTTTATTATTTATGTGTTGTATTAGTATGTGTTATGGATGGAATATTTTATGTATCGATGGTTGAAAATAATTATGTTTTTTGGGAATTTATTTCTTTTATATTAATTTTTTTTATTTCTTATAAACCTAGACGGTAAATTTTACCCTATAGATTATTTTATACCCATAATGTCAAACTCAAATTTCAAGAAATTGGGGGATTTACCTAAGTCCTTATGAAAACTCATATTGGGGTTGTTGTGACAAAACCCTAAGTGGGCCATTATATTTTTTATATTTTCAAAATAATGATACACTAAAAGAATTTCTATAATTACCCAAAATGTTATTCTCTTGATGCATTGAAATAAAATTCTAAATATCTCTCTCAAATTTTGAAAAATTATATATTTAATGGTTTGGAACTAATATATGACACGTTCATATCAAATTTTTTCCTGTATTACTATTATTTCCCCTTGATAAATTTTTCTAATTTAACTTCAATGATGAAATTTAATTTCAAAAACTCTTAAAATTGTTCCAAAGATATAAAATAATTAATACACAATCATTTTAATTTATTTTTCACCAAATAAAATGTTTATTTTCCTATATACGTGGTTTTAAATTTATCACATCTTTATAAATAACAAAATAATATCTTAGAAAAAATCCATTCCACTTTCTTATGATTAAGTCCCCATTATACTCATAAAATTTCTTCTTTCAATATAAATTTTTTTCTCAGATTTATAATTCACATATTATCAATTCTAAGATTAAAAATGTCTTCTCAAGGATGGTCATTGGTTATTTTTCATCTTTTCTGGTTTAATATTCCCATCCAATACAATTATATCTTCTTTTATCACAAAAAAATATGTTTATTCTCATCTAACTTGGTCTTGGGATTATACTCCTATATAGTGTACACTTACTTATAGTTACTAAATTTAGAATTATATAATTATTCTTTGAAATCCGAATCTAGTCACTATGATTTTCATTATTCTAAAATTATATATTTCATAAATATCATGGTTTTCTAAATCATATTTACTCATCTAATATTCTTGAATCATCCAATATATTTTATTTAATTTTGTAAGTATTTAAAATATTCATTTCAGTATCCTTAAGAATTTTATCTTCATTCATTATTAACTTCTCATTGTAATTGTCAAGAATAATTTGAAATTATTTAGTAATAAAATTTAATTTCAAATATTTAGTACTTACTGAAGGTTTCAGGTGCAGTTGAGGTGCGAATATTGGAAATAAAACAATAAGGATTTATAGATTTTTTCATTCATTCACAATATTTTATATGATTTTAATTCTATAAGAAAGAAACTTTTCTACTAAATATTGACATAGTGAATCCCAAAAAACCATATATGATCTTTGAATGTCAAATTTATAATTAATATTTTATGATCATATGAAATATCTAACTTACATTAGGAACATTCTCTATTGATGATGCTGATATTCTAAAAAAATCTTTCTCAAATTACCTTTATTCCATAACAATGATCCAATTATTGAATCCCTCTTGTAGTGATCCAGACATAATCTATTGATATATAAGTGATTATAATTTATTTTTGGGTCCTAGAACTATCAATCAATTGTATAATTTTTTTTCTTTGAACACTTTTAGTTCCTTTGATATTTAAGGAATATCTCTAGAACTTATCATTCTTGATATGAAGAGATGAGGATGAATAGAGATGGAATCCATTTATGCACAAACATTATCAAATATTGATTAAACCTACCCAATATACCTAACCATCTATTTATATATCTATGGTATTTGTTAAAATATTATTTATTTTTTTATAGTCTCTTAAATAATATAATAATTATGATAAAACATCAATCCATAAAATAGTAATAATAATATTTTCATTACTATTGTTATTATGGTTTGTGATATCTCATGCAATGATATATATTATTTACTGACATTGAAAAAATTATTCATCAACATACGCAAGATTTTTTTTCTCCAAATCATCATCATTTAATAAATACCCAAATATATATTTAATTAAATATTTAATTCATTAATAAAAAATTATTATTGATAAAAATGTGAATAAAAATATACCTCAATCATGAGAATAATATATATTCAATTAGTTAAATTCAAATAGAATTTAATTTAGATAAAATTAAACACATAGAGTGTGACCCTATAGAATTATTTATCAATGTAATTAGGAATATATACCTAATGTCCAAGATTACTATCTATAAACGGTTCAAGAAACCCCATAGAAATAACATAATTTCACAATGTCGATAACCACATACAAACTCTAACTACTTATTATAATCTCTTTGACACAATATCTCAACAATATGGTTTAATGTATGTGACATAAAACTATATTCTTGATAAATCATTCATTGAATGTATAAAATAAAAAATCCATTACACCATGTTCATGGATTTTAATGTGATGATTTTAGTCCAATCAAGGGGCTGAGAATCAGCATCCATAAATATGGAATAGAAAAACAATTCCTAGACTTATTCAATAATAACATGTCAGTTTTGATGCAATCAAACTATCCAACATCTCCATATCCCATATTGTCAAGATTTATGAAATACATCGAAGTGTGTGGATTGTAAAATGTATTAGAAATAATCTTAATTTATATGGAGCATTACACGTGGTCACAGATATGAATATCCAATGACACCAAAACATGTAGAATTTATATTGGTGTGTATATTCTCAAAATATCTCATCCTAAATATTACCAAGTGAAAATGTAATGAGAATAAGTACCATCTACTTATGAGTAATCAAACAATACAGTCACATTCTATTTGTCCCATCATATAACATTATTTGACTATCAAACATTTTTTAATAATATCATCTTGTAACATGAAGGTTATTGTCATAGAAGATGATATCTATGACAATATCAAAGTGATTTATACTCTAGTGAATTATTATATAAAATTCATGTAGAAAAATGATCAATACATAATAAAATATTTTATAAATATTCAAATTTTCCAATATACATGTAATCAAAGTGAAATCAGTTGGTTCTAGAGCACCAACACCAAAAAACTCTCACTTGGACTACATCCAACTTCCTATAACTTTTATTATTATATTCATCATATGATATTCATGTTTTTGATGTGTTAAGGCTTTAGTAATGTGGTCATCCACATTGACTTGCATCGAAATACTACACATTGCGAACTCGCATTTTTTGTAAAAATACCTCAAGAGATGATACTCTTGATAAATGCTCTTCATCCTCTAATGTGACCTTTCATATTGAGTGAGATCCAACAATAAAATATGATTAAAATATAGTTCAATAGGAACATTAATTCAAGATTTTTCATCATGATCTTGGATGAAATTTCTTATTCATGATACTTATTTAGCTACCTTAAAAGTTTTAATATATGCGGACTTGACTATTGAACCTAAAAACAAAACCTAAATTGATCTCTTCCAACTCACATGACCTCCCTTAGAAGTGAATATGTATCTCATTTTCAATTTTTTATCATTTTTATTTGTTTTAATATTACAATCTACCTATCTTTTGGTGACTAGTTATTCACCTCCTCCATAGACCATGAACATATCCTTAGTGTGCCTCATATACTTAAGGATAGTCTTCATTGTAATCCCATTGTAGTAACATGGATCAGCTTGATATCTTCCAACTACAATCAAGGAATAGGAAAAATCTGTCCTGGTATAAAACATATCATACATGATTGACCTAATCACTGATGTGTAACAAATCCTTTATATCCTTTTTCTTTCCTCATGTATTTGAGGATGTATATTCCTAGGATGAAAAATTCCCTATGGCACTAGAAACATTCCGCTTTTGGATTATTCCATACTAAATATCTTCATCATCATTATTATATATATACCTCAATATTCGACTAGAATACTCTTATATGTATCAAAATAAATCTCAATTTAAAGAATATATGCTACCTCTCCATAGTCCTTCATAGAAAATCATGTATTCAACTTGGATTTAATGGATGGTATGACAAGTATTTCATTTCCAATGAGTAATATGTAATCAATATGAACTTTTTATAAAATGAACACACTCTTGGTAAACTTATTTTAGAGACTAGACTCACATTCATTAGTTATGAAACCAAATTCATTTATGGACTCATTAAACCAAATATTCTATTACTTGGATGCTTTCTTTAATACATAAATGGATTTTAAAATATTCATACCTTGTTGGAAAACTTTTATGTAACAAACTCATTAGTGTTTTTCATATATACATCATCCTAATGGTTTTCATTAAGGAAGTTAGTTTTGACACCCATTTTCTAAATCATAGTCATGGAAGGATGTAATGGGAATTATAATTATGATGTATTTCAGCATTGAAACTAGAAATATGTTCATAATAGTTAATTCCTTGATGTTTCATAATAACTTTTGTAATAATACATCCATTATAGGTGTTTCCTTATCCATCTATGTTCAGTTTCTTCTTGAATACCCATTTAAAACCAATGCACTTTACATCGAAAAGATGATCTAAAAGAACCCCAAATTTGTTTCGATATATGTCATCAATTTTTGAATTCCAACATTCCTTCCACTTAAAATCGTTTGTGTCTCATATTTATTCTTTATATATTTGAGGATCATTATTTTCAACTAATAACGTGTCACCATCCTCAGTTACTAGAAAACCATACCATCCTAATTCTCTTATTTCTGTTGAACACCTACACAACATTTGTGTATCTAGAACAACTTCTTCTGTATGGATTTGTAAAATTTGTTCCCATTCAAATTCTTTTGTATTTTGAACATGAAATTTGTTGAATTCTATTTCCCTCCAACTATTTTTATTAGATATATTATCCTTATCAAGAAATATTGGATTTCTATTAACCAAATCCTTATGGATGGAAGGATTGTATAGATAGTATCATCTTGTTTCCTTGGGTAATCATATAATGATAAAATTTTTACCTTTGTGTGAAATTTTGTTTCCTAAAGAGTCCATAACAAACTCCTCACATCCCCACACAAGTATGTACGGCAACATGATTTTCTTTCTATTACACAATTTTTGTTGAATACCATATGTACACTATTTAGAATTTTATTTAGTATGAATGATTTTATTTGTATTATGCATCACTAGTAGGATAATGGAATAATCTCATGAATCATCATTAATCTCACCATGCCTATGAAGGAGTGTTTCCTCCATTCTCTTACACTATTCCACTAATGTGTATAAGTAGGGGCATTTGGGATAGGATCCCAAACTCTCGTAAATAATCAATGAGGACATCATTGTGATATTCTCCACCATGACCTGAGTTGTGTTTATTTATCTTCTTTCCAATATGGTTTTCAACATTATTCTTGTATTCATTTAATTTTTCAATGCATTAATGGCCCTTATTACCACATGAAAAACTGATAACATCTCGTTCACTTTCTTTCTCCTGGATATTACCATTCATTTAAGGGATTTGTGAAAATTTTGATATTTGATCTCTTTACTTGGAGATTCTATTTATTCACAAAATGGACAAAAGTATTTTGTTATTCATCTTTATATCTACTTTGAGAAAAAGAGTAATAAGATCAAGTAGAAGATCATCAATGTTTTTAATATTAATATTAACAACAAAACTGTAGAAGATATGAGGGGGTGATTTATGAATGATATTTGTTTCCAATTCATCTAGAAATTTAAACCATAGAACCTATATGCCCTCAATATAGTTAGTGATCGTGACTACATGTGGGCCAAATGGAACTCCCTCCCAAAATTTACTTTCAAATAGAGCCTTGGATATCTCAAATAAATCTTGTCTATCTCTCTCTTGGTATTTATCATAGAGATTCATCAGCATGAAATTATCATATTTGTTTTCATGAGACTTCATGAGTTCAATAAACAGGGATGATAGAATCAAACATTGAACATTTACTACATCGATCAAATATTTTCCATGGATAAGTAACTATTCAACACCCACCTCTTTCATAAGTGGATTAGGTAATGATGATTCTAACATATAGTGTTTCCTTTCATGGATCAACACAACTCAAAGGTTTCTGAACCAATCTTCGATGTTACTACAAGTGAGTAGATAGTCTTTATCCAATATATATTATAGGGATAATCTGGATGATGAAAATTTTATTATTTTAAAATTTAATAGAGTATATTATTAGTACTTTTATTTAGTAAAAATAATGTGAGAAATAATAATATTTATTTTTGAAAATCCACAAATATTTTATCAAGGAATAATATTAATTAGAATCGAACATAGAATTTATAGTTTCATTAAAATTATATAGGAAATGATCCATATTTTATTTTTTATTATCTAGATAAAGTCCATGAAAATTACTAGAATGTATTCAGGTAGTTGTTTTGTCGAACTACGGGCTTAAAACTCCATGATCCATTGAGTGGACATCCCAATCCAAAAAACTCAGACTTGGATTTCAAAAACCCTTACCTCCAAATTTTTATGGGATATACAGAGTGCATTAAACCTAATATGGATTCAGATAATTTCACTAAGTATCTTAGTTCAGACTTCACAATAATTAATAGTTCCCCTAAAAGAGGTCATACTGACAGTTAAACTAGGGGTTTATCTTAATTCAATTATTAAAATCTTATTGACATAATATTTACTTGATATATTTTATTTTATTATGTGTAAAAAATATTTCTTTTTTTATCTTTTACATTTTTTTAATATTTTATGGATTTTACTTAAGTTATTATCTATTTTTTGATAAAACTTTTACCCATAATTCATTTTTTATATTCCATATTTTCACATTAATTAATTTATTTATTTGATTGTGGTCTTACATCCATAAAACAATTAATGAAAAATATGGAATAAATAAATAAATAAATATCCTCTTCATGAGATTATATATTTTTTGATTTATCTAGAGGAAAATAAATGAAGCTTTGTACTAGGGGGAAATGTGTATCCTTGTTAGCAAGAGTTACCACATTCCACCTATCCGCTTAAGCATCATCTAGGTTGGCAGTATCTTGGTTCCAACTTATACCGCCTCCACATTCCTTAGGATACTCCATTTATTATATATTTTTATAACTCAAACATAGGAGAGAGTAACTAAAGGATTGGTTAATGGGTATTAAATAAATAACCTTGGACACATAGATCCTACATAATATTTTAGGTATGGATAACTCATAATCTATTAATTTAATTACATATTTAATAATTTCAAAACCATATAATAAATTAAATTGAATAGTTCAAACTCATACACTAGTCTTGTTCAAGATCATGATCGTTCATACACATGAAACCATTATACAAAATTACATAACATTCATTTCTATTCATTCATTATTATTAAGATAAATTCTCTTGCATTAATTAATTAATTAATTATTTCCATTTTATATTAATGTCCAGATGAATTATCTTGGAGATACCCATCAATAAAGTAACTAATTAAAATAAATTAAAGAACAAATAATTATAGATAATTACAATTAATTAATTGGTAAATTAATGATTATTTAATTCCACAAATAAATTATCAAACACTATTGATCACAATAAATGTAATAGGGTTTTAATGCTAAAATTATAATTTAATGTGAATTAATGTGTTAATTTATAGTGAGACAACATAGTGTATACATATGACCTATATGTTGTGTACCGCAGTTTTTTGGTACTCAGGATACATGCTTTGGGATTTAGCGTTTATATCCTCCATACTACACAACATATACTAAAAATATACAATACATGTTATCTGGATTCCTAATGTATGGGATATATGCCTTGGTATAAAATTTGTATCTTAGTGGAAAACATAATGATTGAAATTCATCTACACAGCATGTATCTCACATGATATATGTTTTTTGGCCTCACTAAATAGCTTAGTGTATACTTCAAATTTGTAAATAATTCAGTTCAAGTTGTGTACACTAGTTATAAATTGTATATGTCATTTTTTATCCAATAATATAAGTATCACACTATTATAATCATTTAATGAAAATAATATATCATAAATTTCACTTATAGACTAGGTACTTTACAACGTGTATGCCAGTTGCACATTGTGTAATCTGATATTCCATATTCACGGTTGGTTCAATATACATGTGGTGTGCGATAAATGCACAATGTGTATCAACTACTTTGTTCTTTTTGTATCTCATGACATGGCCTCGTGTAGTGAACATGGGTAAATGGTGTGTACAATGGCTACACACCTTGTATAAAGTGACCCAACCATAACACAAATGAATATTTCAACTTTTTATATGAATATTCATTACATTACACAAACAAATTCATGACGACTATAATATTTTAGTTCCTTTGAAACAAGAAACAAAATCTTATAGCCTGGTGAAATATTTTCAATACTTCCCATAAATATATTCTCATTTACAACTCCTACTTAAAACCATTATTCATAACCTTGGTAAAGTAAACATAAGAAAGGGTGAGCTTAGATTCTCATTAAGGGTAAAAAATGGAGATACGTGAGCATAACATGGACATGAGGGTATGAGAACATGAGAATAAAATTTGAAAAACATACCCTACATTTAAAATATTATAATCAAGAGTCATGGAATAAATATTTTTATATCACAAGACTCTAATGATATTATAATAAAAGAACATGAGCTATGATAGCATAACATTGGCATAATTAATAGACCAAAGGCATACACATAATCATATAAAATCATTCCTAAGATATCAAAGATAATTTCCAAAACATATCAGGGAACCTCATGGGGGATAAACCTACTAGGTGGGATACAAAACCATTCTCATTGGAAATCCCTTCCATATTGTGGAATGGGTTCTCTCCACAAACCATAATGGTGGAAAATATCCATTACTATACCAAGCTCACACCTCATTCCAGTCTTGTATTAATGTATTGGGTTCACTCCCCATTACATCCATGTCTATCTCATGAGATATATAAATATTTACCCAATTAATTGAAGGGATATATAGTTCCCACCCATCTCATAATGGAAACTATATTTATGTGGGCCATAAATCATAAAAATTCATCATATCATAACCCATGAAATGAAAGGGATATCATAGGAATTTCATTATATAATAACCTGTGTAAAATCGATAGGTCTCGTTATAGAAACCCTATCCTTTTTCACCTATTATTATATGATTTTATGCATAATTTACCATCAAATATAACCAAGTATTGTAAATTATAGTGTCTTTGTAAGATTAGGTACATCATTTGAAAACATGAAAACCAAACTAAAAACATATTTTATTTAATATATATGATGAACTTATAAATTCCATTGAACTCATAAATATGAATAGGATAACCTTAGAATAAATGAAAAAAAGGGATGAGCTAAAAATTACAATAAGGTAATAAGAAAATGAATAAAACATAAATCTTGGGTTATAGGGAATAAAATGATGATATAAAGTTATGGAACATGAATAAACATAATGAATAATAACATGTATAACATGGGAACATATAACCATGACATCATAGAAATGTGGAAACATCATATAACCTAACATAAACAAGAGTAAAGGCTAACTAACAAGACTATATCACATGGTGGACAAAGTCCCATAAAGGAATCAAGTTCACTCCCTGTCCCAAAATAACGTCTCATGAGACTAAAAATTACCCAATACATTGCATCTCTACTCGGCTATACCCATCATAACATGGTCATGAATATTTATTACACATGAATAATCAAACATAAACATAAGATTGACCCATGTAAAAAAATTGGTATCATAATCATATCACAAGGAATTACCCAAGCATGTATCATTAAGTTGTCTACGAAATAATGGATTTAAAACTGAAACAAAAACATAAATAGGATAATTTTTTGTATAAAACCATAACTAAACCAAGATATTTATTCATGTTCAAATGAGTAATTTTATAATTATAACGGTTGATTGAAAAACATTATTGATGGTACATAAAAACAGGTAAGAATTAGGAACATTCCCTTTAATCGGGCTTGCTAATCAGGAGAATTTGAGAAGGGAAGATTTATGAAAATTGTATTTTTATATAAAAGAAGGGTGATATGATCTAGATGTATGATTTTTGAACATATAAACACAATTTATAAGAATTATATAAAAATAAAGGAGTTTTGTATTTGGTTAAAGAGAGATAAAGCATAACCTGAAGGAAAAAATTGAGGTTCAAAAATAATTCCTTACCTTATGTTTGAAAGTGTTTTGCACATGATCTTATTTTCCTGGATAATAAAATTAAAACCCTTAATTTATTAGTTAAGAAAATTTTCTACATTAATTTTATTTATTATAATATTATTATGTTCATTTGGGGACCTTTTTATGACTTATAATATACAACTTTATCATTTGGGGGTGTTTGTTTCCTTAATTTTCATGATCGGTTACTTGTATACATGTATGGGAAATCATGTAAAATGAGAATATTTGTACAAAATTTAAATTATATTTCATTAATTAACTACCAAAAGATTTCATTATCTTATAAATCATTTGTTTATACAGTATGAGGATGAATCATTAGATAATCAGTTAATGATAATTGTTTAGGTTAATTTATATGGTTTTCGATCTGAACAATCTCATTTTTCTTTATAATTTACAATTAAATATATAATGGTTCTAGAACATTAAATAGGATATAATACCAATATTATAATGTGTTTTAACCATAAAATTTTTTATGAGAATTCTTAAATGAGTGGATAGAAATTGAAAACTTTGTCATCCTTGAAAGACATAAATTAGGATATCAGAGATGATGTTTTCATGTTATGTACAAAAGGAGAGGGAAAATAAATGAATATGGATTATTAAAATATCATAATGAAATTATATTATATTTAAGTAACTATATTTAACATACAAATTTGGATGAGGGGAGGTTAGGAGAGAATAAGAAAATAAAATAACTTGAATAGAAATTAAAAGAAAAGAAAGAAAATTTTACTTCTTGAATACTTCTTCTTGAGAACCTATTTAAGGGGGATTGATTTTGGTATTTTGTTGATAAAAAAGTCTCAAAGACGTGGGTAATGTATTGGGAAGATATTTGAGTATAATTTGGACAACTCTAAAATCTTTAATGGTGTGAGGAGAAGGGGTAGTGAGGGGTGGTATTTATAGGGGAGGAGAGGGGTGTTTTCTCATTATTTTATTCATTATTTATTATTTTTCTCAAGACAAGGAATGTTGAGGATTATTTTGACTAAATACATTAATTAGTGCTTGTGAGTTTTAACCAATGGTCACTTACATCATCCATGACTCATGCATGACTCAAAAAATCATTTATTTAATAATAATGTAAATTATCATATTTTACTATTACCCAAAATTTTAACTATATTAGGAAAGCATAAAAAAATTACTTACCCATATTTCAACATGTAGAATATTAAAATCGGCCCCATTTTATGAAAAAAATTCTAAATATGATAAATTTAATTTTTAATTAAAATCATCATTTATTTGGTAAATACCAATTTTAAAATTATAACTGATTTTATAACCCTTTGAAAATTTAATCAAGGTCTCATAAAATAATATTATAATAATAATACACCAAAATATTAATTTATGAATAAATTTAATGAAAATAAATTTTTTAAAATCATTATATTAATTATAAAGTTGAATATAAACATTTATCTTTTATAAAAATATCAACACTTAAATAATAATTTATAAAACATATAATAACTTATATTGTGATATGATTATATCATATTTTCATTTATAAGATACTTAAATTCTATTTATAATTTCAAGTGTGAGTTTAGTATTCCATTGGCCAGCTAACTATTCATAAGGTTCATGTTACTATTCCAAATGTCCGGTTAATATTACATTGGTATAGGTTCCTTAACTTCTTGAAATACCACTTATTTCATTCATTCTTCATTTATATAGTTTTTATTGTGTTCTCTATGTAATTTTTTGATGTTTATATAATATGACATAATTATAGTAAGGGAACTTTGATTGATAAAATTTGGGTTCATTACATTCTTCCCCCCTTATGAAATTTTACCCTTGAAATTTCATTTTACATTATAAGTTCAAAATATGGGAGGGTGATTATCCTTCTTCTCTTAATTTGGTTCCAATGTTTCCTCTTCTTACCAATTTTTTCACCATATTACTTTGACCATGTGAGTAGTTTTGTTGCGTAGAACTTTATCTCTATGAACCAAGATCATCACCGGATACTCCTCATAAGTGATATAATTTTAAAACTATACCACATATGAATTAAGCACATATGAGGTATATGTTATCTAATTTATCAAGAGGGATACTTTGAATAGATCATGTACTTGAGACATGGTAAGTGGAAGTTCTAGTTGATATTCCACATCTTCGACACCATTAAGGATCTCGAAGGGACCGATGTACCTAAGACTCATCTTTCATTTCTTCCCAAATCTCATGATGTTATTCCATGTAGATATGTGGAGGAATACAATGTCTCAAATATTAAACTCCAGGTCTTACCTATGATCGTATGTGTAACTCTTCAGTCAAATTTGGGCTGCCCAGATAATATATTGAATGGTTTTCACCTTTTCTTCCATTTATTATATCATTTCAGGTCCTATCAGCTTACGTTCACCAACCTCATCCCAGTATGATGGTGTTCATCATATTTTCCCATAAAGGGATTTATATGTATCCATTTGGATTCTAAAGTGGGAACTATTATTATAGGTGAACTCTCCTAAAGGAATACGTTGGTCCCATCCTCCTTTTAAGTACATAGAGAATAACTTCTACATGTCATATTGTGTCGGAATACTCTTCTTAGATTGGAATTTATTTGGGGATGATATTACCTACTGAAATTCACCTCAACTTTTAGAGCATATTGGAGATTTTCTAAAATATGGAGGTTAAACTTAGATCTTTATTGGATACAATTAATAGTGGTACTCTATGCAGCCTTACCACTTATCTCATGTATATAAATGAATGTTAATCCAGGGATAAGTCCTATCAAATTTCGGTAAGCTGATATATCTTTTTGAGATGATCCATAGAAACCCATATAGTATTGTTTCCTCTGTATGTCTTTATAAGTCTAGTGACAAAGTCCATGATTATGTTTTCTCATTTTCATGTTGGTATCGGTAATGGTTGCATCATCCCCTTGGACTTTTTCTATTAAGCCTTCACTTTTTAAACTACCTAGAACATTGATGTATATTTAGAGATATCCTTCTACATATCATCCCACCAATAGTGATCTCATAGATCTCAATACATATTTTTCCTCCTAGGGTAAAGAGATATGGTTGAGCAATGTGTGTCATTCAGAATCTCTTCCTTTATCTCTAGATTGAATGGAACGCATAGTCATGACCCAAATCTCATAACTCCTTCCACATCCATTTTGAACTCTAATGATTTACCATTTCTAATATCATCCACCGTTTTCTAAATTTCATCATCCTTTCTATGAGAATCATTTATTTTCTCTATAAGGGATGGTTGAGAAATCATTTAAGAAATGATTGATGAAGTTCCTTCCTTAATAATTCCAACATCCATCCTTTGAAGTTATAAGAAGATTGTATCCTTCTAAATTCTCATTATTGATAAAGATACATTATTCATTCTACATATATCATCCTCTACCTTATTTTCCTTACTATGATGGTAGTGGATTGAGTAGTTATAATCCTTGATGAGCTCTAACCATCATCACTGGTGCATATAATATCCTTCAGTGTGCATGTATATTTGAGTCTCTTATGATCAGTATATATCTCACACTTCTCCCCATAGAGATAATGCAACTATATTTTCAACACAAAGATCATAATTTCCAAATACATATCATGCATGTGATATTGTTTCTCATTAATTTTCAACTTCCTTGATTTCTATGCTATTAATTTATCATTTTACATCAATAAACACACTAATACCTTCTTTTAATCATCTTTTTACATCCCAAAGTGTTCCCCACATTTCAGAAGTGCGGGTATTGGTATAGTTATAGACCTCTTTTTCAACTCTTTGAAGCAGTCTTCACAATCCCTGGTCTAGAAAAACTTCACAACTTTCCAAATAATCTTTGTTATTGGGTTTTAAAATCACAAGAATTATTTCACAAATAGTCACTAATACCCATATTGACTAAGTAAACTATTTATCTCCATTACAAATGTTGGCTTAGGCCACTCTTCATTTTCCTTTTACTTGGAAGGGACCATAGATATTCCTTATCTGGTGATAACATTCCCCAATAATGATACTTACTCCATCCAGAAATCACATTTAATGTACTTTTCAAATTTATTATCCCTTCATAAAGTCTTTATCATAGTATTAAAATTATCCTCATGTTCATATTTTTTCTTAGTGAATATTTAAATATCAAAAAATAAAGACTACCATAAATTTTTTGAGGTATTCACTGGAAACTCTATTCATTAAATCAATGAAAATTTATAGAGTATTAGTGAGTCAAAGGGAATCACTATGAACTCATAGTGTCCATACCTCATTCAAAAGGAAATATTTGGAATATATTCCTTCCTCACCTTTAGTTTGTGAATTGCTGACTCGAGTTCCACCATAGATAAATAATTTCTACCATGTAGTTGAATAGAAAAATTCATCTATCTATGGATGAATATACTTTTTCTTTGTCATGATTTTATTGAGCTCACAATAATCGATGTAGAGGCACATTGAACTATCATTGTTCTTGAAAAATAGGACTCACTCACCCCATAGTGACACACTCAGGCATATAAAACCCATGTCTGTATTCTACTGTAACTACTTATTTAGTTTTTCCAGATCAACATTGGCCATTCTATAATGTATCTTTGACATATGTAGAGATTCAGGAATACGTTCAATTGAGAACTCAACCTCTCGCTCAGAAGGAAGACTAGAAAATTCTTTATGGAATGCACCAGTGTAATCCCTTATGGTGTGGATTTCTTCAATCATGATTCTCTCATTTGTTTCAATAATTTTAACTCTATATGATTTCTCATAAGGCAATAATATCCCTTATTGAGAAGATGATTCTGATGGAGATTCATCCTCCTCCTTACACTTTTACAAAATTGGAGGATGTGTTCAAATATAAAGAGTGGTCTCCCTTCCCTAATATTTGATGTTGTTTTTACATAAAGATAGCTAATACACCCGTAATATAGCATCAAACTTTACCCAAGGAAGTAAGACAAAAAAAATTGGGAGGTTCAGTCTACAAAAATTAATTGGGGAGGAGTTATAGACTTTGGAGGCAATAATTTCCCCATTTTTTGTTCTCACGGATAACTCAACCTCCATATTTTGAGGGTGGTGATTGAATAGTTACACTAAACTTGTAAGATATGAAAGAATGAATAGAACCATAATAAAATAGTATGTTCTCTATTCTTTAATGGATGACCAATATACTTGTCACCACATCACTGTTGAGTCCCACCTCAATAGTAGAGACAACATATGCCCTTCCTTGTTGTCTTGGAGATTTTTTTTGTTTATTTCCTTCAACAAACCTTAGATTGGGGGAATGGACCACATAATTTTCATGTTCCTTGCAGTTGAAACACTACACCATAGGATGACTATTGACCGGAACCTTCATTTTTTCTTCCACATTAGTGGGATTCTTCATATCTTTTTTACAGTTATTATCCATTTTCACCTCTCTTACAAATTTGAAGCAAATCTTGGTTCCTTTTAAATATTTTTCTAGGATGATTCTGCCCACACTTTTGAAACTTGGGATATTGGGTATCCATTCTATCATAGGATTTATTTATTGATCCACCCACATTAAAATAAATTTTCCACTTATTATCATTGGGCCCATGACACCACTTAGAGTCTCTAATCTCAATTTCAACCTTAAAGTCACAACAGACAATAAACCTGTAGATATAAAAGTTTCAAATCACCAACTATTTTCATAGAATTGGATTTAGTAAACTAATGATGTGATCCACCATACTTTTGGTGTTCATGAAAAAGAAGGAGGCAAGTCTTGCAAACCTTGGAAAGTTTTTCTCATACACCATAATAAAATCATATTCATTTTGCTTTATTCTGATGAACTCCCATTCTATCTTAAGATGGAGGGTTCAGTTTAAATATTTATTAAAAAATATTTTCTTAAAGTCATCCCATTCCATGGAATCAATTTCCTCCTTGATAATTGTGTTCTTAATCAGTATCCCCCACTGATCATCTTCTAATTAAAATAATATACTTCCAACACAACTTTATCTTATTTTGATCACTAGAGGATGATAGATATATTCTCAATGGAGTAAATAAATTGTTTCACGGTGATGGGATTAGAAGATACACTAAATATGGGAGGCCTTTTTCTCATAAAGGATTTGACCGAAATATTCTCTCTATTATAAGAAGGAAGGTGTTCTACATGATTCAATTTATTATTCATAATTTAATCTAATTAATAAAGTAATATCAAGAATTTTTTATCACCCTTTCCCATCTTATTTGGAATATCATTAGGAAATTTGTCACATTTCTAATCACATAGATTGTTTTCAAGTGTTATTATATTTCCATACATTAACTAATAAAAATAAAGTAAAATTATGGTTTCTTGAATACTTATCTAAGAGGAATATAAAAAGAAAACATTTAATATTTAAGGATAAACATGTAAATGAAAAATATATCCTAACATGTGATACAATATGATTCAATCAATGTTATCCATTGTGATAGAACTATCCCTAGGGTTCTCATTAAATTTCTCTAGTACTAATGTAAAAAACTAACTAGACCTTCCTATGATACCTACTATAGATACCCTATCCATTTGCACATATTATTACATGATTTTAAGAATAATTTACCATCAAATACAACCAAGGATCATAAATTCTAATTTATTTGGAAGGTTAGGTACAGAATTTGAAAACATGAAAACCAACCTAAAAAATCTTTTATTTAATATCCATAATGATATAAGAACATCAATTAATCTCATAAAATTTAAAATGAGTGATTTTATAAAAATAATGGTGAATTAAAATAGATTATGCATGGTACATGAAAATGGGTAAGAAGTCAGAAAGATCCCTTTAGTCTGGCTTGATAATCAGGAGGATTTGAAAAGGGAAGCTTTATGAAACACGTATTTCCACATAAAAAAAGATTATCTGATATAGATGAATAATTTTTTAACATCAAAAAATAATTTATAAGAAGTATATATAAATAAAGTTGTGTTACATTAGGGTAAAGATAGAGAAATCATTACCTGATGGAAAAAAATGGAGGTTTAAAAATTACCCCTTACATTATGTCTGAAAGTATTCCTCACTTGATCTTATTTTACTGGATAATAAAATTAATTCCTTAAATTAATTAATTAACAAAAATTTATACATTTATTTTATTTATAATAATTTTATTATGTTAATTTATGGCTCTTTTTATAAGTTATAAGATACAATTTTCTTATTTGGGATCATTCATTTCCTTGGTTATCATGATCGGTTACTTGTATACATGTATTGAAAATCATGTAAAATGAAAATATTTATCCAAAATTTAAATTATACATTAATAATTAACTACCATAAGATTAAATTATATTATAAATTATTTGGTTATATGGTATGAGTATGAATCATTGGATAATCAGTTAATGATAATTGTTTAGGTTAATTTTTACGGCATTCGATCACAACAAACTCGTTTTGTTTTATCATTTAGAATTATGTATATAAAATGGTTACATAACATTAAATATGATTTAATAAATATATTATTATTTTTAAAAAAGAAAAAAATTGTTTTATGATTATTATTGAAGGAATGAATAGAAATTGAAAGCTTTTTTGTCCTTGAAAGTGAAAATTTAACAAATCACAGATGATGATTTCATTTTATGTACAAAAGGATATGGGAAATAAATAAAGATGGATTATTCCATTAGAATAATAAAATTATATTATATTTATCTTTCCATACTTATCATGCCATTTGGATGAGGGGGGTGAGGATAGAATAAGAAAATAAAAGAACTTGAAAAGAAATTAAAATAAAAGAAAGAGGATTTTTCCTCTTGAATCCTTCTTGTTTAAAACCTCCCTATGGGGATTGGTCTTAGTATTTTGTTGATAAAAATTAATCATATACTTGGGGGAGGGTCTTGAGAAGATATTTGAGTATAAAGTTGACAAGGATCAAAGATTTAAAGGTGTGAGGAGAAGGGGTGGGATGCTATTTATAGGGTAGGAGAGGAGTGTTTTCTCATTATTATATTCATTAATTTATTATCCTCCTCAAGTCATAAAATAATGAGGATTATTTCCACTAAATACATTAATTAGTGCATGTTAGTTAGAACCAATGTTAACTTACATCATCCATGACTCAAATATTCATTTATTTACTTATACTCTATATTATCGTATTTCACTATTCACCAAAAAATTCAACTATATTAAGAAAACCTAAAAAAAATTCCATAAACATTTTTTGACATGTATAATTAATAAAAGGAACCCATTTTATGGAAATAATTTTATAAATATGATAAATTTAATTTATAATTAAAATCATCATATATTTGGAAAATACCAATTTTAAAATTGTAACTGATTTTATAACACATTGAAAAATTAATCAAGGTCACATAAAATTATATTATAATAATAATAAAATAAAATATTAATTTATGAATAAATTTAATGAATATAATTTTTTAAAATCATTATATTAATTATAAAATTTAATATAAACATTAATGTTTTATAAAAATATTAACACTTAAACAATAATTTTAAAAATATTTGTTAACTTATACTATAATATGATGATATCATATTTTCATTTATAAGATATTTAAATTTTAATTTTAATTTCATGTATGAGGATACTTTCTTATTGGCTGGTTTACTATTCATAAGGTTCATATTACTATTCTGAATGTCAAGCTACTATTTCATATGTATAGGTTCCCTAACCTCTAGAAATACATCTTATTTCATTCATTCTTCATTTATAAAGTTTTTATTGTGTTATCTGAGTGATTTTATAAGGTTTATACTATATTACATAATTTTAATAATGGAACATTGATTGATAAAATTTTGGGTCATTACATTCTTCCCCCTTTTAGAAATTTCTACCTTGAAATTTCGTTTCATATTATATGTTGAAAATATGTGAGGGTTTTTATACTTCATATCTTTATTCAGTTCCCATATGTTTCTCTTCATACTTATGTTTCTACTATAGTACATTGACTAGGTGAATATTCTCGTTGCATAGAACCTTTATCTCTATGATCCAAGATCATCATTGGCTACTCCTCATGGGAGATATCATTTTTAACCTATACCACATATGAATTAAGCACATGTGAGTGATCTGTTATATACATTATCAAGTGGGGTGTATGGAATAAATCGTGTACTTGAGACATGGCAGGTGTAAGTGCTTATATATATGCCAAATCTTCGACACCATTGTGGATATCTAAGGGGACGATGTACCTCAGACTCATCTTTCATTTCCTCCCAAATCACATGATCCTATTCTAAAGAGATATGTAGAGGAATAAATTGTATCCAACCTTAAACTCTAGTTCTCGTCAATGACTATATGCATAACTCTTTTATCAAATTTGGGCTTCCTAGATATGATGTTGAATGGTTTTCACCTTTTATTCCATTTCTTAGATCATTTTAGGTTCTAGCTTCTTATGTTCACCAACCCCATCCTAGCATGTCGGTGTTTAATATATTTACCCATAAAGGATTTCATATGGTGCCATTGGGAAGCTCGAGTGGGAACTATTGTTGTAACATATCATGTAATTATAGAATAATACATTTTTATTTCTATTAATATTTTTGAATTTATATTAATTTTATGTTAAAGGGACAATTTATCTGATAGCGTACTTGAAAAGAAACAACCATTTTCTCTGAAATCTTATGTTTCACTCAATGTTGAGTTTTACCAAAAAATAATACAATAATATTATTATTTTAAAGGGTTGTTAACACCAAGCCATTGTGTTGGAAGGAATGAAAAAAATTAACTATATTATGATTTTACATATTTTTTAAATTTTATTACATTTATCTAATGAATTTTGGAGTCTTAAAATGAGAATGAATCCAATTTGAAGCATAAAATACACTAATATTATTAAAATCTCATTTTATCGCCTTTTGATGGAGAAACTTTTATAAATATATTTTTTTCACTTTTATGTATTCTATTTGAAAAATTATTCTTATATAGAATCGAGACATCAAAATTTCCTTTGGTAATTGTTTTATTAATTTTCTGATAAAGTACATTTTTCAATGAATAATGAAAAATTCTAAATTTTAATTGAAAACTTTATTTTCATCTAATTTATTTATATAGTTATATTGTAATTTTAGTTAGTTTTAAAATGTAATCGGATTTTTTTATCATTTAACCCAATTATGGTAATTGTATGTAATTTCACATTTTAATCGGACATAAACACATATCAATCTTTTCATAGTTTTTACTTCCTAAAAACACATTTTCTAGTATTGACAATAGGGTTTATTTTTAAATTAATTTCTTCCAATTATATGTTTTGAATTTAGAAAATTTTATTCAATTTTTGGAATCATAAGGTCCAAATTATTTAAAAAATTATCTTTTATATTTGGACATTATGAATAATAACTTTAATAATTATTTTTATTTACCATGGTTAAAGAGTAAATCGGGTAAATAAGAGTAAAAAATAATATTATAATAATATAAAACTACCCTAAAACGTGTCTTAATCCTATTTTATAGGATATTTAGGACCATGAGTATCCTAAGGATGAATGTTTGTAATTTCGGATCCCCTTGGGTGTGAAAATGACATTTTATAATATTTAATTTAAAGAAAAGGCAAATATTGCATCAACATGTATCTTTTAATAAAACAATTTTAATATAGGTTTATATAACTGATCTATTTGACTATAAATATTAATTATAAATATAAAAAAAATTCCTACATAATGGTATTTCATTTATACTTTTCATAGATTAAAGATAAATATTTATTTGTGACATAATGATGATGTAGTGATTACCTTATTAATGAAAGATTAAAATATATGATATTATAAATATTAAAATAAAGGTAATTTGAATATTTTGATTCCATACATTAATTTTTTGGATGAAATTTACATTTGAGGGAATATTTAGTGCCTTTTTTCGAATGAATCAATTTTTTATGACTTTAACAGAAACCAATTACTAAATAGTGTCAAAATTGACACAAATTAGTTTTTAAAACAAATACTATTTTATTAAATGATATAATAGTTCTAGAAATATAATATTTATCCAACGGACTTATATAATGTTAAAAATTTAATTAATTATCCAGTTTTTGTTCTATTGGAATTTTATAGTAACTATAGTAACTATATATTATGAAAATACCAGAAGACATGGTAAAAGATTATGTTTTTAAGTAAGGGTTAATTCTAAAATATAAGGTTACTTTTGTGACTGAAACTTATCTAAAATCTATTGTTTGAGATTATTTAGACCCATTATCATATTATACTCAAAATATATCATTTTTTAACTATTATAATTTCAAAAATAAATTTCTAATAAAATAATATTTCAAGACTTTCTTAATGTTCCCCCACCTCCCTCTTATAAAAGGTCACCATCTCTACCAACTTACTCACACCTTTGAGGCCCTGTGTCTCATCCAAATTATACTCAAATAATATTTCAAAATATATCCATTCCTCTTAGAGGCCACACTTTGGGCATAAATCCATTCTATGGAGACCTTTTGTGAAAATCAAAAGGAGATACTCGAAAAAAGAGGTATTTGTTTTATCACCTCTTTCAAAATTCTTTTCTTCTTCTAATTCCTATAATTATTTAGTTTTCATAATAAAGTAATAAATACAGTATATTATACATTATGATATTTTATTATAATTATGGTACAACCTTTTACATCCTTTTATCCATCCCACTAAAAACATTATCACCATGCATGCATACGTATATCATACTATCTCCACGTCGTGGTGTAATTTTTCATTCAAAAATACATAATTTGTATGGGTATAATGATGCATATAATGGATTTAAATAATTAATATAACATGAAAATTAATCTGTATAAAAAATATACAATCCAATTCTATAATATTTAACCATTATATTAATGATATTGTTGCTCGTGCGTACGTATAGTTTACCGTCTCCACGATGTGATGAAAATATTTCTACATGATCTTAACTAAAGTATGGTTATATACATGAATGGAATTAATAAATATGATATATATTATATCTATATTTACTCTATTATTATATAATTTTAAATTATATAATACTTTTATGCTTTCCATAATGTGTAAATATGATAATTGCATTTGAGGAAGTGTGGACTACCACCCCCTCAAAGTTATATGACTCATTCATTCCATACGTGGAACGTATAAAGGATAGAATTAATGAACTTATATAACTAATATAACATATATGTTATAATTTAATTATAATATACATGTGTATCATTTAGTTTTCATTCCTTTAATATGACAAAGAAATGAAAGTAGCGTTCATGTGTACGTACAACCTATCGTCTCCATGAACGGTGCATTTCATTTATTATCGTCAAATGTTATGGACTATTATAAATACATATATAGTGGATATATATGATACTTAAATAATAAATAATATTCTGTATATGATGGACTTTTTACCACATGGAAAATTTATATCAAACAAGTTCATTTTCGACTCAAGTACCGAATATTGACAAAACGGACAATATAAACTTAAATAATTATGTAATTTGAATACCATGGTAATAAGTGATATAAAAAGAATAATAAATTTAAAAAATGTTCTCAATAAAGTAGAAATTAACCTATGTTTCTTATTCAGTAATATAAATAATGAACGAGACAATTCAGATTCAAGATAAGGGAACTTCTTAACCCAATTTCTACTCATTGGGTTTTATGCATACTTTGTTGATTATATTATGGAAAGATTATGTGTAGAATAACTATTTATTTATTTATGTCATAATTTACACTTCCCTTTATGTGTTTATACTGTTTCTACACATAATCACCCCATTGATAAATTCTTATGAATTTTGTAAAGGAAATCTTAACTCAATCTCCATTCATTGAGTTAAATATCCCTATCACTGGTTTTGTTTTTTCAAGAATATGTGTGAATGACCTATGATTATTTTAGACTGATTATATACATATATTTAGTGTATTTATATTTTTCACACGTCATTATTTCATTGATTTATCCTTAATCTAATGATACGATCATTGTACGAGACTTCGTCTCAATATACTTTCATTGAGTCGTATCTTGTTGTCATGCACATTTACTATCCTATAATGAGTATATAAAAACCTTTTGAATATTTATATCATGAATTAGTATATTCGCATGATATTTAAATTTATTTTTAATTTTATTCCTTAATAATTTTTATTCAAGTGTTTCTCAAGTTGTAAGGGACTCTTTAACTAAAACATTGTTTCAAATGTTATAAAGATTTATTCATTTAAAACCCTATATTTCATGTCCATGTTTTCCAAATGGTTTTTAAGAATTTAGTTATATATACATGACTATCTGAAATGATAATTTATTTCAAAAGTTTCAAATTGGTATGGGACACTTTTATTCAAAATTATCTTTATTAAATGTTTAAAATGGTTTTGGAAATGGGTTGAATATTTCTATATCCTAAAATGATCTCATGTGGTTGTAGTGTAGAAATTTTAGTTTTCCTCTATACTTTTTTTATGTTCTATGATTATTAAATGGTAATTGGAAATTTTATGGGTGATAATGTGATAAACCAAGATAGGTGGTTACATGATAAACCAAATGACTGGTGGTTCCCTGATAAACCAAGAACAGGTGGTTATGTTATAACCTCCAATCCGTTAGGTATGGAAGTCAGCCATATGGATATTAAATTTAGTGATATTTGTGGAAGTATACCGTATGGTTATTCCATTTAATTATGTTTTTATCCCAAGTTAACTTTATATTTTATATGTTGCTTTCTATGGGTTTATGGTAATATTTTGGTTACAAAAAGGGTAAGAAATGAGCTTATATTCAGTGAATTATATTTATTACTTCTTAAAGGTGAAAAAAATTACTTTATTATAAAGTATTCATGGTTTTCATTTTATAAAAAGTCTAACAATTTTCCCTCATTTTTTATCCCTTACAAAGATTTTTTATGCTCATTGTAAGTTTCAAAATGTTTTTCACAGGACTTAAAGAAGAATATAGTCAAGGATGGGATCAAGTAAAAGTCTTTTTGTTTAAACATGAAATGATATCATGTTTCTTTTTAAATGGTTTATATATTAAAAAATGGATAGTGATTAAAATTTTTTACTTGTAATATTTTGGTTGATCTGTATGAGTTATGGCCAAATTATATAAAAATATAAACTTGAAAAGATCCTCAAAGTGAATTAAATTCAATTGTCGACTTAACTCAAGATTATGTAATGTTTAAGGTTGGGGCCTTACAGTTGGTATCAGAGGTTAGTTTAGATAACTTTAGAGGTTAGGGTGTAATTTAAGCATAAGAAATAAGTTATATATAACCACAATGGATTACATATTATAGAGATTCATATTTATGTTAGATAACTTGAATGAGTTTAAGATAACATGAATAAGTAAACCTTATTGATTACCATCCTCATAAGATAGAATATTATGATTTACTCACACTAACCTTTTTGGATTTATTAAATGGATGGATATATTAGGAAACAAAGTAATAATGGCTCTGAAGGAAAATGTGTTGGTTCTATGAATAAGGAACAAAGTGAAATGGGAGCTGCAATGAGAACTATCATGGTTATTCTAAACCAACTATCTAGAGTAATGATTAACCACTTGAACCTTGGTGATTTTATTTGACACATCATATATGAGAGAAACGAATCCATGTGGAATTTTAGGTAATATTCATAAAGGTAAGTATATTCAACAATATATGTGTTAGGTATGTGGAACGAATCACCTTGGAAAATGTTTTAAATAGATGGGAACATTTTATAGATGTGGTAATGAAGGTCATAAATCAATAACCTACCATGGAAAAAAGGAAGCGTCCAGTTGACTCCAGGAAAGGGAAAGAAGTTCTTTCTGAGTTATCAATTGAATGCTTTAAATGTTGGGAGTTTGGTCATCATGCAAATAGATGTCCAATGAAGAATTTTTTAGAATAGTATTAGGATAATGCTAAAAAATATGTTTAGAAATACCTAATTTTATTCCAATTGAATATGGGGAAACTGAAAATGACATATGAAATGTATGTTTTACTTCTTGTCACATTTTTTGAAAATATTGAATCCTAAGACATTATTCATGTTTTAAATTTATAGGAAAGTAGAATTAAGGAATAAGATAGAAAATCCTTGTTAGGGTATCATGAAGAATTATGAATGATTAATAAGTCTAAATATAAGGTCTTCATGAGATATGGTTCATTTTTGGATGATGAAATTTTTAAAAGTATTAATGCTCTTTTGATGATGGGATTACTTTAGAATAATTTTTCTAGTATGATTAACCGTTTAGTTTGTTATGTGAAAATGTTATTCAAGGAAGAATTATATTTTATTTTATGGATATAATTATAAAGAATATAGAGGTTTTATATGATCCTTTTTTTGAGGTAATTATGGTTTATTAAATTTTGAGATGAAAAATGAAAGGCATGAGATAAACATGAGGTTAAATTATGTTATGGTTAATTTTAAAGATTTTATCTCATTTTGGGAATGTTTTGAGAATTATATAGTTTTAGAAAAAGGACAACCCATAGGAAGGGTGAAAAATCATTGCATTGGACAAGGTCGTGGGACTCGAACCCACAACTGAAGTTCGACAAGGATTTATCATCTACCACTGGTATACGTTAAGTCCCTGGTTAGTATGACTTTTACTTTTCTATTTAACGATTTTATGGAATTGGAATACGTTGATTTTGGGAACATATGTTTTATCAAATAGATATACTTGGTACTGGAAAAATGATTTTGGGATTAAGTGATAAATGTTATTTTGGAAGATATTCTCTATTTTGGGAACTTTATATGATTAAGGTAAATAAACTACTATGGGATATAATTGAGGAATAATGGTTGAATTATATTTTGGGAATAATCTATGAATTTAATTTTTGAATTATGGGAAATTGGAATATTTAATAAAATGATTAACCTATATTATAGAATATGTGACTTGGTTAATTAATTTTCGGTATGATACATTAAGAGTGATTTATGTTATTTGGAGATAATTATTAAAATTTATCTAGGAAGATTATGTCATTAAAATCTTCTAATTTTTTGTTTAAATCCTTGTTTGGATTATTTTGAGTATTTTTGTGGACAATTATTCGTTGAATGGTATTCGTTGGACTTTGGGTATTACTGTTGAATTTTGAAGATTAAAAGTAGTTTTTTTCTTATAAATGATTATTCTTTTAGGGAATTATCTTATCTTATCCTAACCATTTTGGTTCTGGTTAATGTTTCAAGATAGGGTGAATATGTAGTTAATAATTTGTAGATTATGTGATTCTATAGAAGTTGATTATAGTGATTAAGGTGTCACCAAGTCATCTTGAATACTCTTTTTTTTAGATAAAATATGATTTTGTGGTAGAAATTTATTAAAGGATGAAACTCTACTTTTCAAGTAAGAATATTTTATTATGTTCTTATTTTAAGTAGTAAAATAATTTTATCAATTTTATTAAAAGGATCCTAAAACAAAAACTATATCTGATTTCTTTACATAATGGGAAATCAACAACCTTTTAACCAATCACATATTTATTGTTTTGTGACTATTAACTTTATCCTCATCATGTTTTCTATCACTCTCCCTTAGAACTTTAGGGTTAGTTTTCTCTTCCATATCCATGTTTTCCTACACGAAAACCCAGTTTGTGTTATATTAGGTGACCTTTGTATTTATCTATATTTCTTTTAAAGTGATAGTTTTATTGATTCTTTTTCCGATGTGGAATTTTCAATGATGTTTCTGATCCCAATTTTAAAATTGTGCGGATGTAATTTCTAAAAGGGGGAAATGATGTTACATCCCAGGTATTTATAGAATAATACATTTTTATATCTATTAATATTTTTTAATTTAATATTAATTTTATGTTAAAGGGGGTGCTTTTTCTGATAGTGTACTTTACACACAAAACTTATTTTCTCTGAAATCTTATTTTGCACACAACATTGAGTTATATCGAAAAAAAATACAATAATATTATTATTTTAAATGGTAGTTAACGTCTAGACGTTGTATTGGAAATAATGAGTATAATTTACTATATTATTATTTTACAAAAACTTTAAATGTTTTTTCATTTATCGAATGAATTTTAAAGGATTAAAATGAGAATGAATCCAATTTTAAGCATAAATAACTCTTATATTATTAAAAGATCGTTTTATAACCTTTTGATGGAGAAAACTTTTTAAATATAGTTTTTGTAACTTTTATATATTTTATTTGAAAAAATAAACTTCTTCTATTGAATTGGGTCATCAAAATTTAATTTGGTAAAATTTTTAGTGATCTTCTGATAAAGTTCAGTTTTTAATGAATAGTGAAAAATACTACATTTTAATTCAAAAATGTCTTTTTATATAATTTATTTATAGAGTTAGATTGTCATTTTAATTATTTTTAAAGTGTAATTAGATTATTATTTTATCATTTAATCCAATTATGGTTATTATAAGTAATTTCACATTTAAATTAGACATAAAAACATGTCAGTATTTTTATAGTTTTTACTTCTTAAAAACTCATTTTCTGATTTTGACAACAGAAATTAATATTAAATTAATTTTTTTTCCAATTATGTGTTTTGAATTTGGAAAATAGGATTAAATATTTTGAATCATAAGGTCCAAAATATTTAAATAAGTACCTTTTATTTTGTGTCATTATAAATTGTAACTTTAGTGATTTTTTTATTTACCATGGTTAAATAGTAAATAAGGTAAATGAGGGTAAAAAATATTATAATAATAATAAACTACCCGAAACATGTTCTAATCCTATTTTATGAGATATGTCCGACCATGAGAATCTATAGGATGAAATATTGGCATTTGTGATCCACTTGGGTGTGAAAATGAAATTTTATAATATTTAATTTAAAGAATAGGGAAATATAACATAAACATGTATCTTTTAATAAAAAAAATATAATATAGGGTTATATAACTGATATCTTTTACTAGAAAATGTAATTATAAATCTAAAAATATTTCTTACATAATGGTATTTTATTTATAATTTTTATCCATTAAATAAATTTATTTATTTGTGACACAATGATGATAAAGTGATTAACTTATTAATGAAAGATTCAAATAAATGATATTAAAAATATTAAAATAAATGAAATTTGAATATTTTTATGTCATCCACGATTATTTTGGATGAAATTGACATTTTATGGATGATTTACTGCCTTTTTATAAGGAATAAATTTTTTATGACTTAAACAAAAATTAGTTACTAAATAGTGTCAAAATTGACATAAATGTGTTTTAAGAAAATAATATTTTATTAAATGATAAAATTGTCCTAAAATTTTAATATTTGGAAAAATGATTTATATAATAATAAAAATTTCATTAATTATCTACTTTTAGTTCTATTGTCATTTTATAGTAGCTATAGTATCCATATATTATGAAAATACAATAAGACATATTAAGATTTAAGGTTTTTAACTAAGGGAAAAAGCTAAAAGATAAGTTTACATTTGTGGACTAAAATTGTCTAAAAGATATTCCTTGAGATTATTTAGACCCATTATAATCTTATCCTTGAAATATATCACTTTTAAAATATTATAATTCGAAAATGAATTTGTAATAAAATAATATTTCAAGACTTTCCTAAAGTGCCCCTCCCCCTCTTATAAAAGGCCACCACCTCTACCCACTTACTCACACCTATGAACCCCTTGAATCATCCAAATTAAACTCATATAATCTCCCAAAATCCCTATATTCCTAATATATTCCACACTTTTGTATGAAATCCATTCTATGGATACCTTTTGTAAAAATGAAAAGGAGATACTCGAAAAAGAGGTATTTGTTTTATCACCTCTTTCAGAATTCATTTCTTCTTCTACTTCCTATTATTATGTCATTTCAATAGTAAAGTAATAAATTCATTATATTATACATTATTAGATGTTATTATAATTATGGTACAACTTTATACCTCCTTTTATTAAACAAGCGAATAATAATATCACCATGTGTGCGTACGTATGGCTTATCATCTCCATGTGGTGGTGTAATTTGTTATTCAACAATAATTAATTTGGATGGGTATAATGATGAGTATAATGGATGTAAATAATTAATATAACATGATAATTATTCTTTATAATAAATATACCTTCCAATTCTATATTTTTTAGTCATTAAATGAATGATATCATCGCTCGTGCGTATGTATAGCTTACCGTCTCCATGATGTGATGCGAATTATTCTACACAATCATACTTAAACCACTATTATATACCTGAATGGAATTAATAAATATGAAATAAATTAGATTTATATTTACCCAATGCTTCTGTAATTTTAAATTATAACATGCCTTTATGTTTTCCATAATGTGTAAATACGCTAATTTCTTTTGAGGAAGTGTGGACTACCACCCCCACAAAGTGATATGAATTGTTCATTCCATACATGGAACGTATAAAGGATGGTGTTAATGAAATTATGTAACCTGTATGACATAAATATTATAATTTAATTATAATATACCTTTATATCATTTAGTTTTCATTCCATTAATATGAAAAGGTAATTAATGTAGTGTTCATGTGTATGTACAGCCTACCGTCTCCAAGAACGGTGAATTTCATTTATTATCTCAAAATGTTACAGACTATAATAAATACATATAAAATGAATATATATGATATTTAAATTATGAATTATATTCTGAATATGATAGAATTTTGACCACATGGACAATTTACATCAAACAAGTACATTTTCGACTCAAGTAACAAATATTGACAAAATGACCAATATGAACTTAAATAATTGTGTAATTTTTATATCATGGTAAAAAAGTGATATAAAAGGAATAATAAAAATAAAAAAGGTTCACAAGTATGTATAAATTAACCTAATTTTATTATTTAGGAATACGAAGAAGTAATGGGACAAGTCGGATTAGAGGTAAGGGAACTTCTTAACCCAATTTCCACTCATTGGGTTTACGCATACTTTATTGATTATATTATGCCAATATTTTTTGTGGAATCACGATTTATTTATTTATTTTGTAATTTCCACTTCTATAAGGACTCATCCTTAAACATCACATAATCTTGAATTATTTCTACAATTCACATTGAGTATCTCTTTATGTTTAGAGTTTTAGAGAATTATGCCATAACTATTACGTAACAACTTGAATATTACATGTAGACACTGCTACCGAGTCTCCATTTTTCATAAAATAAAAAGTATTAAAAAAAAGATACAAGTCTAGTTCCATGTTTCAGATAGCATGACTTTTCCTTGATCTCATCCTTAACCCTATTCATCTTTATTTCCTCTGAAAAACATTTCAAAAATTGGGATGAGAATAAAAATCTTATTAAGGGTTATAAAATAAAGAAAAGAAACATTATCCCATCAATAAATACAAATCAATGAAACCATACTTTTTAATCATAACATACCTCATGAAATTATAAAATTTATGAATAACATACGTAAATAATAAATCATAAAGGTAACTTATGGAATTCATAACATACTTACATTATAGCTATCACAGCTACATAGTGAGTCTCATTTGGAATACCCATCACAGTATATTCCCTAAATCTCTTAGGAGAAACATTCATGTTTACCTCTGTCACGTTACCAAATGCATTGGAGAGCTATCTTGGGCTCACCTCCCCTAGGTTTATCACGAAACCACCTGTATATGTAAACAATTCCCAATAATCATAACATAACCATAACACATAACACAAGTATAAAGTAAATATAACACTTCAACATTCCAATATATCAAGTCAAGATATTGAAATAAAAAATTCTTTATCGAACCATTTTCAAAACCATTTAAAACATTTAACAAAGAGATTTTTGAATCAAAGTGTCCCATACCACTTTGAAACTTTTAAATAAATTTATCATTTGAAAACATTAATTTCCATATAAATAAATCCTTAAAACCATTTTGAATACATGGACATTAATGATAAATATTTAGAATAATAAATCTTTAAAACATTTAAAATGATATTTTAGTTAAAGAGTTTTTAACAAAATGAGAGACTATTGAATACAAATAATTAAGGAATAACATTGAATAATATCTTTATAATATCATGAGAATAAAGGGATTCATGATGTAATATTCCAAAGTATATTATATACACCGTATAAAAGTGAATTGGTGCACAATAACAATGATGTCTCAATGAAATGTAAATTGAGATGAAATCCCTTATAAAAACTGTATCCTTAGATTAAAGATAAATCAATTACATAATAATGTGTGACAAATATAAATACACTAAATATTATTGGATATTCAATGTAAATAAATCATAGGAAATTCACACATGTTCTATTTAAGACAAAAAAATGACTTGGATGTTTAACTCAAAGAATGGAAATTGAGTTAAAATTACTCTTATCAAGTTCATATCGATGACTTCAGAATTTATCAATGAAGTGATTATGTGTATCAAAAGTATATCCACACAAATGGGAGTGTATATTACAACATAAATAAATAAATAGTTATTCCACACATAATCATAGCATGAAATAATTAATAATTAGAAGATTAACCCAAGGAATGAAAATTGGGTTAAAAGATTTCCTTACCGATTTGGTAACTTACGAAACATACAACCCATGAAAGAAGGATCATCAAATAAAGATGTAAATACTCATAAATTTAATTATATTACATAATAAATACACTCATGGGCAGTAAATACACCACACAAAGGAAATAGTGGAAAATATAGCATGAATCTCTTGAGAATAAAAAGTGAGATGAAAATCCCTTAACACATTGTAATCAATGGAGTCGTATGACCAAAAGTTAACAACCAAAAAATGAATCACATAAGACCATGAATATAAAGAGATTAATGATAATATATATCAAATGGAGGTACAAAATTCACCACATGCTATAAATAAGTGGCAAACAATGGAAATCTCATGGAATTAAAAGTGAGATAAGAAATCCCTTACCTCGTGTCCAACTTGACTCATATGTTCTGGGTTCTTCCTTAATAATAAACATATGTTAATTTATACTTCCTTGATAAAATTTTTCATGATTATTATTCCTTTTATATCACTTATTACCTTTCTATAACAATTAGTTAATTATTTGAGTTCATATCATACATTTTCTCGACGTTTGGAATTTGTGTTAAAAGAACTTGTTATAATTACAATTTGTCTATGTGTTCAAAATTACATTATCTACATAATGGTATTAATGATTTAGATATCATATTTATCTTATATATCCAGAATATATATGTATTTATAATAGTACATAACATTTGGAGATAAGAAATGAAATGAACCTTTCATGGAGACGGTAAGCCGTACGTACGCATGAACGCTACATTCATTTATATTTTGTACTTTAATGAAATTAAAACATAATTATACAGAGTTGTATTATAATTCAAGTATAATATCATATATAATATCATTAACTCTATCATTTATACATCCCACATATGTAATTAACGAGTCATATCACTTTGAGGGGGCGGTAGTCCGTACTTCCTCAAATGAAATTATCGCGTTTACCCACTATGGAAAACATAAAGGTATGCTATAAATGAAAAATAAAGAAGTATAAAGAAAACATAAAAATTATTTATATCATATATAAACACAGTTCCATCTTAATGGCCACCATGAGAGACGGTAGGAGATAATTGAACAATCATCGCTTCGTGAGGCGTTAGTTTTCCATATACAAAAATAGTATGTTCTTTACCCATTAGATGGACGTGTGTTTAAGTGTATTTTGAATCCTTATCATAAAAACATGCTAGTATATTGAGGATACTAGTTTTGTTATAAAAGAAAGTAATAAAAATATTTTAGTGGTTGGAGAAGTAAAATAAAATAAAATAAGTTAAGAGAAACTATTACCTTTAATTTGGGTAACTCTCTTTGGTTTGAACCAAAGGGACTTATTGAAGTGACTTATACCTAAGGTAAGGCTTCTAGGAGGAATAGAGGGATATTTATAGATTATTTGGGCAGGGTTTGGACAAGCCAAGGGGCATGAGAGGTGTGTGTGATTAGTTAGAAGTGAGGACCTTTTATAAGGGGGAGGGGCTCTTTAGGAAAGTGTGAAACTATTATTTTATTATATAATGATTTTCGGTTTCTAAAAGTCCAAAAATTATTAAAGTAAAAGTTAATATGACTCATGGTCGAAAGAAATTCATCCAATAAGAATTGGAGAGGTTTTGGATGTTATTTTAATATTTATAATCTTATTTATTTAAATCGTTCATTAATGAGGTAAATACTACATCATTTTCGTGTCATAAATAATTTAATTTATTATATTTATAAAAATTATAAAAATACCATGATGTAGGAAACCTTTTTATATTTCCAATTAATATTTATAGTTGAAAAGATAACTTTTGTAACCCTATATAAAAATTAATTTACTAAAAGATATTTGTTTATGTCATTTTGGTCTTTACCTAAAATTAATTAAAATAAAGTATCATTATCACTCTTAAGTGGCTCGAGGGGGTCCCAAAATTGACCCAAAGATGCTCATGATCGTCCATGACTCATCCAATAAGTTTAGGACAATTGTTACGGTAATTTTGTATTATTATGATATTCTTTTTACCTTGAATTACCATATTTACCTTTAACCGGGGTAAATAAAAGTCAAACGTTACTATTCACCAAAAAAATATTTTCATCTTATTGAACCAAATTTTACTTACTAATAACAACGATGTATGTATGATTTTTGAAATTAAATTCACATAAGCGTTAAAATTTCATTTAAATGAAAAAGTCATTTTTTTAACTACTACTAAGTGGTTTCACTATTCATAAAAAATTGATGTTTTTCAGAAAAATACCAAAAATTCAGCCTAAGATATATTTTATATTCTGAATTAAAAAATTATGTCTATTTTAACAAATTCAAAATATAGAAGTTTCATTAATTAATTTCAAATTAATTCCTGTTGTCAAAATAAATAGCGTGTTTTTAAGAAACAATATATATCAAAATATTGACACCTGTTTATATCCAATTTCAAGGTGAAATTAATTCCAATGACCATCATTAGATATAATGGTAAAAATATAATATAATTACACTTTAAAACAAACTAAAAATATAATCTTACCATATAAATAAATTAAGTTAAAAAGTAGATTTGAATTAAAATACAGTATTTTTCAATATTCATTAAAAATTGAATTTTATCAGAAAAATACCAAAATTTTACCCAAGGTAAATTTTAATGTCCCAATTCTAAATAAGAATTTTATTTTTTCAAATAGAAAATATAAAAGTTATCAAAACTATAATTAAAGAGGGTTCGCCATCAAAAGGTGGTAAATCGACCTTTGAAAGAATATAAGAGTATTTATGCTTAAAATCAAATTCTTTCACATTTTATTCCTCTAAAATTTATTTGATAAATGTAAAAACATTTAACAAACATAAATTATCATATTTTAGTTAGTTATATTAACCCTCACCAATAAAACAGCTAATCATTAACAACCATAAAATAATATTATTATATTATTAGTGTGCAATGTAAGATTTCAAAGAAACACGTTGTTGAGTATCAGGTATGTCATCGAATCGTAGCATCCCCTTCAAAGTAAAATTAATATTTAATTCAAAATTATTAGTAAATATGAAAATTCCATGTTCTTTATTTACCTGGGATGTTACATCCTTCCGCCCTTTTGGAAATTGCGTCCTCACAATTTTAAAATTGGGCTCATAAACATAATTTAAAGTCCCACATCGGAAAAAGAGTTAATAAAACTATCACTTTAAAAGAAAGAAAGAGTAGTACAATGGTCACTCAAGATAACCCATACTAGGATTCCATGTAGGAAAACATGGATACATAAGAGAAAAAAAACCATCAAGTTCTGATGGAGAGTGGTAGAAAACATGATTAGGAGAAAGTTAACCACCAGAAAATCACAAACTTGTGATGGGTTAAATAGTCATTGATCCCCTAGTAGGAAAAGTTAACAGACAATGTTTTTATTTTAAGTTACTTTTCATTGAAGAATTTATTTATTATCTTAACTAAAAACATAAGGAAACATAATTACTTCTCATGTAGACTTTAATCCTTTACTAGATTTCTAATACAAACTCATATTTTCTCCAAATGATGAGTATTCAGGATGACTTTTTCACATTAAAAGTGCTATAATCTACTTCGAGAGAATCACATAATCCATAAAATATGAACTATATATTTTCCATGTCTTTATACCTTAAAAAAACCAAAATGGTTAGTGCGATATCAGATAATACCCGAAAGGATAATCTTTAACAAAAACAAAAACTACTCTTAATCTCAAAAAATTGTCAAACAAAACCCAAAGTTCAACAAAGTCCATTCAATAAACATATGTCCATAAAATTCTTCAAAGTAATCCAAACTAAGATTGAAACCCAAATATTATAAGGATTTAATAATATATTCTTCCAAGGTAAATCTTAACATTTCTCTCCAAATAACATCAGTTACTCTTAAAAGTAATTAACCTAATCACATATTCTCTATGATAGGTTAATGATTTCCCTAGATAACCTAAAATCAGATAATTCTTGATTCATAATATCATCTAACTAAAAATAATTAGTCATACTAAATAGGGACTTCACATAGTTTAGTGGTAGGTGATAAATCTCTGTCGCACTTTGGTTGTGGGTTCGATTCCCGTAGCTTTGTCTGACACGACGGGTTGTCACGCGGTCTACGTGTTGTCCTTTTTCAAAAACTGTATAATTTTTTAACATTCCCAAAAAGAGATAAATTCATCAAAAATAACCATAACATATTTTAGCCACAATGTATATCTAATAACATTCATTTTTGTATCCCAAAATGTATTAACCTATAATTTCCTCAAATTCAAGGATCATATAAACCCAAATGATTCTTTATAACTATATCCAAAAAAGAAAAGATGATTATTCCTTGAATAAAATTTTCATATATCAAACTTCATGGTTACACATACTATAAAAAGTCTTCTAATGTAATTCCATCATCAAAAGAGCCTTAATACTTTTAAGTATTTCACCATCCTAAAATCTACCATAACACTTGAATCCCATATATGTTGACTTCTTACTCATTCAACAATCTTCATGATCCATTAACCATTCATTTACAACTTATTCTGAAATACTTATTTCCTACAAAAAAATCACAAATCTTATCCTAAGATTCAATAATTTCAAAACATATGTTAAGAAATAATCCATTCCTTTCATTATACATTTTCAGTTTCTTCATCCTTAATTGGAATGGAATTAGGTATTGGTAAACATATATTTGTATGATCCTGGTGATCCCATTCCAGAACCTTATTCGTAGGACATCTATTTGTATAATGACCATGCACACCACATTTAAAACATTCAATTGATCCCTCAGAAAGAACTTCTTTCCCTTTCCTAGAGTCAATTGGATGCTTCATTTTTTCATGGAAGGTTCTTTCTTTATATCCTTCATTTCCACATCTATAGCATCTTCTCGTCCCTTTGAAACATTTTCCTAGGTGTTTCTTTCAGAATCCTTGAAACATAGGTTTTTTTAACATGCATACCTTTATGATTATTACCTGAACTTTCGTAGGGATTTGTTTCTTGCATATATAATGCCTTATAAAAATTACCAAGGTTAATTTTTGCAATCATGACTTTAAATAGTTGGTTGAGAATAACCACAAGAGTTCTCATTTCATCTCCCATTTCATTCAATTTATCATTCAGAAAACCGTCACATTTTTCTTCACATCCACTGTTACTTTGGTTCCTACTAGATCCACCCATTTACTAAAACCAAAAAGGTCATTATGATTATATCAGTAAAATCATCATATAATATCTTATGAATAGGGTAAATGCTAAGATATACTTATTCATGTTATCTTAAACTCATTCACTTTATCTAAAAAACTATGACTCTTTCCAATATGCTAACCATTATGGTTATGTCACTTATGATTAAATAACACCCTAACCTTTAAAGTTATCTAAAATGACCTTTGATACCAACTATAAGTACCTAGCCTTAAACATTACATAATCTTGAATTATGTCAAGAATTCACATTGAGGGTCTTTTAAAGTTTAGAGTTTTAGAGAATTAGGCCATAACTATTATATAAAAACTTGAATATTACATGTAGACACTACTACCCAGTATCCATTTTTCTTAAAATAAAAACTATTAAAAAAAGAGACATGTCTAGTTCCATGTTTTAGATAGCATGAATTTTCCTTGATCTCATCCTTGACCTTATTCATCTTTATGTCCTGTGAAAAACATTTCAAAACATGGTATGAGCATAAAAATATCAGTAACGGTTATAAAATAATGAAAAAAAACATTAGCCCATCAATAAATACAAATAAATGAAACCACACATTTTAATCAAAACATACCTCATGAAATCATAAGATTTATGAATAACATATAGAAATCATAAATCATAAAGGTAACTTATGACATTAATAACATACTTATAATATAGTTATCACAGCTATATAGGGAGTCTCATTTGGAATACCCATCACAGTATATTCCCTAAATCTCTTAGGAGAAACATTCATGTTTACCTCTGTCACATTACCCAATGCATTGGAGAGCTATCTCGGGCTCACCCGCCCTAGGTTTATCATGGAACCACAAGTATACGTAAACAATTCCCAAAAACAATAACATAACCATAACACATAACACATGTATAAAGTAAATATAACATTTCCACATTCCAATATATCAAATTAATATATTGAAATAAACAATGCTTTACCAACCATTTTCAAAACTATTTAAAACAAATGATAAAGATATTTTTAAATAAAAGTGTCCCATACCACTTTTATACTTTTAAATAAATTTATAATTTGAAAAAATTAATGTATATATAAATAAATCCTAAAAATAATTTTGAAGACATTGAAATTAATGATAAATATATTGAAGAATAAATCTTTAAAACATTTAAAATGATATTTTAGTTAAAGAGTTTTTAACAAAATGAGAGACTCTTGAATACAAATAATTGAGTAATAAAATTGAATAAGAACATTATAATATCATGAGAATAAAAGGATTCATGATATAATATTCCAAAGGAAATTATATTCACCGTATAAAAGTGAATTGGTGCATAATGACAATGATGTATCAATGAAATTTAAATTGAGACGAAATCCCTTATAAAAATTGTATCCTTAGATTAAGGATAAATAAATTACATAATAATTTGTGGAAAATATAAACACACTAAATATGATTGGATATTAAGTGTAAATAAATCATAGGAAATTCACACATGTTCTTTTCAAGACAAAATCAATGACTTGGATGTTTAACTCAATGAACGGAAATTGAGTTAAATTTACTCTTATCAAGTTCATATTGATAACTTGAGAATTTATAAATGGAGTAATTATGTGTATAAAAACTATATCCACACAAATGGGAGTGTAAATTAAAACATAAATAAATAAATAGTGATTCCACACATGATAATATCATGACATAATTAAGAATTATAAGATTAACCCAAGGAATGAAAATTGGGTTAAAAGGTTTCCTTAGCGATTTGGTAACTTACGAAACATACAACCCATGAAAGAAGGATCATAAAATGAAGATGTAAATACCCATAAATTGAAGTATATTACACAATGAATACACTCAAGGGTAGTATATACACCACACAATAGGAAATAGTGGCAAATATAGCACGAATCTCACGGGAATAAAAAGTGTGATGAAAATACCTTACCACATTGGAATCAATTGAGTCGTATGACCAAAAGTTAACAACCAAAAAATGAATCTTAGAATAATGTGAATATAAAGAGAATAATGATAATATATATCAAATTGAAGTACAAAATTCACCACATTCAATAAATAAGTGGCGAACAATGGAAATATCACGGAATTAAAAGTGAGATAAGAAATCCCTTACCTCGTGTCCAACTTGACTCGTATGTTCCAGGTTATTCCTGAATAATAAACGTATGTTAATTTATACTTCCTTAAGAAAAATTTTCATGTTTATTATTCCTTTTATATCACTCATTACCTTGCTATAACAATTAGTTAATTATTTGAGTTCATATCGGACATTTTCTCGTTGTTCGGAATTTGAGTTAAAAATGATCTTGTTATAATTACAATTTGTCCATGTGGTCAAAATTCCATTATATATAGAATGGTATTAATGATTTAGATATCATATATATCTTATATATCTAGTATATATATTTATTTATAATAGTACATAACATTTGGAGATAAGAAATTAAATGCACCGTTTATGGAGACGGTAAACCGTACGTACGTATGAACGCTATTTTCATTTCAATTTTGTACTTTAATGAAAGTACAACATAATGATACATAGTTATATTATAATTTGAGTATAATATCATATATAATATCATTAAATATATCATTTATATGTCCCACATATGGAATTAACGAGACATATCACTTTGAGGGTGCGGTAGTCTGTACTTCCTCAAATGAAATTATTGCGTTTACCCACTATGGAAACCATAAAGGTATGCTATAAATGAAAAATACAGAAGTATAAAGAACACATAAACATAATATATATCATATATAAATACAGTTCCATATTAATGGCCACCATGAGAGGAGGTATGAGATAATTGAACAATCATCACTTCGTGAGGCGTTAGTTTTCCATCCACAGAAACAGTATGTTCTTTACCCATTAGATGGAGGTGTGTGTAAGTGTAGTTTCAATCCTTCTAATAACAACATCTTATTATATTTCGGATACTGGTGATGTTAAAAAATAAATTAATAAAAATATTTTAGGGGTTGGATAAGTAAAATGAAATAAATAAGCTAAGAGAAACCATTACCTTTGATTTGGGTAACTCCCTTTGGTTTGAACCGAAAGGACTTCTTGAAGTTCCTTCTGCCTAAGGCAAGGCTTCTATGTGAAAGCGATGAATCTTGAGAGATTTTTTGGTCAGGGTTTGAATGATCCAAAGGCCATTAGAGGTGTTTGTAATTGGTTAGAAGTTTGGTCTTTTTATAAGGGGGGAGGGGCTCTTTAGGAAAGTGTGAAACTATTATTTTATTATATAATGATTTTCGGTTTCTAAAGATCCAAAACTTATAAAGGTAAAATATAAGATGACTCATGGTTTAAATAAATTCATCCAATAATAATTGGACAAGTGTTAGGACAATTGTTAAGATAATTTTGCTTTATTATGATATTCTTTTTACCTTGAATTACCCTATTTACCTTTAATCGCGGTAAATAAAAGTCAAAAGTTACTATTCACCAAAAAAAATTATTTTCATCTTATTGAACCACATTTTACTTACTAATAACAACCATGTTTGTCGGATTTTTGAAATTCAATTCACAGAATTGGTAAAATTTAATTTAAATGAAAAAGTCAATTTTTTAACTACTACTAAGTGGTTTCACTATTAATCGAAAATTGAAGTTTTTCAAAAAGTTACCAAATCTTCCGCCTAAGCTATATTTGATATTCTGAATTAAAAAATGATATCTATTTTACCAAATTAAAAATATATAAGTTGAATTAATTAATTTAAAAAATTTCCCATTGTCAAAATAAATAACGTGTTTTTATGAAACAATATCTATCAAAAGATTGACACTTGGTTATGTCAAATTTTAATGTGAATTTAATTCCAATGGCCATCATTAGATTATATGGTAAAAATATAATCTAATTAAACTTTAAACCCAATTAAAAACATAATATAACCATATAAATAAATTAGATTAAATAGTATATTTGAATTAAAATACAGTATTTTTCACTATTCATTGAAAAATTAAATTTTATCAAAAAATACCAAAATTTTACCCAAGGTAAATTTTAATGTCCCAATTCTAAAGAATAATTTTATTTTTTCAAATATAACATATAAAAGTGACCAAAACTCGATTTAAATAAGGTTCGCTATCAAAAGGCGGTAAATCGACCTTTGAAAGAATATTAGTGTATTTATGCTTAAAATAAAATTCATTCACAGTTTAAGCCTCTAAAATTTATTGGATAAATGGAAAACATTTAAAAAACATATATTATCATATTTTAGTTAGTTCTGTTAATCCCCTCCAATAAAACGTCTAAGCATTAACAACCACAAAATAATATTATTATATTATTAGTGCGTAATGTAAGATTTCAAAAAAACTCGTTGTTGCGTATCAGGTATGCCATTGAATCATAGAATCACCTTTAAAGTAAAATTACTATTTAATTCAAAATTATTAGTAAATATGAAAATTCCATGTTCATTATTTACCTGGGATGTTACAACTTCCATGTGTGTGGATATACTTTTTCTACACATAATCACCCCAATGGTAAATTCTTACGATTTTTTAAGGGAAATATTAACTCAATTCCCATTCATTGAGTTAAATATATATGCCACTAGTTTTGTTTTCCCAAGAATATGTGTGAATGACCTATAATTTATTTACATAGAATATACAATTATATTTATTGTATTTATATTTTTCACACATAATTATGTCATTGATTTATCCTTAATCTAATGATATGATCTTTTTATGGGGTTTCGTCTCAATCTCCTTTCATTGAGACATATCATCTTTTCATGCACATTTATTATCCTATAATGTGTATATACAACCATTTTGACTCTTTATTTCATGAATTAGTATATTCTCATGATATTTAAAGTTTGGTTTAATTTTATTCCTTAATTGTTTTTATTCAAATGTTTCTCAAATCGTAAGGGACTCTTTAACTAAAACATTGTTTTAAATGTTTTAAATATTTATTCATTTAAATCCTTCTATTTCATGTCTATGTTTTCAAAATGATTTTTAAGAATTTATTTATATGGACATGAATGTTTTAAAATGATAGTTTATTTCAAAAGTTCCAAAGTGGTATGGGATACATTGATTCAAAATTCCCTTTATTAAATTTTTTAACTGGTTTTGGAAATGGGTTTAATATTTATATGTCCTAAAATTATCTCTTGTGGTTGTAGTGTGAAAATATTGTTTTTCCTTTATACTTGTTTTATGTGTTATTATTATTAAATGGTACTTTGACATTTGATGGGTGGTTATGTGATAAACCAATATGGGTGGTTACATGATAAACCAAATAACGGGTGGTTCCGTGATAAAACAAGGATGGGTGGTTATGTTATAACCTTCAATGCATTTGGTAAGGAAGTAGGACATATGGATTTCCATTTAGTGATATGTGTGGAAGTCGAATGTATGGTTATTCCATTTAAATATTTTTATGTCCCAAGTTACCTTTATATGTTATATGTTACTTTCTATGGGTTTATACAAATCTTTTGGTTACAAAAAGGGTAAGTAATGAGCTTATATTCAGTGAAGTATATTTACTACTTCTTAAAGGGGGAAGTATTAATTTATGATAAAGTATTCATTGTTTTCATGTTATCCCCATACTAACAGTTTTCCTTCCTTGTGTATCCCTTATTTATATTTTTATGCTCATCCCATGTTTTGAAATGTTTTTCATGGGACTTAAAGAATAATAGAGTCAAGTATGGGATCAAGTAAAAGTCATGATGTTTAAACATGAAATGATACCATGTTTATTTTTAAAGAGTTTTTTTTAAAAAAATTGGATAGTGATTAGAAGTGTTTACTTTTAATATTTAAGTTTCTATGTATGAGTAATGGCCTAATTATCTAAAAATCAAAACCTAAAAAGATCCTCGAAGTGAATTAAAGTCAATTGTGGACTTATCTAAATATTAAGTAATGTTTAAGGATGGGGACTTATAATTAATGTAGGAGAACTCTATCAAAGGATGATGTTGGTCCCATCATCCTTTGGATTCCACAGAGAATGCTCTTAACACATCTTATAGTTTCTGAATAGTCTGCTCAGATTGACCATCAGTTTGAGGATGATATTCCATACTGAAATTCAACTTAGTGTTCAGAGCACATTGACGATTTTCTAGAACATGGAGGTGAATCTCGAATCTCGATTGGATTCAATCGATAGTGTTACTCCATGAATCATTACCAATAATCTAATGTATATCCATGAAATTTGATCTAGTGATAAGTCTTCTCGAATTTTAATAATGTGATCTATCTTTGTGAGATGATCCACAACCACCAATATAGCATTATTTCATGTAGATGTCTTTGTAAGTCTAGAGAAAAATGACATGATGATTTTTTCCTATTCCTATATTGGTATGGGTAATAGTTGCATCATCCCCTTGGACTTTTTCCTTTCATCCTTCACTTGTTGAACTGCTAGTAATATTGATGTATATTTAGAGATATCATTATTCATATTTTCCCACCAATAGTTCCCTCATATATCTCAATACATATTTTTCCTCCTTGGGTGAATAGATATGGTTGAGCTATATGCATAATTCAGAATCACTTTCTTTATCTTTGGATTGGATGGTACAGATATTCATGACCCAAATATCAAAACTCATTCCTAGTCTATTTTTAACTCTAAGTATTTCCTATTTTTGATATCTTACACTATCTTCTAAACTTCCTCATCATTTATTTGATAATACTATATTTTCTCCATAAGGTATGGATGAAAAATAATTTGATAAATTATTGATGATGTTCATTACTTAATGATTCTAACATTCATCCTTTGAAGTTATAAGAAGATTGCATCCTTTACAATTCCCATTGTTGATAATGATGAAGGATCATTTATACTTAGACAAACATCTACCTTATTTTCCTTAATAGGATGGTTGTAGATTGAGTAGTCATAATCCTTGGTGATATCTAACCAGCATCATTGGTTCATAATAATATACTTGAGTGTCTATATATATTTGATTTTTTTATTATTAGTATATATCTCACACTCATCCCCATATAGGTAATTTTTTTCATATTTTCAACACAGATATCATAACATCCAACTCCAGATAATGCCTTTGATATTTTTCTCATTAATTTTCAACTCTCTTGAGTTTCATGCTATTAATTAATCATTTTACATCAGTACAAAACCTAATACCTTTTTTGGAAGCATCTATGTACACCACAAAGAGTTCCCCACTTTTCAAAAGTGTGAATATTGGTGTAGTGATAGGCCTTTTTTCAACTCTTTGAAGTATTCTTCACATTCATTGGTCCATAAAAACTTCACAAATTTCTGAATAAGCTTGGTTACTAGGTCTTCCAACCACAATAATTTCTTCACAAATAGTTGGTAATACCCATCTTAACTAAGGAAATTATGTATCTCTACTGAATAGGTTGTTCTGGTCCACACTTCATTTTACTTTGTCTTTAAAGGGTCAAAAAATATTCCTTTTTTGGTGATAACTTTCCCCAACAATGATACTTCCTCCATATAGAACTCACATTTTTTTACTTTGCATATAACTTCACCCTATATAGAGTTTTTAGCATAATATTCAAATACTTCTCATGGTCCAATTTATTCTTGGAGTATATCAGAATATCATCAATAAAGGATACCATAAATATTATGAGGTAATCTCAAAATAATATATTCATTAAATCCATGAAACTTTCTAGATAATTAGTGAGTCGAAGAGAATCACTGTGAACTCATAGTGTTCATACCTCGTTCGAAATGAAATATTTGGAATATCTTCCTTCTCCACCTTTAGTTGGTGATATACTAACCGAATGTCAACCATATAAAATTAATTTTCCCACATAGTTGATCAAATAAGCCATCTATCTGTGCTAGGGGATACCTGTTTTTTATCATGATTTTATTGAGCTCATGATAATTGATGTAGAGGTGTATTGATCTATCATTATTCTTGATAAAGAGGACAGGTGCACCCCACAGTGAATCCCTTGGGTGTATAAAACCCTTTTCTATATTCTCCTATAACTACTTCTTTAGTTTTTGTAGCTCGACATAGGCCATTCTATAAGGTTTATTTTATATAGGAAAAGATCTAGGAATTAGTACAATTGAGAACTCGACCTGTCGCTCAGAAGAAATACCATACAATTCTTCAAGGAATTAACTAGCGTAATCCCCCATGATGGGCTTGTATTCGAGCATGATTCTCTTCTTTTTATCAATAATTTGAGCTACACATTATTACTCATAAAGAATCAATATCCACAATTGATATGATGATTCTGATGAAGATTCATCCTCCTCCTTACACTTTTACAAAATTTGAGGATTCTTTCATATGTGAAGAGTGGTCTCCCTTCCCCGATAGTTGATGTTGGATTTATATAAAGATAGTTGATCCATGCCAAATATGGCATCAATCTTCACCAAAGGAAGTAAGACAAGAATTTATGGGTGGTTTATTCCACAAAAATTAACCAGGGAGGAGTTATAAACATTGGATGAAAGAATTTCCTCATTTGTTGTTCCAAAAGATAAATCAACCTCCATATTTTGAGGGGGTGATTGAATAGTTATAATAAACGTGAAATATATGAAATAATGAATAAAACCATAATCAAATAGTGTATTTTTAATTTTTGAATGAATAAACAGTGTACTTGTCACCACATCACTGTCAGGACCCACCTCAATAGTAATGATAGCATATTCCCTTCCTTATTGTCTTGTAGGTTGTTGTTGTTGTTTATTTACTCCAACAACCCTTAGCTTAGGGGAATGTCCCACATAATTCCAATATTCCATACAATTGAAACACCTCACTACAAGATGATTTTTGTTGTGAAGATTCATATCTTCTTTTGTATTAGTGGGATTCTTCATATCCCTTTGGTAGTTATTATCCATATACACCTATCTTCCAAGTTTGATGCATATCTTAGTTACTTTTGAAAAGTTTCCAGGATGATTATTCCCACACTTTTGAAATGTGGGATTTTGGGTCTTCCTTTTATAATGGGATTTATTTGTTGATCCACCCAATTAGACTCCATTTTCTACTTATTTTTCCTAGGACCATGAGACCATTGAGAGCCTCTAATATCCATTTCAACCTTCAGGGAACTACAAAAAAATCTCCCCATTTCTTTCAATGTTTCAAATCAGCAAATATTTTTGTATAATCATCTTTGGTACACTAAATAATCGATCCACCATACTTTTGGTGTTCATAAAAATGAAGGAGGTATGTCTTAAAATCCTTGTGAAGTTTTCCTCATATTCCCTGATCAAATCTCCTTCCTTTTTCTTTAGACCGATGAACTCCATTTCCATCTTAGTACATAGGGTTCGTGGAAAATATTTATTGAAAAACATTTTCTTGAAATCTTCCAATTCAATGGAATTAATTTCCTCCTCAGAAATTAGGTTCTTAATCAGTTTCCACCACTGATTATCTTACCCATAATAATGATAGACTTTATGCACAACTTTATCTTCTTCTAAGCATAGGAGGACAATGAATATATTCTCAATGGATTTAATCAATTGTTTCATGATGATGGGATCAGAAGATCCACTAATTATGGGATGCCTTTTTCTCATTAAGGATTTGACCGCATATTTATCTCTCTTAGAAGAAAGAGGGTATTCCACATTATTCAAGTTATTTTTGATAACTTAATCTAGTTGATCATGTAATATATTGAAGTTTTGATCACCTGTTCCCATCATATTTTGAATATCATTTGTAAAATAAATACATTTCCTATTACATTGATTGTTGGCATTTTTTATTATATTTTCCATACATTGACTAAGAAAAATAATGTACAATTATGGGTGATTGAATAATTATCTAAGAAGAATATAAAAAACATTGAACATATAAGGATAAACATGAAAATGAAAAATATATCCTAAATTTTGATACCTTGTGTTTCAGTCTAGGTTATCCAATGTGATAGAATTATACCTTGGTTTCTCACTGAAGTTTTCTGGTCTTAGTGTACAAAAATAACTAGACCTTCCTCTAATATCTAATATAGAGACCTTATCCTTTTACATGTATTATTACATTATTTTAAGAATAATTTACCGTAAAATATAACTATAGATCATAAATTCTAGTGTCTTTTAAATATTAGGTACACAATTTGAAAACATAAAAACCAACCTAAAAACTTCTTTTTTTAATCTCCATAATTATTTCCTAATTTATATTTAGATATTAACATAAAAAATGAATGATTTTATAAAAATAATGGTTTCTTAAAATATATTATGGATGGTACATTAAAAGGACTATGAATTCTGAAAGTCCTCTTTAATAGAGCTTTCTAATCAAGAGGATTTGTGAAGGGAATCTTTGTGAAACTTGTATTTCCACATAAGATAAGGATGATCTGATCTAGATGCATGATTTTTGATAATATAAACCTAATTTAGAATAATTATTAAAAAATAATGTAGTGTTACATTGGGGTAAATAGAGAGAAAGTGTAACCCAAAGGAAAAAATTGAGGTTCAAAAATAATTCCTTACCATGTGTCTGAAAGTGTTACACACTTGATATTATTTTACTGGATAACAAAATTAAATCCATTAACTAATTAATGAACAAAATTTTATAAAAGTAATTGATATATCATAATTCTATTAATTTCACTTATGGCCATTTTTATGAGTTATAAGATACAAATACATCATTTGGGAGAAATTGTTTCCTTGGTTTTAATGATCAGTTAATTGTATACATGTATAGGAAATCATGTAAAATGAGAACATTTTTTCAAAAATGAAATTATATGTCATTAATTAAATACTATATGATATAATTATCTTATAAATCATTTGGTTATATGGTATGAGGATGAACCATTAGAAAACTATTTATTGATAATTGTTTAGGTTAATTTTTTGCGGTTTTTGATCACAACAAACTCGTTTGGTTTTATAATTTATAATTATGTATATAAAAGGGTTCTAGAGTATTATATAGGCTATAATACATATATTATAATCTGGTTTAACCATAAAAATTGTTTTATGAGTAGTCTTGAATGTGGTAATTGAAATTGAAAACTTTTTCATCCTTGAAGGTGATAAATTAACACATTAGAGGCGTTGTTTCTATTTTATGTACAAAAGGAGATGATAAATAAATAAAGATGGATTATTACACTAGAATATTAAAATTCTAGAATATTTAAGGTACTATATTTATCATACCATTTGGATGAGTGGAGGTTAGGATAGAATAGTAAAAGAAGAGAACTTGAAAAGAAATAAAAAGAAAATAAAGAGGATTTTACCTCTTGAATCATTCTTCTAGAGAACCTCCATAGGGGGATTTGTTTTGGTCTTTTGTTGAAAAAAAAATCACTCATGACATGGGTAAATGTTTTGGGAAGATATTTGAGTATAATTTGGACAATCCTCAAAGCATGAAAGGTTTGAGGAGAAGGGGTGGTGAGGGGTGGTATTTATAGGGGAGGATAGGGGTGTTTTCTCATTATTTTATTCATTAGTTTATTATTTTTCTCAATAGAAGAAATATTGAGATTTATAGTGACTAAATAAAATAATTATTGCATGTTTTTTCAAACTAATGGTCACTTACATCATCCATTAATCAAGCATGGCTCAAAAATTCATTAATTTACTTATATTGTAAATTATCGTATTTCACTATTCACCAAAAATTCAAAAATATTAGAAAAATAGAAGAATTTACCCTAACCATTTTTTGACTTTTTGAATTAGAAAATGGACCTAATTTTATGATATTAATTTTATAAAAATGATAAATTTAATTTTTAATTAAAGTCATCATTTATTAGGAAAATAAAAAAATTAAAATTGTAACTGATTTTATAACACTTTGAAAAATTAATCAAGATATTATAAAATTATATTATAATAATAATAAAATGAAACATTAATTTATGAATACAGTTAATGAAACTAATTTTTTTAAAATCATTATTTTAATTATTAAAATTAATATAAACATTTATGTTTTATAAAAATATTAGCACATAATAGTTTCTAAAACAAATATTAAATTATACTATGATATGATTATATCATATTTTAATTTATAAGATACTTAAATTTTATTTATACTTTCATTATTGAGGTTACTATTCTATTAGCTGGTTTACTATTCATAAGTGTCACGAACCGAATCTGGTCGCCGCCCAAACCGGCACCAAACCCAGCTCGTGACATGACCCGAGGGGCTTTCCCTATCCCCACGGGCTGGCACAAGTGCCCGGGTATCATTTATTTAGGTTTGGGAACAATTTACCTGAATATGAAGGCATAAACCATTAAAAACAATCAATAAACTGAATCTGAAAAATTTATACCAAATGATGTTTAAACAAAAACCAGAACTGAATACATAGGTTTAGAGTCAATACAAAAGGTCCAAAGACACAATGGAACAGAAACAAAACAGTCCCATGGACTCCACATGACAAGGGGTCATCACCCCCAAGTCGTCTCCACTGCTCCTCCTCAAGGATGAGGACTAACACCCTGAACCGCCATCACCCTTAGCCTTTCCTTTACCTGGGTCAAAAAAAAGGTCTACTTACACCCAAGGGGTGTAAGTAGGGTTTGAGCCTAATCCCAATAGGATACCACCCTATGATTCCAAGGTGTATGCAATACAAGGTGAAAAAGCAAGCAGTTTTAATATGCAATTAAAAGCGGTGATAAATTCCACAAAATGAAACATTAAATTGAAAACATTTTTCAAGATAAAACTTTCAGAATGTTAACACATTTAAATAGGAATATTAGATACTGCATTATAATTCCAAAGACACCCAAATACAAGGTCAAATACCACCAATCCACTGAGCAACAAAACCGGGAACACCCCTAGGCACTAGATAGTCTTAGGCCCCATGTACCTCGTACCTCAGTGTAATGCAACCATAGTAAAATTCTTTCTCGTGCACGAGCCACTAGTAGGGAACATACCCATAACCTAGTGGTCCCCAATAATCATCTAGATAGTTTAGTTAGAGTTTTCGTTATCCAAATTCTAAGTGAAACAGGGACAAAACCCATCCGGTCCACTAGCCGTACTAGTACAAATCCGCCCCACCTAGGTACCCGGGCTTCCCCCTTTGTGCTCAAACAATTTCAGGATATAACACTTATCCATTTTAATGTAAAACACCACTACTGGTCACATACAGCAAATACAGTAGCTATCTCATTTCATACCACTTAAAACACACAACAAACTCTTTGAATTTGAATAAATCAATTTCTCAAAATCTCGTGTAGTTTTGCACACAAAACCCCTTAAGAAACCCACTTTTACATGATTTTCACACTTGTAAGTTACCAAAACAGTAAAGGCATCCCAATAAATATAAATTAAAACAAAAAAATAAATTTTTGGGCATCCCCATGTTAAACAAGAAGTGTTATCTTTGTAAAACCTTCATTTTCACACAAAAGGGGAACCAAAACTTCACTTTCTTTACGAACACAATTAAAACCCATTTTTTGCAGCAATTGCCAAAGGGGATCAAAATTATAAACAGTATTTTATGCCTTATTATAGATCAGTAAAAACAACTAAGTATTTATAGGGCATCCCCAAATAAACAAACAAAACACTTCTTTGGAAAACCCCCAATTTCACACCAAATTGGCATTTTAAATTCAATTGCAATAGAAACATCATTAGAACCAATTTTTGCAGAAATAATAAAATTATATAAATCTGAAAATATGATAAATACAGCATGATAATACACAAAGATTGCATCAACATTGGAATCACCTACCAAATCAAATGAAACCATTGAATCCTTTGTGCGAAAACACAAACGCACCACCGCCACACCTCAAGAAGGGTAGATCAAACCTAAAAATAGAAAATTGGACAAAGAAAACCCAAGGTTAAACCTTAGGTTAGAACCCCTACCCACTGGTCATTGTTCACTTCAATAAAAAGGGAGGAAACCCTAAAAGAAATAGAATGAAACCCTAATCAATTTGAAAGGGGAAAAAAATGGACAAACTTACTTGAGAAATCTAGAATGAATCTCCCCAAAACACCAGTATCTGAAATTGAAAACGACCAAAACTCAGGGGATGTTCTCACAAGAATTATTAGGTCATTTAGGAATTGGAATGGAGGGAAAATAGTATGAATTGAGAGAGTTATGATTGAATGAACATACCTCATCAAATCTGCCCGATTTTAGAAACCCTAAGTTGTTTGTCCCTAACTCGCGATCCTAAGAGCTCCAAAGAGGGGGGGTAAAGAGGTTGGGGGAGCGGCTGGGTGTAAGGGCCGCATATGAGGCTTGTAATCACTGAAAAATACTTAAAATGGAATAAGTTACTAAATAAATAAAATTAAGTTTTAAAACTAGATATGGGCTTCCGGGCAGGCCCAATCCCTTAAATAAAAACCCAACTAAACCATGGTTATGGATTTCCAAAGGCTCCATATTTTAATTTTAGTGTTAATATATCAGGGGAGGAAATTTAGGAGTTGGAATGAGTGAAAAATATTAAAAAATGAATATGTTATAAAAGAATCAAAATTTATTTTTTAATCTGGAATTGGGCTCATGGTTTGGCCCAATTCACGAAAACTCACCTATTCTCCATAAAACTATTGGAAATCCCCAAAACAAAGCATTAATAGAAAATTAAAATAAAAATAAATTTAAAATAAGATATGTATGTGACAATTATCCCCACCATAAAAACTTTCCGCCCCGGAAAGTCACAGCAAGACCAAATCAACAACCAAACCCAACTGAGAAACCAAGAAGTACTCCCTTGCCAGGTTTCTTCCCCAAAGGCCAAAACTCCTCCAGTGATCAATGAAGGAAGGAATACTCTCACAAATCAAACTTACCCCACTTTCCTAAAACCATCAATAACATTCAGGCTTTATCCCAAATAAAAACTCCTCAAACACAATCTGAATAATACTCAAGCAATTCACCCAAACGAACAACAACTTTGAACAAGGTTACACTTACCATACTTTAACTAAACCATTGGGTGCTCTCCGGTCCCAATGTTTACTCAAGAATGATGTTGGTATCTAGATAGATCTGAACGAGACTATCTATACCAAGCCAAGACCATGGAAAAATCTAAGTTACTGGTACGGGGGGACACAAATACGCTCCCCACCATAAGAGATAACCAATTTTTTTTAGACATAATCAAGAGACTAACAGGGGGAGGACTAAATGGACTCACCGGTAAAAGGATATACTTCCATCAGAAATTTACAAAAGAAATTATATAAGACTCATAGTGGGTCTCCCCACCATAAGAACCAATCATCTTAACCAACCAGCACTGGCCAGTAAAGAAAGACCCCAAAATTTAAAGAGTTGGGGCGACCACATGGTTAGTTTGCACGGTTTGGGAAGCCATACACTAATAGTTGGGATCCTTCTTTCCGCATGGTTTTCTGGGGCATGGTCACTATTATCCAAGTGAAACTGTGTTCACAAACAGTGTAGACAAACTTCAAACCTTTCTCTAAAGACTCAGTGGAAACGAAAAGGGGGAGGAAATAACATTAGGTGATGACATGGGCACATGGCCCTCCACCTATTTCCACCGAACATGGACAACAGAAGAATGATTATGACACCATAGGTTTAAAATCTTCCTAACTTTCATACTGAGGAAATGACTTTGTACAAGGGTTTAAATGACCCTGCGATTTCCCCTGACTATGAGCCAGCTTCTCTCCGAGACCTATGGCTGGAGCTCAAATGATTGAAGCATCTTCAGCCTCGCAGTTAGGCTTTGGAAACCCCATGAACGATAATTCTTCTTTCAATAAAACCAACAACTACAACGCAATCCCAGATAAGTTTTCCAGACATAACACATTCCAAACTCACTTTACTCGATCCTGATATTTCACTAAAACAAGGGCTAAGAAGATACACACACATCACACCTTGTTTCTTTAGGTGAGAAACAATAGAAGTAAAGAACACCAACACTCACCTTCGTCTAAAATTGAAGATTTTGAAGTTTTTCCAAGGGAGACATTCTCCCAACATAACAGGGACTCTCATAGGATTTCACGACATTCACCTATATGGTCAATCGAGCACATGACATCATAAGGCATCACCGAACATGACCATTGTGACTGATATAAACAATTCATGGAGAGAGACCTTATACAACATCCCCAAACAACACACAATTCTATAAAGTGGCCACAATATCCTATCGTGACCATATTTCCTACACCGGTGGTTTAACATGAATTAATGCATCAAAGAAACTTTGAAGAACCCAAAGGTCCTCTTAGACACCATCGAGACACTCATCCACACTTACAACCCTAGAACACATCCACCTTCGACGTATCAGGAAACATAAGAAACTAAGGTCTCTATCAACCTTCCATGAGCACTCTCCCGTTACAAGAGGATCTAAAAATAAAAGAAAGGAAAGGGTGTAGACTCAATCTAAAAATCTCAAGAAAAAATATTCCTTATATTGATCAACTGGAGGATCTTCAAAAGGAAAAACAATCCGGGTTTCACTTTAGTTGTGCACTAACCATTAATGGGGTGTACCTTATCCAACAATTGAACCAAAGGACCCAACCAAGATGGTCTATTGGTCACGATATACCACAATCCAGATCCAAACACATGAAGGGAACCACCACAAAGTCATCCCAAAACATTTTTCAAAAGAGACCACTAATCGTCCCTACAACATAGCTCACCGACCAAACACAAACCCAAAACACAGTTCAAACAGGAGGGGTTCTTGGACTCAAAACATCCCACAACATCAAAATTATCAAAAACCCATAATACAAACTATACCAAACTATTCATCAATACATCATGTTTTTCATTAAAACTATTTCTTTGAAAACAAACGGTTTTTCCGTAAGCGTATCCACCAATGGTACCCCATGGGCCTCACACATTCATGTTTTTGTGTCACACCGGGCACCCTCCTCATAACCATCCCAGCACTCATCCAGTCTTTCCATCAACCATCCATCATCCCATATAACCCCATTCATGTGGTCACTCATGGAAATACCAAAGGTTAAAACAAAAATTCCTTCCACTTTTCAAAAACAAAATGCTCAACCAACCCAACCTTTTTCTCAAAACTGCTAACAATGAGATCAAAATACCAATTCACATCTTATAAAACTTTTCATAAGGACACAAACATTTAAAAAAGAACTCACTTTCAAGTTATTCATATCAATTTCAAAACATCTCATCCCATTAAAACACCCTTTAATCATTTAGAAAACTATATAGGAAACACTTTTGAAAACCAACTTCAATATGGTTTCGAATTTCAAAATAGGTGTAAGCATACTATTTTCCATTTCAAAACAATTCTGAAAATTCAGTTCCACCATTTCATAAATCAAAACATTCCATATTTATTTGAAAATCATTTCAAAAAAACTTTACAATTCTTAAAACCAAGTCAGTTTAAAACCAAAGTTCCAAGATTTCAAAATTAAAGAACACAAGACAATGTGAGAGGAAACTAGTTTCAGTGGATGACTTGGACATATGGTTGGCGGCCATATTCCAATCACTTCACTGTCACAGAGAGTGTTCTAGGGAATATCCCCAGCTCCACATGGCTTGCCAGGCCGTGCGAGCTTACTGAGACCATTAACCCAACTCTCTTTTCATTTCCCCTAACCATCATTAAAACAAGAAAACCAAAGGACTTAGATAAATCCTGACTTACCTAGGAAACTTTTATCTTGTCATGAGGTGTGGTGATCAGGCACACTACCCATAACTATAATACCAAGTCCCTACAATCTTAACTTCATGATATGCTGACTCTTCCCGAAATAACATGACCCAAAGAGTTAACATGAACCTGCTCTGATACCATTTTTTCATGAACCGAATTTGGTCTCCGCCCAAACAGGCACCAAACCCAGCCCGTGACATGACCCGAGGGGCGTTCCCTATCCCCACGGGCTGGCATAAGTGCCCAGGTATCATTTATTTAGGTTTGGGAATGATTTACCCGAATATGAAGGCATAAACCATTAAAAACAATCAATAAACTGAATCTGAAAAATTTATACCAAATGATGTTTAAACAAAAACCAGAACTGAATACATAGGTTTAGAGTCAATACAAAAGGTCCAAAAACACAATGGAATAGAAACAAAACAGCCCCATGGACTCCACATGACAAGGGGTCATCACCCCCAAGTCGTCTCCACTACTCCTCCTCAAGGATGAGGACTAACACCCTGAACTGCCATCACCCTTATCCTTTCCTTTACCTGGGTCAAAAAAAAGGTCTACTTACACCCAAGGGTTGTAATTAGGGTGTGAGCCTAAGCCCAATAGGATACCACCCTATGATTCCAAGGTGCATGCAATACAAGGTGAAAAAGCAAGCAGTTTTAATATGCAATTAAAAGCGGTGATAAATTCCACAAAATGAAACTTTAAATTGAAAACATTTTTCAAGATAAAACTTTCAGAATGTTAACACATTTAAATAGGAATATTAGATACTGCATTATAATTCCAAATACACCCAAATACAAGGGCAAATACCACCAATCCACTGAGCAACAAAACCGGGAACACCCCTAGGCACTAGATAGTCTTAGGCCCCATGTACCTCATACCTCAGTGTAATGCAACCATAGTAAAATCATTTCTCGTGCACGAGCCACTAGTAGGGAACATACTCATAACCTAGTGGTCCCCAATCATCATCCATATAGTTTAGTTAGAGTTGTCGTTATCCAAATGCTAAGTGAAACAGGGACAAAACCCATCCGGTCCACTAGTCGTACTAGTACAAATCCGCCCCACCTAGGTACCCGGGCTTCCCCCTTTGTGCTCAAACAATTTCAGGATATAACACATATCCATTTTAATGTAAAACAGCACTACTGGTCACATACAGAAAATACAATAGCTATCTCATTTCATACCACTTAAAACACACAACAAACTCTTTGAATTTGAATAAATCAATTTCTCAAAATCTCGTGTAGTTTTGCACACAAAACCCCTTAAGAAACCCACTTGTACATGATGTTCACACTTGTAAGTTACCAAAACAGTAAAGGAATCCCAATAAATATAAATTAAAACAAACAAAATCAATTTTCGGGCATCCCCATGTTAAACAAGAAGTGTTATCTTTGTAAAACCTTCATTTTCACACAAAAGGGGAACCAAAACTTCACTTTCTTTACAAACACAATTAAAACCCATTTTTGCAGCAATTACCAAAGGGGATAAACATTATAAACAGTATTTTATGCCTTATTACAGATCAGTAAAAACAACTAAGTATTTATAGGGCATCCCCAAATAAACAAACAAAACACTTCTTTGGAAAACCCCCAATTTCACACCAAATTGGCATTTTAAATTCAATTGCAATAGAAACATCATTAGAACCAATTTTTATAGCAATAATAAATTTATATAAATCTGAAAATATGATAAATATAGCATTCTAATACACAAAGATTGCATCAACATTGGAATCACCTACCAAATCAAATGAAACCATTGAATCCTTTGTGCGAAAACACAAACGCACCACCGCCACACCTCAAGAAGGGGAGATCAAACATAAAAATAGAAAATTGGACAAAGAAAACCCAAGGTTAAACCTTAGGTTCGAACCCCTACCCACTGGTCATTGTTCACTTCAATAAAAAGGGAGGAAACCCTAAAATAAATAGAATGAAACCCTAATCAATTTGAAAGGGGAAAAGAAATGGACAAACTTACTTGAGAAATCTAGCATGAATCTCCCCAAAACACCAGTATCTGAAATTGAAAACGAACAAACTCAGGGGATGTTCTCACAAGAATTATTAGGTCATTTAGGAATTGGAATGGAGGGAAAAGAGTATGAATTGAGAGAGTTATGATTGAATGAACATACCTCATCAAATCTGCCCGATTTTAGAAACACTAAGTTGTTCGTCCCTAACTCGCGATCCTAAGAGCTCCAAAGAGGGGGATAAAGAGGTTGGGGGAGCGTCTGGGTGTATGGGCCGCATATGAGGCTTGGAATCACCAAACAATACTTAAAATTGAATAAGTTATTAAATAAATAAAATTAATTTTTAAAACTGGATATGGGCTTCCGGGCAGGCCCAATCCCTTAAATAAAAACCCAACTAAACCATGGTTATGTATTTCCAAAGGCTCCATATTTTAATTTTAGTGTTAATATATCAGGGGAGAAAATTTAGGAGTTGGAATGAGTGAAAAATATTAAAAAATGAATAAGTTATAAAAGAATCAAAATTTATTTTTTAATCTGGAATTGGGCTCACGGTTTGGCCCAATTCACGAAAACTCACATATTCTCCATAAAACTATTGGAAACCCCCAAAACAAAGCATTAATAGAAAATTAAAATTAAAATAAATTTAAAATAAGCTATGTATGTGACAATAAGGGTCATATTACTATTAAAAAGGTCAAGTTACTTTTCCATTGGTATAGTTTTCTTAACTTCTAGAAATAACTCTTGTTACATTCATTCTTAATTTATAAAGTTTGTATTGTGTTATATAAGTAATTTTATGAGGTTTATACTATGTGACATAATTATAATAATGTAACTTTGACTGATAAAATTTGGGTCATTACATTCTTCCCCCCTTATGAAATTTCTCCATCAAAATTTCATTTGACATTATAAGTTGAAAACATGTGAGGGTACTTATCCTTCATATATTCTTTCGGTTCCCATTTTCCATCTTCATAATTATAGTTCTTACATAGTAATTTGACCAGGTGAGTAGTCTTATTGCATATAACATTATCTCTACGATCCAAGATCATCACTGGATGCTCTTCAAAAGATAGATCATTTTTCAAATATACCGCATTTTAATTAAGCACATGTGAGGGACATGTTATGTTCTTTATCAAGAAGGATACGTGGAATAAATTTTGTACTTGAGATATGGTAGGTGGAAGTGCTATTCGATATGACACATCTCTAACACCATTAAGGATCTTGAAGGAATCGATGTACCTGGGACTCATCTTTCATTTCATCCCAAATATCATGATCAAATTCCATGTAGATATGTGGAGGAATACAATGTCTCCAACCTTAAACTCCAGGTCTTGTTGACGATTGTATGCATAACTCTTTTATTAAATTTGGGAATCCCAAATATGATAATGAATGGTCTTCACCTTTTATACCATTTATTTGATCATTTTAGGTCCTAGCAGCTTTTGTTCACCAACCGTATCCCAGCATGCCAATTTACATAATCTTTTCCCATAAATGGATTCAAATGGATCCATTTGGATGCTCAAGTGTGAACTATTACTGTAGAAAAACTCAACCAAAGGAATATGTTCGTCTCATCCTCCTTTTAAGTCCATATAGAATGCTCTCAAAATTTCTTATTTTGTCTAATAGTATTCTAAAATTGGCCATTAATTTGAGAATTATAGGCCATACTAATATTCAACTCATTGTTCAGAGCACGTTGGAGATTTCCCAAAACATGGAGTTGAATCTCGGATATCGATCAGATACAATTGATAGTGGTAATCCATACAGCCTTATAAATTATTTAATGTATATCCATGCCAAATTATCTAGTGATAACTTCTCTTGAATTATGATAAAGTGAGTTGTATTTTTGTGATTATCCACAACAACCCATAGAGCATTGATTCCTCTGGATGTCGTTGGAAGTCCCGTGATAAATTCCATGATGATGTTTTCTTGTTTTCATGTTAGTATGGGTAATGGTTGAATCATATACTTGGAATTTTTCCTTTCGTTTTCCACTTATTGACATACTAGGAAAATTGATGTATATTTATAGGTATCCTTATTCATATTGTCCCGACAATAGTGCCCTTAGAGATCTCAATACATCTTTGTCCTCCCTCGGTGAATAAAGATGGTTGTGTTGTGTGCATCATTCAGAAGAACTTTCTTTATCTATTGATTAGATTGTACACATAGTCATGAACCAAATCTCACAACTCCTTCCTTGTCCATTTTGAACTCTGGGTGTTTTCTATTTATGATATCTTCCACCATTTTCTCAATTTTCTCATCATTTCCAAGTGAATACTTTATTTTCTTCATAATTTATGGTTTGAAAATCATTTGAGAAAGGATTGATTATGTTATTTCCTTAATGATTCCAATTTTTATCCTTTGAAGTTCTAATAAGATTGGATCTTTCTCAATTCTCGTTATTTATAAAGATATAGTATCCTTTCTACTTAGATCATCCACTACCTTCCATACCTTACCAAGATGGTTGTGGATTGAGTAGTCATAATCCTTTATGAGATATAACCATCAAAACTTGTGCATATTAATATCCTAATGTGTACATATATATTTGAGGCTCTTATGATCAGTATATATCTCACACTTCTTCGCATATACATAATTCCACCATATTTTCCACAAAAAGATCATAACTTCCAACTCCAGATCATGCTTGTTATATTTTTTCTCATTGATTTAATACTGAATTGAAGTGTATGCTATTAATTTTTAATTTTTTCTTCATTACACAGCCTAATCCTTTTTTTAAGTGTTTATATACACCACAAAGACTTCCCCACTTTCTGAATGTGTGAGTATCGGTGCAGTTATAAACCTATTTTTTAACTCTTTGATGAAGTCTTGACATTCATTGGTCCAGAAAAACTTCACAACTTTCCAAATAAGCATGGTTATTGGGTCTTCCAACCACAAGATGTTCATGAAAAATAGTAGTTAATACCCATCTTGGACAAGGAAACTAAGTATCGCCATTACATATGTTTCCCTAGGCCACTCTTAATTTTCCTTTGTCTTAGAAGGGTCCATATATATTCCTTTTCTAGTGATAAAATTCCCCAAAAAGGATACTCCATCCATCTAGAACTCACATTTATTGTACTTTACATATAGCTTCTCCCTTCAAAGAGTTTTCAGAATAATATTAAAATGCTCATAATTTTATTCTTTTCTCTTGGAGTATATCATAATATCATTAATAAAGACTACCATAAATTTTCTAAGGAAATCTATAAAGAATCTAATCATTAAATCCAAGAAAATTTCTAGAGGATTAGTGAGTCGAATGTAATTACTATGAACTCATAGTGTGCATACCTCGTTCAAAAGGGAATATTGGGAATATATTCATTCCTCACCTTTAGTTGGTTATATGATGACCAAATTTCCACCATAGCAAAATAATTTCCCCTATATAGTTGATCAAACAAGTCATCTATATCTGGCCAGGGATACCTTGTCTTTACCATGATTTTATTTAGATCTTCAAAATCGATGTAGAGGTGCATGGATCTATCATTCTTATTGAAAAAATAGGATTGTTGTACCCCATAGTGAAGCACTCAATATTATAAAACCCTTGTCTATATTCTCTTGTACCATATTCTTTATTTTTTCCAACTCAACATTGGTCATTCTATAAGGTGACTTTAATATAAGTAGATATCCAAGAAAAAGTTCAATTGAGAAATCAACCTCTCACTCAAGAGAAAGACCACTCAATTATTTATGGAATACATCAGTGCAATACCTCATGATGGGAATGTCTTGGAGCATGATTCTATCATTTATCTCAATCATTTTGAGCTAGATATGAATTCGCATAAGGAAACAATATCCACAATTGATATGATGATTCTAATAAAGATTAATCCTCCACATTACACTTATACAAAATTGTATGTTTCTTTCAGATGTGAAGAGTGGTCTCCCTTATTTGATAATTGATGTTTTCTTTATATAAAGATATCTAATCCATGACAAATATATCATCAAACTTCAAAAAATTAAGTAAGAAAATATTTTACAGGAGGTTCAGTCCACAAAAATTAATTGGGGGGGATTTATAAACATTCGATGCAATAATTTCCCCATTTTGTATTCTCATAGATAACTCAACCTCCATATTTTGAGGGGGTGATTGAATATTTATACTAAAATTTAAATATGTGAATGAATTAATAGAACTATAATCAAATAGTACATTCTGTATTCTTGAATGAATAATCAGTGTACCTATCACTACATCACATCCAGGTCCCACCTCAATAGTAATGATAGCATATTTTTGTTGATTTCCTCCAACAACCATTGTCTTAGGGGATTGGTTCACATAATTACCATGTTTATTTTAGTTGAAACACTACACTATAAGATAAGTGTCGATATGAACCTTTATTTATTCATCTTCATTAGTGGGATTCTTCATATCCCTTTGGCAGTTATTATCCATATGCCCTTATCTTACACATTTTAATCATTTCTTGGTTCCTATTAAACAGTTTCCAAGATAATTATTCCCACACTTTTTTAAGGTTGTATGTTTGGTCTTCCTTTGATCATGGGATTTATCTATTTATTTACCAACATTATAATCCATTTTATACTTATATTCCTTTATCCCATGATACCATTAATTGTCTCTGATATCCATTTCAACCTTAAGGGAACAAAACACAATCTCCCCTAGCTTTCAAAGTTTCAAATCACCAAATATTTTAATAGAATCAGCTTTAGTACACTAAAGCAGTGATCCACTATACTTTTGGTGTTCATGATAAATATATATTCTTGTATTTCAATCCTTTTGAATCTTTCCTTGATTATCCTGATGGAATTTTATTCTTTTTTCTTTAGTCTAATAAACTCCCATTTTATCTTAAGATGGAGGGTTTGGGGAAAATATTTATTGAAAAATATATTCTTGAAATCTTCCCATTCTGTGTAATCAATTTCCTCCTTGTACATGTTGGTCTTAATCAGTGTCCACCACTAATCAACTTACCCATAAAAATGACAGACTTCCAGTACAACTATCTCTTCTTCTGATCACTAGAGGACAACGAATATATTCTCAATGGAGTTAATCAATTTTTTCGCGATCATAGGATCACAAGATCCAATAAATATTGGATGCCTTTTTCTTATGAATAATTTTACCATAACTTTATTTCACTTAGATGAAGGAGTGTGTTCCACATGATTCACGTTAATATTCATAATTTGAGCTAGTTGAGAAAGTATTATCATGAAGTTTTAATCACCTGTTCCAATCATATTTAGAATATCATTAGAAAAATCATCATATTTCATATCAAATTGATTGTTGGAATGTGTTATTATATTTATATACATTAACTATGAAAAATAAAGTACAATTATGGGGACTTTAATACTTATATAATAAGCACATAAAAAATAAAACATTGAACATCGAATGGTAAACTTGTAAATGAAAATTATATCCTAACTTGTAACACCCTATGTTTAAATCTAGGTTGTACATTTTGATAGAATTATCCCTAGGATTATCACTTTAGTTTTCTAGTCCTAATATAAAAAAATGAATATAACTTTGTTTGATGCATAATATAGTGACCCTATCCTTTTACACACATTATTACATGATTTTAAGCATAATTTACCATCAAATACAACCAAGGGGCATAAATTCTAGTGTATTTGGAAGATTAGGTGCATAATTTAAAAAAATTAAAACCAAATTAAAAAAATATTTTATTTAATCTCCATAATGATCTCTTAACTTCCATTTTACTCATACATCTTTATAGGATTACCTAGGGAATACATGAACAAAAGGGATGAGATAAAAATTTTATTAAGGGAATAAACATAGGAATAAAACATAGAGCATGGGTTAGAGGGAATAACATGATGAAAAAAGGCATGAAACATGAATAAATATAAGGAAGAATAAAATTTATAACCTAGGATCATATAAAAATGACATCATTGGAATTTTCTAATATCATATAACATTATATAAACATGATCCAAGGATAAATGCCAAGACTATGTCACGTGGTTGATAAATTCCCATAAAGGAATCAGGTTCACTTCTTATCCCAAAATAAAATCCAATAAGTCTAAACATTACCAAATGTATTTGAGTTCTATCTGGGCACACCCATCATACCATGTTCATGAATATGTGTTCAAATGAATAATCAAACATAAACATATGTTTTACCCATGGAATGAAATGGGCATCATAATCATATCATAAGGCATAACCCAATCGTGTATCATGAAGGGGTCCATGAAATAATGGATTTTAAACATACATATATATTAATAAGGTAAAATAGGAATATATTATGGAAATTTAGGTCAAAATAAAGTGAAAACATATAAAAATAATGTTTTAGAGACATTAGAAATCAAACATTTTAGTGTGGTTTGAGGAAAATATTAAGGATTCTTTAAAATAGAAAATGAATAATTGTTTGTATAAAACTATAAATGAACCAAGATGGTTATTCATGAAAACATTATTGATTTTAGAAAATTAATGGTGTCTTGAAATATTTTATGTATGTTACATTAAAACATGTAATAATTTAGAAAGTACACTTTAATAGGGATTTCTTATCGGTAGGATCTGAGAAGGGAACCTTTATAAAACATGTATATCCCTATAAAATAAGGATGATATGATCTGGATTAATGATCTTGGAACATATACACATAATTTATATTAATTATATAAAATTAAATAAGTGTTACATTGGGGTAAAGAGAGAGAAAGCGGAACCTAAAGGAAAAATGGAGGTTTGAAATGATTCTCCTACCTTGTGTCTAGAAGTCTTCTTCACTTGATATTAATGTACTAGATAATCAAATTAAAACTATTATTTAATTAATTCATAAACTTTTATACATTAATTTTACATACTATAATTTTATTAATTCCATTTACGACCCTTTGGATTAGTCATAAGATACAATTTCATCATTCGAGAGCCTTCATTTCCTTGGTTTTCATGATCGATAAGTGTATACATGTATGGGAAATCATGTCAAATGAGAATATTTTCCTCAAATTGAAATTACATGTCATTAATGAATATAAATAATATTAAATGATATAGTAAATCATTTCTTGATATGGTATGATGATGAACCATTATATAATTAGTTAATGATAATCGTTTAGGGTAATTTTGGTGGTTTTCAATCACAATGAACTCGTTTTGTTTTATTATTTAGTATTATTTGTATAAAATTGTTAAAAACATTAAATATGATGTAATACATATATTATAATCAGTTTGAACCATAAAATTTGTTTTATGAGATTTTTTTAATGATGGAATGGAAATTGAAAACATTGTCTTCCTTGAATGAGATAAATTAACACATCAGAGATGATGTTTTCATTTTTAGTAAAAAGGGGAAGGGGAAAGAAATATTGGTTGATTATCAAATTAGAATAATAAAATTAAATTATATTTATGTTAATGGATTTATCATACCATTTTGAAGAGTGTAGGTGATGAGATAATCAGAAAAGAAAAGAACTTGAAAAAAAATTAAAATAAAAGAAAGAGGATTTTACCTCTTGAATCCTTCTTTTTTAGAACCTCACTAGGGGGATTGGGTTTGGTATTTTATTGAGAAAAAAGGTTCCTATATGTTTGGTATGGTATGTGTAATATTTTTTAGTTTAATTTGTTCATGGATCAAATTTTTTAACGTGTGAGGAGAAGGGGTGGTGAGGGGTGGTATTTATAGGGGTGGAGAGGGGTGTTTTCTCATTATTTTTGTCATTTGTTTATTATTTTTCTCAAGAAAAGAAATAGTTAGGATTATTGTGACTATATAAAGTAATTATTTCATGTTATTTATAAATAATTGTTACTTACATCATCCATGACTCAAGAATGACACAAAAATTCATTAATTTACTTACTCTATAAATTACCATATTTCAATATTCACAAAATTCATATATTTTTGAAAAATCTAAAAGATTTAACCTAACAATGTTTCAATGTTTATAATTCAAAAATGTACTCCATTTTTTGAAAATAATTTTATAAATACGAGAAATTTAATTTTAATTAAAATCATCATTTATTTGGAAAATACCAATTTTAAAATTAGAACTGATTTTATAACACTTAGAAAAACTAATAAAGGTCTCATAAAATTATATTATAGTCATTAGACAACAAAATATTAATTTATGAATAAATTTAATGAAAATAAATTTACTTTTAAATCATTATAATAATTATAAAATTGAAAATAAAAATTTATGTTTTATAAAAATATCTACACTTAACTATTAATTTCTAAAACATTTATTAACTTATTATATGAATTGATTATATTATATTTTCATTTATAAGATACTTAAATTGTATTTATACTTTTATGGGTGAGGTTACTATTCTATTTTCTATTTTACTATTCATACGAATTGTATTACTATTACAAAGGTTTAGTTAGTATTCCATTGGTATATGTTCCATAACTTCTATAAATACATCTTATTTCATTAATTATTAATTTAAATGTTTGTATTATGTTCTATATATGGTTTTATAATCTTTATAATATATTAAATAATTATAAGAAGTGATTTTAAATTGATAAAATTTGGGTTCATTACATTCATATTCATTTCATCCTAGATTAAGTCGTAAAAATAAGAATTTTTCATAAGAATCTCTTCATGGTATAACCCATTAAAGAAAAAAATAGGTTTCATAGAAATTTATAATTAAAAACATAAACCATTAAAAGAAATAATATGGATGGTATCCATGGAATATATTCCTTGTAAGTCATTAGTTACACCGACATATGTCATCTATGATGAAAAATAATTTTGAAAGATCATTTAGAACATTTCTTGAGGGAAGAAAAACACTTTATAAAACATAAAACATTTTGAAAACGTTGTTCATGGAAATTAACTTTTAAAACTTATATAGGATTCATTTAAAATAGTTTAAAACACATTTTAATCATAATTTATTTTCTGAAATCCATTTCTCTGAAAATAATAATTGAAACTTATAAAGGGTGTTTTGAAAATAATTTGAAACAAATTTTAACACAAAATTTTTTCAAAATCCACTTCATATAAAATGAGCTTAAAATATAATTAAAAAATATTTATAAAACATTTTTATAGAATATTTTTTTTTGAAAGAACGCGTATTTCTAACCGAAGAGAGAAATAAATTTATATTTCCTTAAAAACTTTATATGTATAATAAGTTCAAGTGTGGGAAATTAGTACCACTGCATGAATATATCATGAATTACTAAAGGTAATGGAAATTCATGCGAATTCTTGATAGTTAGATCATGAGATTTCAATATTGGAATCATAATCATAAACACTTCTGATTAATGTTGAGATTATAACATAAAATCATTATAACTTTAGTAACTTTGATTCATAAGACCTATGATGGAAAAACATACAGTGAAACATAAAATATCATTAATATTAATTAATTCATGATATTATATTTCAATGGGTTTGTATATGCACCTAGTAAAGGAATATAGATGCATAACATAACATATGTCTGCAAGAAGGAAAATTGAAACAAAATTCCTTTATAGATTTTGTAAATTTGAAACAATAACCCCATGAAATAGAGATCCTCAAATGAATATGAAAATAAAACAATTAATCATAATATTCATAAATTACATTCATGGTAATTATATACACCACATAAATGAAATCGGGGATGAGTATAACATGTGTTTCACAAAAGTAAAAAGTGATATGTAAATACCTTAAGTTTAGTATTGAATTAATTCATACATGTTAAAACCTTCTTTATAATAAATATATGTTTATTATACATCTATATAACAACCATATTCATATATATCCTACCTTATATGATTTTCTTATTACTTTATATAACCCATTTTTTTAACAATCTCATGTTAAGGTTACGTTTTGGGTAATAATCGCTTTGTTTTTTATATAAGTATTGAAATTATATTTCTGGTCTAGTTACTTTTATCACGATTTCATAATTTCTCAAATTTAAACCATGATATTAATATAAAATATATTCATTGTATATTTATTTATAGTAACCCATAAAATTTATTGATATGAAAATAAATACATTGTCCATGGATCACTAAAGACATAATTATATATGAATTATATGAAATAAGGGTCACTTATCATTTATCATATTCTAAATCACTTCCATACACAAAAAATGTAGATTATTTTCATATTATGTATAACACAAATGAAGACTAAAGAGTTTCACAAACATATAGAGTAATCTTTGTTTCTTCGAATTATTTATTTTACATTTCATCAAAATCATTATATTTTTATCTTCATGAATCCCATTACTACTTTAGAATAACATCAATAAGTAATATCAAGTTATTTTAACTAAAATTATTCTCCTAATTCCAAGGAGCATGTTCTTCTTGGCAGTTTCAATGGATTTTTTATTGATAACTGATTATACCATATCACCCCATGTATTTAAGCTCAAATACGTACAATATTACCAATAAATATGATGAAATATAGTCTTTATTTTCCATGATATGTGTTTATTTTATCCCAACTAATGTTAATCCCTTTCCATTTTCTAAATAAATTATCATTATTTGTGATATATTCTTTTATTGGCTGAAATAGTAGAACTCCCTTTGTCATGACTCAACTCTTATTATATTATATATCATTTTATATATTATATAATGCAATTTTATTTTTTATCACACCTCATGGAATTGTATGTTTCATATATTATTATATACCAAAAGTTAAAAATTTATAGCTTTTAAAACATTATATACCATTATTATTGTGTGTGATTCAATAACATAATTTTATATCCACTATCATAACCTATTATATCCCTTTTTAATAATTGTTTATATTTAATTTTATGTCATGTATAGCGGTATGTCTCTATTTAAGTGTGTGATTCATTTAAAACATTCTATTGGAAAATTCTTAACCTAAAATATCCCTTTTTCCTATTGATTTATCGTTTCATCTATAAAAAATGTAGACTTATGTCTCTACATAGTGCATAAAATATCCATGGATCTTGATTTCCAATATCATAGTCTGTGATAGATCATCAGTCCTTATATTATTTCATGATTACAAAATACATCCCAAATGAGAGTAGTGTGATAACTGCACAATTTTTTTTCATTCCATCGATTCAAAACTCCTCTTAATATATTCTAATATTCTATAACATGATGTTTTATGTACTTTCTGTAAGAACCCGGGTTTTTAGAAACAGATCAAATTCCGACCCTATTTAAACTTTTTGACTGGTTTTTGAGAAGTCTGGAAAATCTGGGCAGTTTCTGGAAATTCCCAGACTACACGCCATGTACTTTAAGTACACATTGTGTATGAGTTACCCGAGTGACCAGTCGTGTGCTCGCTGAGTACATGTTGTGTGAAGACCATGTAGAAGCTTCTTACTACACTGCGTGTATTTATAGACATGTCGTGTATCCCTTACCCGTGCGAGGCCAAGTACATGTCGTGTCGTGCCAGGTGTAAATCTCCATCTACACGACGTGTAGTCTTCCTTGACACGCCGTGTACCTTTGTTCTGTGTAGCAGCCAGGTCCCTGGCCGTGTGTTTACCATGTACTCAATCCAAGCCATGTGATGGACTACGCTTAATTCATAGTACAGAAACTCATCTACATAGCGTGTACTTTGGAAATACAATATGTGTACTTTTATTTTTATTTGAGAAATCGGGACGTCGTCACATCTTATTTCCAGAAAAGTCTTCTTCTCCCCCATTGGACGAACCCTTCGTCCGAAAACCGCTGAAAAACTCAAATCCTTCTAGAATCGTCATACGACCTCCATTCTTAGATCCGTCGGTGGCAGTGGGACCGCATCGGAAAGGCTAACCTCGCGCACCCTTCTTCGTCTTTGATCCCTCACCTATTCCTCCGTAGATTCCATCCGAACAAAATTTCCGAATTTGACAGAAATGCAAATCCACCTCTATTCAGACTGATTCAGAGGCTGATATCAATGGAGTGTCATCGTATGAGTACGAGGTGGGTGGTGCATACCTTCTTTCGTGTTTTCATAGACCATTTTGGGGTTGCGACCTTCAGGCGCGATGTGGGTATTGAGCGGAACACTTGTTTATTTATTTTTAATAGTTTACCTACATTGTGGGATGCCTCTGGGTATTCCCTGACCCTTGTTGTGCTTCGGCGGGGCTGGGTTAGAGGTCATAGCTCATTTGGGGCAATTCGAACGGGGGTACCGAAATGCGTATGAATTGGACCATTATTTTAAGTTCCATGTTTAGACTGGTTATTGTATATTTTGAGTTAAACTGCTGAGTTTAATTGTTACATTAATAATGATTTAGGTGCTAGTATGAGACAGCACAAGTTGGTGGAATTTAATTGTTTAGTAATTTCATGTTCTAAGTGATGCTTTGAGTATAGTTATGCAATGTGTGATATTACATGTGCTGAATTTCTTGTTGTGTTGGGTGTGGCCAGACATATATTGTTGAGTGACGGGAATCACTGGTTGGGGATTTTGATCGGGTTACTTTTGGTGGTTGCTACCACGGGATTGGGTGTCATGGACGTCGGTTCAGGCAGTTGGACTGTCGGGTTGGGCTTGGACCGGGTTACTTGGATGGAGAGGCCATTAGACTTGAGTGACAGGTTCGCAGGGACACGAGGTGTCGGAGGTTTTGGGTCTTGGGAACTTATTGAGGTGATTACCGCTCACCAGGTACTTTTGAGTAGTGTGCACACAGATAGACTCTGAGATGAGGTGGTATGGCCACTCACTGGGTAGAGGCCCCTAGTAGATGTGGTTAGGTATATTTGGTTTGGGGGTCCTTTCCATAGGAAGCCACATGGAAGGTGAGGAGCCTTCGAGAGACATCTTGAGGTGGTCAGGTTGTGGGTAGAGGCTCACCGCGATTTGAGGGTAGACATCATTGTCCCTCTGGTTACTATTTGAGGACATGTATTGATGTTCCTCCGGATGTTGTGTCATGGTAAGGTTGAGCTTTCGAGCTGGGTTACGATGGTTGGGAATGTCTTCGGGACGTCGGAACTTGAGACACATGGTGTTAGGTGGCACGAGGTGCCCAGCTACTGACTAGAGATTCTGGTGCTGGCCGAAGCAGGTGACACTTCATCGTGGCTACTGAGCACCAGTGGAGTTTGTGTTTACTTTTGGTCATTGTACTATTTACTGTTTTCCTTATATAATCATGTCTGCCTAAACACTTATATTAGGTACGCACCCTTGGGTGGTATCCTACTGAGACTTGTGTCACACCCTACACGGGCCCTTCGGGATGCGTGTAGACTTTATGAAATTGTGTGCAGGTAGAGGGTCAACCTCAGGAGCTGGACATTAGTGATGTTGGCATGGAGACTAGAATGGAACTTGAGGTTGTGCCTTGCTGGAGTTGCTTTGTTTAGTTTTTCCTTTTGTATCAGCATGCTTACCTTATTATGTATCAACTGTTGATTAGACGTTGGCGCCATTATATATTGAGTTGTATGAATTTTTTTCAATTCATGCCTTGTTTGTTTGTAGTAGTAGTTTCTTGTATTCTTCAGCATGTTGTTCTGTTTACTTTTCGATGTTGTTGTTTCTATATTGCTTCCGCCGGATTATTGGTATTTGATATGTTTCTGCTCTGAAGGTCTGGTTCGAGTCTGCTGAGTCATTTATTTTCCGCTGCATACTTTAGTTTTATACTCAGACCATTACCATTTTTATTCCTCTGAGAGGGTATATCCTCCCCACTATACCTAATTAGACCCTCAATGCTAGTCGGAAACCTTTGTCATTCAGGGGAGGTGCGTCTAATGTAGTTACACCTGACCCATTCGGCACTGTTTAGGTGGCTGGCCGGGTCTGAGTCGTTACAAAGTGGTATCAGAGGAGTTATTGAAAGGGATTTAGTAGAAGTGTTTTTCTGTATACTAATGAGTTTGAGACTTCTCTTTTTATTTCTGCCGGTTTAACTATTTGGAATATGGTATACTGGAGATAGGTGGTTGTTGGAACTGGATTTTGAACTTGTTCTTGGGTGCCTGCATCCCCATGTACGAAGGATGGATTGAGTTGTCGTGGGTGGGAATTTCTATTTTTTTTACTCAGATTATGGTTTATATTTTTTCCACCTCGGTTGTTCACTTGTTGTGTGATGTTATTGATTATGATATGTAAAACTTGGATGGTATGGAAAGGGTTATTTTCTTGTCTTTTGATAGGCACATTTTAGGGTATTTCAATTTCATAACTGCACGTATGCTTTGTGAAGTGATAATACCATGTGAATAAAATCAATTTCCATGATATGTATGCTCTGAAATGTGAATAGTTGAAACTCCTGATAGAATTTCTTGTTTATTGAAATGTGTATGCTATGCTATGTATAGTTTAGAATTGCATGTGCAGGATACTTGGGTCTGGCTCTTATGAGAGCAGGCAGGTACTATGAGTGAGGCAGTGTAACTGTCAGGATTGGGTGACTCGGTCGTCGGGTTTGAGGCAACGTTGGTTGTTAGGATGGGCATGGCCCGAGGTACTATTGATACTTGGCTCTGTTGAGGGTGGGTAAGGATTTCGTGAGGTCGGGATGCCGAGGGCATGGGTTGCGATAGGGGAGAGTAAGTGTAGTTTTTATACACTACCTCATTACTACTTTCCTTATCTGTGTAGAGTATATTGTCATATATATATATGGGTTGTCTGACCATTTATGGTATTCAGCGGGTTACTCCTTCATGACTAGATGGAGCGTCAGGTAGGAGACGATGCAGTGCCGCAGGGTCAGGTTTAGAATCCGGTGCAGGCAGAGCATGAGCTGCAGGTGAAGGCTCAGGTAAAGGATCAGATTCAGGATCCAGTGCAGGCAGGGCAGCAGCCGGGCTTGGCAGCGTTCGGACCGTGGCTTGACGAGCAGCTCCGGACTAGACTGTTATGTGTCTTGTAGGGTATTGACAGAGGAGCACAGGGGGAAGATCCTTCTACGGCACATCTGACGCGGGAGTTCCAGTGGAAGAACCCGCCGCTTTTTCATGGTGAGGGTGGTCCGCAGGCAGCTAAGAACTAGATAGAGAGTATGCAGATGATCTACGAGCAGCTGGATACACCTCCAGGGCAGAGGGTTAATCTGGAGATGTACATGCTGAGAGGATCGATGAAGCGTTGGTGGGATTTGCAGGTTCAGGCTCGTTGGCACGAGGGACTGGCATGGAATGACTTCGAGGAAAGGTTCTTCAAGAACTTTTATCTAGAGATGCTGAGAGAAGAGAGAGATCGGGATTTCTTGAGTATTCAGCAGGGAGATATTTCCATCATGGACTATGCAGCTACCTTCACAGAGTTGTCCCGTTATGCACCTGGTATGGTGAGTGATGATGCAACTAGGGTGAGGTGCTTTGAGGATGGCTTGCAACACACCATTCTGGTTTAGGTGAATATTTTTAGGCTGGGCTCCTTCTCCGAGGCGGTGAAACAGGCACTTATATCAGAGGGAAATGAGAGAGAGAAGTATCTCTTTGGCAGGGTGACAACCCCAGGTGATGGTTCGGGCAGCTGGAAGCGAGGCAGAGACGAGTTCCAGTAGGGCGGGCAGGTCAAGGACTCGGCTAGGCCACCTCGTGGCAGTTCAGCGGTGGTTTGCTTTCAGTGTGGATAGCCGGGACATGTTCGGGCTCAGTGCGATAGGCCCCCGAAGGAGTGTCGGGCATGTGGATAGGTTGGACATCTAGAGAGATTTTGCAGGCAGCCTTCTCAGATAGCTGGCAAGTAGGGACCAGGACAGACTGTGGCGTCAGGAGTTGGTTCAGGTTCGGTACCAGGAGAGGGTAGCCGAGGTTCAGCTGCACGTGGGGGATGTGACATGGATAGAAGGACCAAGCTGAGGGGTCAGTGGCCGGTGACTGGAGCAGCATCGCAGGGAGGTCAGGCATTAGGCAGTCGTGCTTCAGGCCAGGTGCACACTGTGGAGCTGCCATGGATTGAGCAGGCTGGAGAGCCGAAGATGGTGGTAGGTACACCACGGGTGTGGCCATGAGTTTCTTTTCTTTATTTTGGCATGGCCTCTTGAGGTGTGTCTGGTTGAGTGCACGAATTGCACAGTTTACTTGTGGACTGTCTAGAGACTAGTTAGTGGGATTGGAATCATATCAGATGCGTTATATAGTTTATTATATATTCGAGATGTGTGGCATTAGGAGCATCAAGGATGCATGTTACTTGAGGTGTTGTGGGCATCGGGGCATCGTGGATGCGGGTTACTTGAGGTTCATGGCACCAGGTTTGATTTGAGCATCTATTAGATACAGGACCTCAGAGAGGTGGACACCGATGCTGTGAGGGTTACTTTGGGTGTCGAAAGCAACACGTGAGGACCAAGGAGGTGCAGGGGTGATGATTCGTCACGGGAGTACCATGGGTCCGGGAAATAGGTTGTTGGGCCTTTTTTGTTTATTTGATTTGCTTTGAGCTTTTTGGTTGAGACCGAGTAGAAAATCCCTATGGTGGGAGCCCCTTTAGGATTTTAGCCAGTACCTTAGGACCGGGGTAGTCCAGGTTGTTTAACTGGGATGGGCATGTTCGGTGCTATCTCCTGGTTTCGGTTGGTAGCTCGGGGACGAGCTACGTTAAGGTGGAGAGGTTGTAAGAACCCGGGTTTTTAGAAATGGGTCAAATTCCGACCCTGTTAAAACTTTTTGACTGGTTTTTGAGAAGTCCGGAAAATCTGGGCAGTTTTTGGAAATTTCCAGACTACACATCGTGTACTTTAAGTAAATGTCGTGTATGAGTTAACTGAGTGACTGGTCATGTGCTCGCCGAGTACATGTCGTTTAAGGACCGTGTAGAAGTTTCTTACTACACGGCGTGTATTTATAGACACACCGTCTATCCCTTACCCGTACGAGGCCAAGTACATGTCGTGTGGTGCCAGGTGTAAATCTCCATCTACACGGCGTGTGGTCTTCCTTGACACGCCATTTACCTTTGTTCCATGTGGCGGTCGGGTCCCTGGCCGTGTGTTGGCCATGTACTCAGTCCAAGCCGTGTGCTGGACTTTGCTTATGTTGGAGTACAGAAACCCATCTACATGGCGTGTACTTTGGAAATACACGCCGTGTACTTTTATTTTTATATGAGCGATCGGGACGCCGTCACATCTTATTTCCATAAAAGTCTTCTTCTCCCCCGTTGGACGAACCCTTCATCCGAAAACCTCCGAAAAACAAAAATCCTTCCAGAATCCTCATACAACCTTCGTTCTTCGATCCGTCGGTGGAAGCGGTACCACATCAGAAAGGCTAACCCCACATACGCTTCTTTATCTTTGATCCCTCACCTATTCCTACGTATATTCCATCTGAATGGAATTGCTAAATTTGACAGAAATGAAAATCCTCCGCGATTCAGACTGATTCAGAGGCTGATATCAAAGGAGTGTCATCGTACAAGAATGAGGTGGGTGGTTCATACCTTCTTTCGTGTTTTCGTAGACAATTTTGGGGTTGCGACCTTCGAGCGCGACGTCGGTATTGAGAGGAACCCTTGTTTATTTATTTTTAATAGTTTACCTGCATTGTGGGATGCCTCTAGGAATTCCATAACCTTTTTTGTGCTTGAGCGAGGCCGGGTTAGAGGTCATAGCTCGTTTGGGGCAATTCGGACGGGGGTGCCGAAATGCGTATGAATTGGACCATTATTTTAACTGCCATATTTAGACTGCTTATTCTATATTTTGAGTTAAACTGCTGAGTTTAATTGTTAAATTAAGAATGAGTTAGGTGCTGGTATGAGACAACACAAGATGGTGGAATTTAATTGTTTAGTAATTGCAAGTTCCAAGTGATGATTTGAGTATAGTTATGCAATGTGTGATATTGCCTGTGTTGAACTTCGTGTTGTGTTGGGCGTGGCCCGGACATATATTTTTGAGTGATGGGAATCACAGGTTTGGGATTTTTCTCGGGTTACTTTTGGTGGTTGCTACCACGGGATTGGGCGTCATGGACGTTGGTTGAGGCAGTTGCACTGTCGGGTTGGTCTTGGCCCGGGTTACTTGGATGGCGAGGCCATCAGACTTGAGCGAAAGGTTCGTAGGGACACGAGGTGTCAGAGGTGTTGTGTCTTGGGAACTTATTGAGGTGATTACCGCTCACCAAGTACTTTTGAGTAGTGTGCACACAGATAGACTCCGAGATGAGGTGGTACGGCCACTCGCTGGGTAGAGGCCCCCAGTAGATGCGGTTATGTATATTTGGTTTGTGGGTGCTTTCCATAGGAAGCCATGTGGAAGGTGAGGAGCCTTCAGGAGACAGCTTGAGGCGGTCAGGTTGGGGGCAGAAGCTCGCCGCGATTTGAGGGAAGACATCGTTGTCCCTCCGGTTACTATTTGGGGACAGGTATCGCTGTTCCTCCGGATGTTGTGCCATGGTCAGGTTGAGCTTTTTAGCTGGGTTACGATGGTTGGGCGTGCCTTCAGGACGTCGGTACTTGAGACACATGGTGTCAGGTGGCACGAGGTGCCGAGCTACTGACCATGGATTCCGGCGCTGGCTGAAGTAGGTGACACTTCTTGGTGGTTGCTGAGCACCAGTGGAGTTTGTGTTTAATTTTGGGCATTGTACTATTTACTATTTTTCTTATATAAGCATGTCTGCCTAAACACTTATATTAGGTATGCACCCTTGGGTGGTATCCTACTGAGACTTGTCTCACACCCTACACGGGCCCTTCGGGACGCGTGTAGACTTTATGAAATTGTGTGCAGGTAGAGGGTTAGCCTTAGGAGCTGGACTTTAGTGCTGTTGGAATGGAGACTGGCATGGACCTTGAGGTCGTGCCTTGCTAGAGTTGCTTTGTTTAGTTTTCCCTTTTTTATCAGCATGCTTACCTTATTATGTAGAAACTGTTGGTTAGCCATTGGCCCCATTATATATTGATCTGTATGACTTGTATTCAATGCATGCCTTGTTTGTTTTCAGAAGTAGTTTCTTGTATTCTTCATCATGTTGTTCTGTTTACTTTCCACTACTGTTGTTTCTATATTTCTTCCGCTGGTTTATTGATATTTGATATGTTTCCGCTCTACGGGTCTGGTTCGAGTCTGCTGAGTCATTTATTTTTCGATGCATACTTTAGTTTTATACTCGGACCAGTACCATTTTTATTCCTCCAAGAGGGTATAACCTCCCCACTATACCTAATCAGACCCTCACTGCTAGTCAGAATCCTTTGGAATTCAGGGGAGGTGCGCCTAAGGTAGTGACACCCGACCCGTTTGGCACTGTTCGGGTGGCTGGTCGGGTCCGGGTCGTTACACTTTGGGAATTTAATATATGATTTAATATTAATTTTATTTCTTGTATATATATATTTTTTCATTTTGACTAAAATGTAGAGTTTTTTTAGTAGATAAAGTTATTTCAGGAAGAAGATAAGGGTGACGGTGGTATTGTTCTAAAGTAGAGACCAGTGGGTACTCAGTAGGAAACCAATGGGTACCCAATGACATATAAAGAATTCATGGGAGCCTATACCCCAAGAAATGGGTAGGTAATGGACATCAGGTACCCAGTATCTTATGAAACTATTCTTTTATGGGGGTATTTTATTCATTTTATTGTTATAATTTTGATTAAATATTCTTTTTATCTCTTTTTAATTGGATGAATGGTGACTAACATCTTATTCTCCCTTATTTTCTCTCAACATAAATCCTATCAAAATTTCTAAACTCTCAACATATATTCAATCCATAAATTAAATTTTATTTCTTATATTTAGGTTAAGGTACTTCCTAATAATTCTCATTATATGATCTCTAATTTTTTTTAAATGTCCCTGTTATCTTATAGTCTTGTAATTTAGATAAAATCTCGTGATTTTTCAAGAATCAGATGTCTATTATTTGTGATAAGTTGCTATTATTAATTTTAGATTTAAACTTGAACCTATCCTATGATTTAATCTAAGTTTCATGTGAAAATGTTTGTTTGTTAAATGATAATTTGAAATAGTTGGTATAAATAAACATCTAATATATATAGATTTTATTAAAATTAAATATATTTGTTATTATTATGATAATGATGTTTCCCTTTGAGATGAAATTATTTTATGAAATAACTATTATAAGTATTATTATTAATGTAAACTATTAATCTAGGAAATATTTGATATAAATTCATGAATAATCTTTAAATGGAAAATATGATTGATTTATAAATTAAATCATAATAAATTATGTTTTAATATGATCTATTGTGTAGTTTAGTTGTTTGAATTACTTTCTTATGATATGTGTTGATTATTTTATGAGTGATATCATGAATAATTGTAACTATTGTTTAAGATAAATTATTATCTAGTGTTTTCTATTGTTAAATGATGATGATAATTAGGTTTATTCATAGGTTATGTTACACCATGGATATATTATATAATTTTATAGGCTATATTATATCACAGACATATAATGAATTTACATAGTCTTTGATACACCATAGACAAATGGTTTATTTCAATACACTATTCCATGTCATTTATGAGAGGTGATTTGATTAGTTATATTAGTTATATTACACTTTGGACAGGGTATATCCATTAGCTATGTCATTCCAAGGATATGAGTTACATGATATTCATTACTATTTCTATATTTCCATCAAGGTTGAGCATCATGGTATCATATTTAGAACATAATAGATCTATATATTTGATTGTTTTGATTTTATTAGTGAAAATAATGATCATAAATAATTTTAGATTTACATATGTATACTAATTATTTCAGGGAATACTTTTAAGGCCAATTGGTGGTATCTAACTAATATATACTCATTCCCTTTAAATACACATATCATATACATGTATAATTAATGTCACAAGGTATAGGTAATAAAAGGGCCATGTAATAGATAGTTGAGTGAATAAGTGAATAGAAATATGGATACTAGGTGATTGGTAGAGTTTGAGACTCATTTTGGGAGATATAATATGTTCATCATGTTTATTTATTTTAGTTTGGTTTTGAAACTCCTATTACATTGTGATACTTAAGTTTTTTATAAAAATATTATAAAATTACATGCTTATTTTAGTTTTTGTATATTATCCAATATGATTTCTTTGATTGTTTCAATTATTAAAATTATTTATTATTTTTATTATTTATTATTATGATATCATAGATTGACTCATCCCTTAATTATTTTTGTATACCCTCAATGATATTTTCTAACCTCTAGGGATCTTAGGACATGGTTTATGTTTTTTTCACTTCATATCAATGACATGATCATGTTTTAATATTAAAAAATGTTATCAAATAATTTATTTTATTTTAATTTTTTATTATTTTAAAAAAATTGTTATAAAGGGAAAAGTTTATCCAGAACATGAGATGATATTTATAAGAGTTTCTATTAATAATATATATAGTGTAAGTTTAAGTTATTAGGGAGTAAAAATTATGAATTTCTTGTTTTGTTACATTGTGATTTTTCTTATTTTCTAGTGGTATGATATTTCATGAGTTATAAGTTATTATTTTACTCTTGGACTTAATTAATGAGATGATGTATATTCATGCATCATATTTGTAATATAGGATCATTACATATATGTAAATATGAGTGAATATTATCTTTACTAAAATTAAATGAAAATTTATTTAGTGAATTAAAATTAAATAAAAAATACTTTTTTGTTTTATTAAATAAATTATTATTGATAACTTGATTAACTAAAATCATATGGTTTGTTTGATTGATTTTTTTCATGATTGTTTTATGTGATTTGTGTAGAATTAATTCTTGATTTTTTTTAACTTTATGTTTAATTTTATAAAGTAATGTATCATAAGAGGCATACAATATATTGTCAAGAGTGTTAAAAATAATATACTCCACTAAAAGAAGAGCATGTAACACCAATTTTTTTGAAGCTCTCAATTAGTCTTCTTATAGTGTTACTATTTGGAGAGGATACTTCTTAAGGATTAAATCATAACGTCTGATATCACTCATGATTTCCATGTGAAAAATCCTTCATCTATTATAGGTAACTTTATATATCATGTAATTCATGGGATAAGCAAGGTAGTTTATTTGATCGATAATTTAAAAAATGGGAATGTGATGTAGCTTTCATTTATGCTGGAAAAATAGTGAGATAATGATGGGATATTTTGTTGAAAGTAAAGAAAACAAAATTTCTATCAACAAAGGGATTTCAAACCCAATTTTATGAGTTGTTTAATCCTTCAAATTTAAAAAATGATAAATCATATAATATTATAGAGGTGAAGTAATGAGAAATGATAGTTATGGGCTATGTACTACAATTTTTTGATTTGGTCAAGTTGTTACCATGAGTGGGAGGAGATGAATCTATAAAATAATTATCCATTGTCCTATATATAGTGAATAAATTTCTCATTATATTTAATGATTTAAGAAAATTTTATAGATTTTGTGTTATTTTAGGCATAATAGAATTTTATTAGTGGTTCTACAAATAGCAATAAGAGGAGTTTTAAGGATATTTTTCAGGGTGGTGATCAATCAGGTGGTCAAATTTTGAGTCTTCTAATACCATATCTCCAAGGTAAGAATTCATTTATGTACTACCAAGGTTTTCAAGTATGTCATGTTATATCAATGTGTCTAAATGAGATGAATTAATTTTATTATTTTGGTAGTATGGTACATTATTAATGTCATTCATGAAGTGGAACTCATTATATTGGTGTATTAGTTTTATCATATACCTATTAATATCATAAATGGGTGTGAGGATTTAAATAGATTTATAATAATATCTTATTTGGGAGTCCTGATCATGGTAGTGGAAGAATTTTTTAAGGATTGCCTAAGTAGGTAACTTTAATTCAGTCTAGTCATGGATTTTGTGGTAAATGTTGTAGGGTAAATTTTTAAAAAGTATATATTTTGGAGAAGACAATTGTGGGAAGTGGATTGGTGCCTTTGATAGTGAGTGGAATGATTCTAGTGGATTATACCTTGATTAGTTTGATTTTTTTTGTATCTCATTATTTTATCATTACTAATATTTTTTTCAATCAGGGATTCGATGTGGAGGGTCCTTATGGAGTGTTTTTTATTGATACTCTTTCAGAAAGTAAATAAACATTAATTAGGAATTGTGTTGAATTAATTATAATGATATTGGTTATATAAATTTTATTAATTTCTAATTTCTAGTTATGAATAATTTATATGTGATTATGAGAATGGATAGGATGACTCTCATCTAAGTGTATATCGACTGTTTTCAATGGAATGTGATATTTTCCTCTTTTATGGGTGTATAAAACACATATTAAAATTTTCTTGTAGTTTCTTATTCAATTATTTTATTTTAATAGTGGATATTCTCTAGTGAATCTTGGATATGGGAAGAGCTCCATGTATAAGTTATATTGAGAACTCAAAATCTAGATATTGATAAATTCTAGCTAAATATTCTATAAATACATTAACATATTATGTTATAATGGTAATGTCTTCAAGGAATTTCCTTTAAATTTCCTCAACTATTTTAGCCAAATATACTTACTTATAATGTATAACACCAATATATTCTAAGTATGTCAAAAATGAGATTCATAATTCTACTTTCAATTTTATAGAATGATATGATGGTTTTCGAAATATAATAATATTTTTCTTATCCCAATAGTTGATTTTACACCTATATAAGGAAATCCAATCCACTCCTAGTATGTCATAAAATTATACCAAAAGGAGAATAACTATATTTACTAGAAGATTATTCCTATAAATGTTAATTAGGAAATAGTTATATACTTGAGATGAAATAATTTCACTACTGGTTTTTTTCATCTATAACCCAAACCCCATGTATTGATGTGGTGTTTGAATATTTTTAGAGAACATGAATGATATAAAATAATTAATATAACTAAAATTAAATAGAATATTAGTTATTTTTAAATGAATAACATGTGTACCATACACCACTTTGTTTTCATGATCCACCTCAATAGTTTTTATAGATTAAAATCATCCTTATTCTCTTTTATTTTGAGGTTATTTATATTAGTTATCCTTAACAACCCTTGTATTTACATCAATGGTGTCTATGTTCCTTATATTTAAAACATTGTAACATGAGTGGAGTATTGAGTGGAACCTTTATTTCTTTTATAATATTGATTAGATTCTTCATGTCCCTTTAGTGATATTTATCTTGATTCCCTCATTTTCTACACTTGAAGGATTCCATAATTTTTGTGGTATTTTCTTAAGTGATTATCCCTGCATTTTTTACATTATAGAAGTTGAAATTATTCCCTTAACATGCTTTATCAGTTTAAGCTCCATGAAACACCATTCTTATCTACTTTTTTTCAGTCCCATAAGACCATTTTGATTCATTGATAAAAATCTCTATCTTTAGTTAATATAAAACTATTTTCTTGTATATATAAAACTTCTAAAATTTTTTAAATCAATTGAGGACTTGGTTTTAAGACACTAAAGAAATGGCCAAACATTCTTCCATGATAAATGAAAATGAAAAATTCATACATTTCAATCCTTGTGAATCTTGAATCATACAACCCAATTATTTCATCCTTTATTTTCTAACTCTAATTGATTCCCTATATATTTTAATATAAATATTATAGTGAAAATATTTATTTAAAATATTTTCTTGGTATCATACCGTCCCATTGAGTCAATATGATCCTAAGGATTGGAATTCTTAATCAGTGTTCACTACTCATTCTCTTCACCTTATAAGAGATAAAAGACCAAGATTACTTTCTCTTACAGAGAGCATTAGAGTATTGAAAATATATTTTCAAGAGAATTTATCCATTACTCCATGATTAATGGATTTTAAGATCAAATAAAATCATATGGTTTTTTTCATATAAATGGATCAACCATATTTTATTTCCCTCTTAGAAGAATTAGGGTACTATATATGTTTCAAGTTATCATTCATAACTTGAATTAATTAATCTATTAAAACCATAATATTTTCAACTCCCACTCTCATCATATTCAGTATCTCATTTGGGAAAACATTAAAATGTTTATTGAGCTCATATTTAACAAAATTTTATCAATTATTCATTATATAATAACCCCATAATTTTTTGGTTCTCAAGAAATATATTTTATTTTTACAATATTATAATTCATGGATATAATTGGAAACCAATATAAAATGTGGATTTTATAAGTGTATTTTTTTAATGATGATGGTAAAATTTTTAAAATAAGTTTTTGTTAATAGGTTGAAGAGACTAAGTCTATCCCATGGGAGTGAAGGAAATAATTGGGTTACATTGAAGAAATGCACATGTAATATAAAATGAAAAATTAAAATCATAGTTCATAACTAAAAAATTATTGGAGGAACAAATATATCAAAGGTAACAAAAATGTCATGTTGCTACCTACAACACAACTACATGATATGATATGATTCTATTCTCGGCTATGATACAGATCTCCCATGCAATAAGTGGATATTGGTTGTTGGTATTAGACAAATTAATAAGGGAAGTAGAGTCATATTTTAAGATATTACCAAGTAATCACCCACAAATACATCAAACCCTATGATATTGGGATATCATGACCTGCTATAGTTCTCTAATTTTGAGGTGGATATGAATTGTATGCATGCATGCCATATTATCCTATGACAAGGCTATATGAGTTCTGATGATTAATAAAATAGGGAATTTCATTACTTATAATATTATATAGATAATATGAATTAAACCCACTATGTTCAAATTATATTTATAAGTTAATATCATAATTGTTGATTATCAGTGTTAAAAGAAGCATTATATAAAGTTGGGGAATTGTAGGTTTCTTCTAAGATAAATTGTAAATGATTAATGGCTAGATGGAACTATAAAAATCACATAACTAATATGATATCTCTATATTATCAATAAAAAATATCATCATAAACTCAGTATATCATTATCCATCATGGAATCAAATTATCTATGGAACCCCTTACACATGTGAGGATTATTATACACAACCCATGACTGATAATTTAAATTTTTTCTTTCAAATGTAACTTTTAAGGAGAAAGTGAAAACCCAAAAAACATTGTTAGGAAGTAACATACTTCAAACCGCATAAAAAATCACTGAACCATTATATAAAATTTTAAAAGAGTTAGAATATTTCAACCTATATAAACCTCATTTGTTAGAGTTTACCTCCATGTTGGGAACATCCTTAATGAGTTCCTCAAAGTGGTAGAACATCATGTTCTAGTTCTAAATACTATCCTCCAAATTTATTTTCCTCTCACTAATTTCAAGTGAAAAAATATGATCCTACTTGATGACCCAAGACCCTTTCTCTTTGTTAAGATTAACTCGAAGTGTTATCATGAATATTCTATAGGAATCCACCATTGAAATGTTGGTTTGTAAATATTTCACCAAAATATCCACTTATAATGTAAGATAAACTTCAAAGTAATTACTTTTTCAAATTCCTCCTCTTCTACATCCTTTAGGACACCATAAACTACCTTCGGTCCAAGAGACCAATATAGATCATCAATCATATAATATTGAGTCTCCTCACCCTCATCACTAAGAGTTGGTTCTTTATCATCTTTATTTTAAATTTTTTTAACTATACCAATTACATGTGTAGATGACATTTTCCTAGCATCTACCTCGGTATGCTTTGGTTTTCTAGAAGATCTAGTGTCCATGGGATTAGGTAAATCTTAATATTCTTTGAGTTGTATAGAATTTTTACCTTTTCTAACTAGAAAATTTATAAAATTAAGGATACCTTTATTACCATTTCTTATTCTAGAACCAAAGGGGATTATCATGAGGAGGTCATGATCACAATCTGAAGCTAATTGAGAAACTATTTTTTCACTCATCTATGGTTCTATCTTGAATGACTATTTGGATTTATTCTTTTTTCCCCTATAAATTACTTTCCACCACCCTTAAGAATCATAATCACCCTCCAAATTTTCATTCAAGGATGATAAGAGGTTGTGGAGGTGGATCTAGGCAAGGGGATCCCACAACTTAGAGGATACATATATTTGAGAAACTCATGCATACTAACCATAAAATCCATTAGGACCCATTTTACTAACATTATTATGCTCTATATGAACTGGAATAATACCATTAACATTGAGAATTGAAATATATTCAGGAATTTAATGGGTCAAAACACCATAATTACTTGTACATGTGGCAATGGTAGGATGATTTCCAGCTTTATTCTTCTACCCTTTTCCACATTCCAATTAGACACATTTTGGAAATATTTGGATACAGTATCAGAGGTTTTCAACCCATCCATACCTGCAACCTATATTAATGGATTGAATCTTTACAAGTCACATATCAATCTACAAAAAATATCTATGATCCTCGATTTAGGTTGTAGAGGTCTTAGCCCTTCCCAATGAGAAGTATCCTTTAAGATACCTATATTATCCATCATACTTATTTAGAGGTCCTCATGAGGAATTAATTTCACTACATGATATAAATTGGAAATATTATGGTCCATACATCTATAAGAAGAACACAAAGGGACCTAACATTCATAGAAAGTTGGTTTCTTCAAATAGAGTTTCCCTTCAATCTCAATTCATATGAAATCCAATTAAGATTTTGAGATATGGAATTCAATATAGATACAATGAGAGACTGGGTGGTATAAAATGAAACCATAGTGATTAAAATAAAGGAATCATCCCATCATGTTATCTATCAACCTAAGGATTTTCAGGTTCTAAAATGGGAGATAATTCTATTAATGGATATCAAAATCAGCATGATGAGAGGATCCCATTTTAGGTGTAACTTGAATTATCGTTAGAATAGAGTGAAGATAAATCCTTCTACATTGCACAAATAATTCATCCAATATTATATAAGACCTCCTTCCATCAAGAACTAGATCAAAAAATGTTAATGGTCCATAGGCCTAACAATCACTAGATCCTGAAAAGTTTAATAATCGAAGACGAACATATTAAAGGAATCCACCAAGGGACAATTCCTTCAAAAGAGATCCACCAAGGTAATATCTAACCTAGAGTAATATTTTGTGAATTTTAGGGAATAAATTTCAATCATAAGAACTGTGTCTTCATGTGACTGGTCTTTATGGCTAACTTCGATAGTGGGGAAACTTATTAGTTGGATAGGGTTGGTGAAGGGGGAGAAATGTCACATCCAAGAGACTGAAGGGGTTAGTATGGTTCCCCCCCATGAGGGAGGGGGGGAAATTGAGTGGCATTTCTACTTATTCGATTGATGCGTAGGAGGATGATGATGATTGATCACTCAATAATACCAATGAAGACCCAAGGAAATAGGAAATAGGTATAATAATCTCTAATAAAGGAGATCCATATGGATCACATACATGATATTTGGAGAAAAAAGTAATCTCTTCACTCAATTATCAAACCATATTGTGAAAGGGGTGAGAAAACATAACACATAAAATCCGATCCAGAAGAGAGAATAGATAGGAGAATCAAGAACACTAAATACCATAAGAGTGAAGGAAGGAATACTTGAAGCTTCACTTCCATGTGAAAACAGATGGGTTTTATGGGACATTATTATTCCCATAAGTAGTTTAAGGAAACACAAAAAACATACAAAAATCAACTAGGGTTGGAATCAATAATATGGAAGAGGAAATATATAAAATAACCATAATCCAATATCAAATATTTTGGTCTCCATTGGTAGTGATTTTGATCAATATCTCCCATCAACAACCAATAGGTTCTTTTCTCTGATAGTATCCACCATCCAATGGTATCACTAAAAAATTTAGTAGGATCTCTTCTCCAGAATGGTAAACTACCCTCTCAAAGGAATATAAAGAGAACAAAAATTAATAATGTTTTAAACAATATATATTAAACTCCTATGTAAAATAGTGATGTCTAAAATATATATATATTATAGAACTACTTTATTTAATAAAGTAGATTCTTGGAGTTTAAACATTTTATATGTTATAAAATGGAAAACCCATTTATTTTCCACCTCATTGATTAAATTTCAAGTCAAAACATCTTTTGTAATTCATTTAATTAATATGTAATCATATGATGTATCTTCGGTTGAAATAAACATGATAATAAGCATAGGAGAGTTGGTTGAATGATATCATATATCATTATCCACATTCACCATGATCTGGTGTAATGTACCATAGGAATACATAGACCACATCATGGTGACTTTAACCCAGTTATGGTCTATGATTTACTGCACAGTTCATAACAATATCCTACTTGTAATAAATCTTCACAAAAATTATGAAATACTTCACAACTCTTTATGGATTTATCTAAACTCTTTTGGGAATGATTATTATAATCCCTCTCAGCTTTTGGAAAAACACTATATGCCAAAATCAATCCTCATTTAATGAACTATAGTGTGAACCTTTGTGACTTTATAACATTGAAAAAATAGGAATTCCAAAATTCATAATGTTAAGTAAATAGTGGCCTTTATAAAAATTTCATTGTTACTCAGTCTATAAAAGGTTTGGTTGTGATCTCAGTCAAACACACTCATATCCAAATATGAATACACCTTTTATAATATATATCTCTATAAATTATATAAAAAACTATAAATTCACTTTTTCTAAAACATTAAGTGATTACTAGGAATGGAACATGTTAATACAGTATTAGTTATCTCATAAATTCATGATTCTCTAAAATAGACTGATTAGTTAGAATGATTACATCACATGTCATTCATCAAAGTAACTGATCACATCACATGTCACTCAACTAAGCATGGATATTAATTTTCTCAGTCAAATTCAATCATGGGCCTAGATTTTACACTTTTTATACAATTAGAAAAATATCACCTTAGTTAAACTCAATTGATGACATGGTTAGCAGTATAAAAAACCACCCCTAATTATCTTCGCCTCAAGAATGGTTAAAAAAAGTCAAAGTATAAAGTTTCACAAACTAAGTATCATTTCAACCTTGGGTAATGTGGATTCATATTAATCATATTCTTATAAGTATATCAATTACCATATAATATTATAAGTGAATACTTTCATAGGTCAATCTAGGAAATAAGTCTTTGTTTATTATCTCATGTGTCTACTATGTATCTTATGAAAGATTCTACCCACTCTAATGTTAACATATCATCACACCCCATAATACTTCATGATGATCATCAATTGGGGAAAATAGATGTTTGAATTAGCATGGATTTTATAATTATAAAATTTATATGATATATATAGCACACATAAATTAATGATATATTAATATTTCCTTTATGATAAATCCATGATACAATTTACAACAACTACATATAATACCTCATGTGTCAAATATCCCGAGATTCAATATAACACTCAATATTTTATTTAATTAATAGTTTTATCAAATCATCATTTACATTTCCATTTATATCTATATATACCCAATTATTTCTTATATGACTCTTAAATTATTTTTATGATGAGTAATATAATAATTGTACGTTCTAGGATCAATCAGTTTAGTATCTTGGGAAAATTTGGTTTATACATCACTTATATATAATTATTCAAAAAAAATATTTAATTCTATATTCATACCCCTCATAAAGAAATATTTTATTCCTTATTACATGTTCACACCTGAGGCTCTACAATAATGAAGTGGGTGACTTAAAATCCTTGTAAGGGTTGGGATAACATGGAAGGAATAATATATATGAATTAATATTACATGGGTGAACATGATCTTCATTTATATATCATAAACATGGTATCATCCTCATAATAATGAAGGAATAATTTTAAAAAGGGAGTTAATGTGGTATATTAATAATAATTAAACATCATAACATAGTGCTCAAATACCACACATAGTTGTGAACAAATCTACCATCTTGTTCACGCATAATATGTGTGCATAAATCATAACATCTTAACTGGGAAAACATATAGCATCATTTTCATGAATAATACTCCTAATATCATGAGATATATCACATTACTCAATGAATTGGAGGTCTATATAAATTTTTTCCCACCCATCACCTCATAAAATGGTCATAATCATGCATGCCACATGGAAATAGAATATATAGAAATCAGAGTCATGAAAAAAATCATAGAAAGGAATTGGTTTCAAAAAGGTATAACAAAAGATTATTTCAAGAATAAACATTGTGGTTCCCAAATTAATAACATAATTAATGTTTTGGTATAAAATTTCATCATCCTTGAGTGGAGGAGAAACAACTCGAGAGGATTCAATGCGATGTTTTCAAAATTAAAGTCTCTTTGAAAAATATTTGTAGGTGGATTGTAAAATATTTAGATTGGGTGAAAAAATGTATATCCCATGAAATAAAATGTAAATAATAGGAAATTATATTTTAAGTACTTAATAGGAACATTTTTACAAAATATAATCTGAATGTAGAGATAAAACAAAAAGAAAGAGTTGAGTTTGAGAACACCCTTTCCTTAAAACATGTTACATTTCATCTCATTTACACCTCCTAAATAAAAAAAAATTATATTTTTAATACATGAAACCATAACATAATTACAATAATTTATGTCACTATTAATCAATTATATTTTTTTGGATTCTATTTTATAATAGTCTTTGTTAAATTTGAATTGTTTTTATGTCAGGTTTTCATTAAATTGTCCCATTTCATTTCTATTTTTTTATTTTTATTCAAATTCATTTATGTATAAGTAAAATTAATTACATAATATTAAATTTAATTTAATTATATTTTTCTGTATTATATATAATTCTTACTATCCATCCATGAAGGTGGTGATAAGGAAATAGTAGGCAATGTCCTTGTGGGTGGTTAACCGACCGTTGATGGTACATTGTCTAAAGAGGAGGAAGAGAAGTATGACATAAAATATATAATTAATATAATCATTAAAGTCACTCAAAATTATCAAAATAATTTTTACATACTACTAAATTAATCTTGGAATATTTTGGTTTAAAATTAATAGTGAAAAAATGGGGAATAAAAGAGGAAAATGAGAAGAAAAGTTGAGAAAACTTACCCTCTTGTCAGTGATGTTTCTTTTCTACTTCACAAAACTCGTTGAATGTATGGATTTTAGTGACTACATAACGTCTCTAAGGATGTTAAGGGAGTTAATATTTGGTAATTTGGAATATATGTAACATTGGTAAGTGTAATTGGAGTGGTTTTCCAAGGGAAGGGAGAGGTGGTTTTATAGTTGAGGAGAGAGGTATTTTTAAGTTATAATAATGAATAAATTATTTTATCCTTGGTAAATCATTAAACAGTAATATTTTTCACATTATGAAATATATTTGAATAAAATAAAATTATATTATTAATTTTAAAAAATTATAATTTGAATCTATTATTTTAAGCAAAAGGAAAGGAGAAAAGTGAAAAAAAAATGTTTATTTGATGGGACACTTTAGACTTTGAGACTTTGGAAATTAAATCTTAGGTTTAGAAATTATTTTTATTGTTTTTAAAGGACCCGTATATTTTATTAGTTATATTTATTACTAATATAACCAATTTAATATTTACTAAATCATTATTAATTCATTATTATGTCATAAAACATGTAGTATTTGAAAACTATTTTTTACTATTCATGTAAAAATTGGAGTTGCTCACAAAATTATCAAAATTTATCCTTTGGAAAATTTTGATGTGTTGGTTCAAAAAATGAATTTATTTTTTTCAAAAATAATTTTCTAATCTGGTTAATTTTAATTTTAATTTTAAAAATTATGATTTTAGCAAAATACATGAAAATATAATTTATCAAATAGGTGCTTTTAATTTCTTTGAGTTTTTAATCATGGTATTTATTTTATAGAACTAAAATATATATTTTATTATATTACTCATGATAAATAATATTTATATTGAAATTTATTATTTTTTGGCCAAATTACTATTCAAATGGTCATGTTACTGTTCCCAAACATCATGTTACTATTTCTAATAGTCATGTCACTATTGCAATGGTCACATTAAAATTCCTATGGTCATATTACTTCTTATAAATACCTATTCATTCCTTTATACATCAAACATTATTATTCCTATCGAGTTATTATATTTTCCTTTTAATAATTGTTAATTGGTTTATTAATATTTTTTTTCCTTTCCATAGTGTTGTTCATGAGAGAAGTAATTCTAGAAGATCAAGATGATCTAGATTTTCCCATTCTAGTTTCTATATTTTCTATTTTTTTGTCCCATTGTAATATTTTGGATCTTCATGGGTTTAGTTTCTGACTAATGTAATGATCTCCATAAATTAAATAAAGTTTTTTTTATTTTTTCTATCTGTTTTATGTGTATAATATTATACAATATAATATAACACACATTTATTCATAAAAAAAATCATTTATAATTTCTGGGTCATTACATTCTTCCCCCCTTTAGAAATTTCATCCTTTAAATTTCAAATCATTTTATCAGTAGAGAAAGGATGAGGCTACTTGTATTTCATTGTTTCCTCTAATTCTCATGTTGCCTATTTATATTTATGGTTCCACCATAGCACTTTTATAAGGTGAGTTTTCTTATTATATTGAAATTTGTCTCTATGGTCTAATATCTTCACTAGATTATCCTCATAACAGAGTTAATCCTCCAATTCTACCACCTGTGGATTTAGTACATGTTAAGGATTAGGTATTTACATCCTCAAGAGATATACGTGGAACACATAATGAACTTAATCCATGTTTGGTGTAAGTGATAGTTGATAAGACACTAATCTGATGTGGTCAATGATCTAAAACGGTCTAATGTACCTAGGGATGTGTTTTCCATTCTTTAAAACCCACTTGATTTTCTTCCATGGTGATATTTAAAGGGAAATTTGTCTCCAACTTCAAACTCCAAGTCGCTTTGATGGTTTTAATCATAGACCTCCCATTGACTATATGAAGCTTTTATATATTGTTGGATGGATTGAAACTTATCTCTCATTTCATACACAATATTTGGTACAAGTATCTTCTTCTCACAAACTTCATCCTAACATGTAAATGTTCTACTATGCTACTCTTATAGATCTTCATATGGGACCATTTGAATAATTGATTGGAAGTTTTTTTATGAGAACTCAACCAATGGGATATGTTGAAACAATCCACCTGTAAATTCCATTGGTAAATCTCTCAATATGTCCTAAAGTGTATGAGTGTTCCTTTTAAATTTTCCATCAGTTCGGGGGTGATAGTCCGTACTGAATTTCAATTTATTATTCAATATATGTTAGATAATTCTCAAGAATTTATAAGTGAACTATGGATCATGATTATAAATTATTGAAAGGGGTTCCCCATGTAGCCTCACCAAAAACTTTATGAATATCTTGTAAATTTGTCTATGTGAGAAATATTCTCAGATAGCGATGAAGTGGGTAGTCTTGGTAAGTCAATCCACCACAACCCATATCACATTAATTTATTTGGATTTCTTCATAAGAACAATGATAAAGTCCATGGTGATGTGCCCACATTTCCATGTGGGTATAGGAAATGGTTTCATCATCCCATTATACTTCTATTTCTCTGATTTAAATTCCTGACATACCAAGAACTTTTAGGTGTAATCAATATTCTCTTTCTTCATGTTGTCCTACCAGAAGTTATCTCAAAGATCACAGTACATCTGGGTACTTACAGGATGGATATAGAAATATGATCTATTCACATTATCAAATAGATAATTATTTATCTTAAGTGATGAATGCATGAAAATTCTACTTCTAAACTGAATGAAACCATCGCCATTAACGGATAATTAAATAAGTTTCCCTTCCTTTACTTATTCCACCTTCTTTTGAAGATACAGATCTTCTATTTGTGACTCCATGATCTTCTCTTGGATTAATGGTTGTTAAATAATTTTTGAAAGGTAGGATGTATTCCCTACCTTTATGGTTTCTATATCCATCCGTTTTATATCCATGAAGATAGGTTCTTTATCAATAAAAATCATGGATAGAGTAGAAGGTTCTTTTCGGCTAGGAGCATCAACTACCTAATTCACCTTTCTAGTATAGTGGTGAATAGTGAAATCATAGTCCTTTATCATCTCTTTCCATATTTGTTGATTAATGGTGAGCTCTTTCTGTGTGATTATATACTTTAGACTATTTTTATCTATATTTATTTCACGCTTCTCACCATAGAGGTAGAACCTCTAAATCTTCAAAGTTAAGATCACAAATACTAACTCTGGATTGTGTTTTATGTATTTATTCTTAGGGATCATCAATTTTCATGAGGTGTATGCTGTCATTTTATAATTCTACATGAGTACACAACCCAAGCCTTTCTTTTAAGTATTACTATATATCAAAAAAACTTCTTCACTTGAGGGTAGTGTTAGAATGGGTTCAGTTATTAGCATCTTCTTAATCTCTTTAATTATTTCATCACATCATTATATATGGATACTTCACCCCTTTCCATTTTAACTTATTTAGTGGGATAGATAATCATGAGAAATTTATCACAAATAATTGGTAGTACCCAAATAATCAAAGAAAGATAAAAAATATATCTAACACTAGTGGGTCTAGTCCATTATTCAATTTCCATTGTTTTTCTAGGGTCCACATAAATTCCCTCACTTATGATAATGTTCCCCAAGAATGTGAATTGCTACATCCAAAAGTCACACTTTTTGAACTTAGCATACATCTTCTCCATTCATAATATGACCAGAACAATCCTTAGATTCTCTTCATGTTCTCCCTTGATCTTAGAGTAAATGATAATATAACCTGTAAATATTACCCCAAATTTATCATGTTAGTCTATAAATACTCTAATCAAAATATCCATGAATATTTCATGGGAATTAGTAATACCTAATGGAATCACTATGAACTCATAGTTTTCATACCTTATACAGAAGGAAGTCTTCAAAATATCTTCCTTCTTCACCTTCAACTGATGATATCTAGAACAAATATCCACCTTTGAGAAATATTGATCTCCTTAAAGTCAATCAAACGAGTCATCAATCCTTAGAATAGGATAATTTTTCTGTATGGTGACCTTGTTGAGCTCCCAATAATCAATACATAGCTTTATTGATCCATCCTTTTTCTTAACAAGGATAACTGGTTCACCCCAAGGTGATTCACTATGGAACATGAACCCTTTGTCTAAATTCTCTTGTAACTACTTTTTTAAATCCTACATTTATATCAAGTAAATCATATAGTGGAATTTGGATATAGAAGTGGATCTGTTTGTAAGTTATATTGTGAACTCTACCTCATGGTCTGGGGGAAGGCTAGGAAACTCTTCGTGAAATACATCAGTATATTCCCACATAATATGATTATTATTAAGGTTGATACTTTCATTTGACTTAACCATTTGGGAAAGATATGTTTCTTCACTAGGTATCAACACCCACACTTTTGAGGGATTTTAAAATTTCATGATCTTCATTTAACTTATGGTAGAGCATGGGATAGTTCAGAATATTGAAAGAGATTTCATTTTCCCGATGGTTGATGTGAGATCTATATAAAGAGATCCAATCCATTCCCAATATAGCATCAAATTTTACCAAGGTAAGGATTAAGGGGTTCTCTAAATTAATCTTCTTATATATTCTAATAGGAAAAGATTCAAACACTTATGCTTCATTGATCACACCATTAGGTATTTTTATAGATATATCTACTTTAAAGTATCGGGGTTATGATTATACTATTCTTGAAAACTTTAAAGATATAAAGAAATTCATATAACCATAATAAAATAAAATAAAAATATATTATTGAGTGAATAGGAAGTTTACCTTATGAAAATTAATTTTTATGTTCCACCTCAATGGTTTGATCGCATAATCCTTCCCTTACTCAATTATATTTTTTGTTTTCTATTGTTGATTACCCTAGAAGACTCACAGTTAAGTTTATTATCATTAATTGTGACATTTATCCTTATATTTGAATCATTGAACCCTGGGTGGGGCATTGCTAGGTTCCTTCCTTTATTATATCAAATTGTTCATTTTCTTTGGGTCTCATTAACATTAATGAGTTTAGTGTCCTTCTCTGTCTCAATTAAAGAATTTCTTTTTCCCTTTGAGGAAACTATCATGATGCTTCTTTCTACACCCTTGACATATAGGTGGTTGTATATTCTTCACTCATTTTTTATTTGAGCCCCCATCATTAAAATTCATTCCTCTTTTCTTATCTCAATATCCATGGGACCATTCTCTAAACTCTGTCTCTAATTTCAAAGAACATCAAACTACTTCTTCATAACTCCCAATGTCTTGGATAGATAGAGCCTTTCATAGGTTTGGTTTTAAACCACTAAGTAATATATCTATTTTACCATCATTGTTGAAAAAAAAGTCATATATTTAAATCATTGTTAAATTTTCCCCATATGCCATGATAGATTCACCATCCTCTTTTTTAAGCTCTAGGAATTCTATCTCCATATTGTTAATGTGTTTTAAGGAAATTCTTGTAAAGAAAAATATTCTTAGAATATTCCCAATACATTTATTCCATTTCATCTTTCGTATTTGTATTCCTTATCAATTACCAACATTGAATATACCCTCCATATAAATGATATATGGAGAGAGTATACTTCATCTTCTCATAATTTTGGAGCATGGAAAAGATATTTTCTATTGTGTTAACCCACTGTTCAATGAAAACTTTATTGAAAGATCTATTAAAAATTAGTGGTCATTTCTTCATAAAGTAATCGATGGATATATTATCCATCTTAGGTTAAGGTGAATTCCATATGATTTATGTTACTATTCATATCCTAAGGCAATTGGGAAAGCACCTCTATGAAGTTATGAACTCCGCCTCACATTACATTAGTAATATCATTCGTACATTCATTTTATTGTCCCTCACATGGGTTTTTGGTTTGTTTTCTTCTTTTTCCCACCATTCTCTAAAATATAAAAGGTTTTAACAAAAAATAAGTCAATAATCTATTAATAAATAATTTATTCTGATTTGAAAATAAATTTTGAAGTCATATCTTGTTGGATCCCTTGGTTTAGCATAACATTATTCTCAAAAAATATTATAGTATCTTGTAATTTCATCATTTATAACATTAGAATAAATAATTAGTTTATCTATATACCCTTTATAATGGTTTGTATATAGATTTTCATTAATAAAATAATATCCCGTGAGAGTGTCAAACCAAGTGTGTAGTGAGGCCTCTTTTTCAAGCACCAAGTAAAAGTTGAGTTAATACCCGACAATTAATTTCATGTTTATTACACATAGGTACATCTATAACATATCCACTTACACATTTAGTATCTATATAGGGAAATCATTTCTCAAAAACAATGCTCTATTAACCTAAACTTAGGATGGTTACCTATACTTAGACAAATCCTTATGCTTTTACACTAATGTATCCTAGTTTTAATTACATAATTAACTAAAAAATTATTTTATTCCAACTATAGTGACCCAAATATTTCTTAAATGACTATTTAATAATTTTTAATATAAATAACATAATAGTAAAACATTCCAAGATCAAAAAGTTTAGTATCTTAGGATAATTAGGTTTATACATCACTTATACATAATTTCATAGAAGAATTATTTAATTCCTTATTCATGGAACTTCTAAATATATTTTATACTCCTTATTACATTTATTCACCTGAGGATATACTTCAATGAAATGGGTGAGATAGATTCCCAATAATGGGAGTGATAGCATGGAGGGAATAAGAGACAAGAATCAATAGTACATGGCTGAGTATAATCATCATCGATATATATTAAGCTTGGGATCATCATAATAACAATGAGGTAATCATTTGAAAAATTCATGGAATATGTAATATAAATAATAATGTAACATCAAAACATAATGGTCAAATACTGCACATAGTTTTGAGTAAATCTAGCATCATGATCTTGAAGAACAAATGTGTATAAATCAGAATATCATAATTCTAAACAATAGTATAATCATGTTAACACATAATAAAAATAATCTCAAAAAATATATCACATTAACCAATTAATTGGAGGACTATATAATTTTGGCATCTCCCATCACATCAAAAAATGATCATAATCAAGTAGACCATATGAAAAGAGAACATATAATAATTGTAGTCATGAAATAAACCCATGGAAAGGAATTGGTTTCAAAAAAAATTCGTAAAGAACAATTTTATAAATAAACTTTGGGGTTCCAAAATGAATAATAGAAATCATATTTTGTAATAAAATATATTTATTCTTGATTTTAGAAGAAACTAATCAAGAGCGGTCAATACGATGTTTTAGAAATTAATGTATCTTTTAAAATTTATTATAAGTGGCATCGAATTTTTTTTGAAAGGCTAGAAACATGTATATCCCTAGAAATAAAAGGGAAATAATAGAAAACAAAATTTTAAGAATATAATAGGAACATAAATATTTAAAATAATGTGAAAAATGAGATAAACTAAAAATATGTGGTTAGGTTCGAGAATCCCCTTACCTTAAATCATGTTATGTTTCATCTTGTTTAAACCTCCTATATAATAAAGTTATACTTGTTAATACATGAGATAATAATTTAACTATATTCATTTATCTTAATTTTTTTTGTCTGAGATAAACAAATTAATATTTATTAAGTCGTTATTATGCCATAAAAAAATCATTATTTGAAAAACTATATTTTAATATTCATGTAAAAATAGAAGTTTATCTTAAAATTATCAATAAATAACCCTTAAGAAATCTTGAAATGATGGTTATAAAAATGATATTAATTTTAGAAAAATAATTTTCTAACATATTTAATTTTTTAAAAAAAATTTGTAATATTCAAAAATTCAATTTATTAAAAAAAGTGATTTTAATTTATTTTATTTTTTAATAATTGAATTTATTTTAGGGAATTAAAATATTTTTGTTTTATTAAATTACTCAAGATAAATGTTATTATATTAAATTTTATTATTTTGAGTTCAAATTACTATTCTAGGGAACTAGTTACTATTCTCAATGTTCAGTTTATTATTCTTAATTGTATCATTACTATTATAATTATCATATTAGTATTCCAATGGTTATATTATATACAATAAATACCTATTAATTATTTTATATATCAGTCAATATAATTCATCCTAAGGATATATATTTTCCTTCTCTAAAAGATTTATTGTTTTGCTAATATTTTTTTCTTTTCCATTTTTTTATTCATAGGTACGATAATTTTAGTAGATCAGTATGATCCAAATTTTCCAATTCATGTTTTTCTATTTAATATTTTTTATCCCTTTGTAATATTTGTAATTTTCATGGGTTTAATTTTTGACAAATGTAACAATATCTATTAATTAATGAAATTGTTTTTTTTTGTGTTGTATGTGTATAATATTAAAAAATATAATATAACACACATTTATTCCATAATTAAAGTCATTTATAAATTTTTTATCATTGTGATATCCACCAAAAAAAATTTACATTACCCCTCTTAATGATTTCTCTAGTGATATTGCATTTGTGAAGGATCTGTTTAGTCCTTTAGTAAGATCAGGGTTCTTTATCTTGAGAAATAGATACATTATTTTCACAGTAAAGCTAAATTTATCCATCAATTATAAGAACCACCCCAAGTTCAATAATGAACTTCTTGATCCTAATAGATTCCTTCACAACACCTGATATAGGGATATACTCTAACTCTATTCTTGAGTCTACCATGGTGTCCTATTTAGAAATTTTACAATTGATAGCTCCATTGTTGATCTAAAAACAATACAAGATTAAGATTTCATATAATAATTATTTTTTTGGAAACTAACATAAGTGTAACCCTTTACAATGAGTTCATCCTCAACTTTAAAGACTAATAGAATATCCTTACTCCATCTCAATTACATAAGGATGTTCCTCATAGTAATCCAGTGACTCTAACAAGGATTAGATGGGTATCTACTTTTTATTCTAAAATCATAAGAAACATCATGTTTAGTATATAATATAAAATACATGATAGATCCTATAATGGTCACATAAGGAATCATATCTATCCTTTGTAACTATTGAGAAGCATATTGGATCTTCCTAAGATTCATTCCATGTAACACTGGTAAAGACTCCTTATTGGAGTTATGTTTTCTCAACATATTTAGTAATTTACTAATAATTGTATTTTTACTTAGTAAAATCAACCTCTTTTATATATTTATATAGATATTCATACCAGTATATAGGCTTCTTCACCCATATCTTTCATTAAGAAGTGAGTTTCTAACCACAACTTTATTGAATGAAAATTTGGAAAATCATTTCTGATGAGTATTATTTAATCCAAAAAAATACAATAAATACTAAAAAACTTCCATTAACCCACTTATATACACAAGAATCATCCAAATTCTTGATAAAACCAAACAATTTGATTACATTATCAAAATAGATGTCATAAATTTTAGAAGATTACTTTTATCTATAAATTTACCAGTATAACTTGTAAACCTTTATAGACTTATTTGGTTCTTAAAAACCTTTAGAATATATCACATACGCATCATCAACAAAATTTACATAAAGGAAAGTGGTTTTAACATCCATTTCATATATCACATGATCAGAATGAGTAGTTATAAAAATAAATATCAAAATATAAATTATAACTGAAACCATAGAAAATGGTTCTTCATAGTCAATACACTGAATTATTTTATAAAATTATTCCAACAAGAAAATTTTATGTAGAGGATCTAACATCCAATTATGTTTTCTTATAAAAAAAACCACTTCCTACCAATCAATATCTCCCTTTTTTGAGAATTCAAAACATGGTTAACTTATATGGATTTCATTATAGATTTCATGGATGAAAACCATTTTCTAAAAAAATCAAAAGTGCCACTTGATATGTAGTAGGTTAATTATTAATTAATATTACTTCATCATCATTTGACATAAGAAATCAATATTCCAGGCTCTTTATGATCTTATTATATCTTCAATATTCTTGTGTAACATGAGTTAGTTCTTCTCCATGACCCTATGTGGAACTAACTCATTTTCATTCTCAGTAACAACTCTAGTTTGTTGGTCCTAAACTTATCCAAGTTCAATTTTACTTTCACTAAAATTCCTATTCATGTGATCCTTCTCAATGAAAAAAATATATCACGCCATAAATATTGTGTGCTTAGTTGGATTATAGAAATAATATCCCTTAGTTTTATTAGGATTAACAAAAAATAATCATTTTTTGGATTTAGGTCCATGTTCATTAGAATTATAATGTTTTGGTATTCTTTAAAACCCAAAATCTATATAAAATACAAATTGGGGAATTTATCATCCCATATCTCATATGGTGTTTGTACAACTACTTTAAATGGAATGTTGTTAAGTAGGAATGAATCTATTTTCAAAGGATATCCCAATAATTATATAGGAAGGACATATTGAATCATAACTGATAGGAACATGTTTAATAAGTTATGATTCCTCCCCTCAAACACACCATTACACTGTGAAAATATAGTAGGAATTGGTTGCGAAACAATTCCATAATCTCTCATATGATCAATGTAACATCCCATTACCTTCTTTCAAATATTTTATTGACCATTTTTTATCATTCTTTTATAGGTTATTACTTTTGGGTCATTTAGGGAGATTTTGGGAAAAAATGGATCCTTAAGGGGTTGCGTACAATTGGTTCATGGTTAGAAAAAACAATGGTTTTTTGCCAAACAAATCATGCTCCATTTGTTAGGCCACTAGAAAGGGGTTCATAGTTTTTCCAAATCATGTGTCCACCCCTCCAAACCATGAATACATGGAATGTGAATATTTTCATAGTTGGTTCATGGTTAGTTTAACCATTTTACCAAACCATTCACCCTATCCATAATTCTAGTGTGGGTACATGATTAGCAAGATTGGTTATTACTAACCATGCATCCCACCAATCAAACTTTTTTCATGGTCTTTAATTACCCCAAAAATTTAATTTAGTATCATGATACCACCATCTGGAATTATAGACACCCCCATTATATCCTATTATGATTACTTGGTTTTTGGAGGCACTTAAGAAGCAATTTTGACTCCTTTAACCTCTTATATTTACAGATCAAATCATCGGTGATATTTTTGGATCACTTTTTGGTAAGTAAATATTATATCATGTGATTTATTCAAATATTATCTTTTCAAATTCATATATATTGATATATCATCATGTAATTGATAGATCTAATCTTTGTTTTTACATAAACTGATTCTAGGTTTGGTTTTAAAATCTCCTTCACCTCTATTTTCATTAGCGTTCTCATTGTGGGTATTGATCTAATAATGTAAATAAAGGTAGGTGGTTCTATAAGGACTTAATATAAAATTGAAACCATTACTTATTTTCGCATTAATTTTTAATTGATTTAAAACCCATATTTGAGAAGATTTGATGCTTTATTTTAAAAGGTAATGGAAATTTTAAACCCCCCCCCCCCCCCATTTAAATAAAATTGAGATTAATGGGGTTATTTTGAGAAAAAATTATTGCTTGATTTGAAATAGGATTTTAGGAAATGATTGAATGTTAATTCTTGAGAAATTTGGATCAAAATGAAAATAATATTTGGAAAGGCATAAATTGATGAAAAACTATGATTTAGTTTTCAAATTAAATGGCATGTTGAAAACTAAATTTGGGAAATTTGACTGTGATTAATGAAATTATTTGAAATGATTCATTTCCCCATGATTGATTTATTTATTTATTAAAGAATATGTGAACCTGATTAGTAAGTCATAATTAGGAAAAGCACTATAGGACTCTGACTCCCTTGTAATGGATTGAGAATATAAACACTTACTGAACCAATTTCAACATGATTTCCCCATTATGGGTCCTATAATGGGGTTTAGATTGATATCTTATAATGGGTCCCTTGTTAGTGTGCTGATGTGAGTGTTCAAATGTGTCTTGATTCATGATGATAATTGAGAAGTATGAAGATCCTATATCTATAAACTAACATACCTCAGGGATTATGAGTATGGTGCTTCATTTTTTTGACTTAATTATATATTCCATTGATTATAGTATCATTTTATTCATGCAAACTATTTTAAATAAATTTTTTATATAAAATGTTCATTTAATATTTTTTTGAAATTATCTTACATATTTTGAGTTGATATATTGTTTTTTTAAAATAAGTAAATTTATTTCTATGTCTTTCTTATATAAATATAAATAATGTATGGTTTGTTATTATGTTATAACTTATGGAACACTTAGTGATACCCTACCATCCTGTTTAGCTCTCACCCTTCCTTTTACTTTTGGAATTTGTAGATTATCTTATACCAAGTCCAAGAAAAGGGAAAGCGCCACTTGGAGGTGGTGGGTGTACTTGATTCATGGGACCGTGAGTGGAATAGGTGACTAGTGGGGATGCGTTCCACCTATTACATTGGTTTTATTGAGATTTATCTTTATATTTTTTGTGTAATTTGATGATTTACTAGTGGGTATTAATTTACCTATTTGATTATGGTACTTTCCCCTAGAGGATCGTTTAAATAAATAATTTTTATCATTTATCTTATGAAGTTTTGTGGAAAAAAATCATTCCTTTTATATTCTGTTATAATTCCAAGTGATAGTCTCCAACCTATGGGGATCAAGAATTCTCTTAGAGCTACGCCAGGACTAGATTGTGTATCAGTGTCTCAAAGTGTTTAGGATGGTTTGGATAAAGTGGTATTAGTGTGATGTTTTTCATCTTTCCTTTAAATCATTATGCATTCTGGGTTGTCCTAGTATACAAGAGGTAGGATTGTTGGGACATATGAGGTAGTTTGTATTGAGTTCCTAGACATATCTTATCAAATTTATCCTTAAGTCACCAAGGATGTTTGGTAAAAACATATTTAAGGAATTTTTTTAGATTATTTTAGACTTCTACCTACTTCTAATATAAGTATATTTAAAAATACCAATCTTTATTCTACATGATGGAATTATTTTCCCTGTAAATATTGATATATTTGATGATCAGTATACCCCTACTGATGTTTTAGTGTTGTCCTTATATGTTTTATATCATCTTGCCTCTGAAAAGTCATTTGAATAGGACACAATAGGAAGCTTCTGGTGAACCATAGTGATAAAATCATCCAGTGGATCAAAATCTCATTGAGATAGTGGTGCTAGTTTTCCAAGTTCTAGGACAGGTACCTGCACCTGTTCATGTTCAAGATCCAGTAGTGAAAACTTTAAGGGATAAATATCTATTTTTTTCTCAATGGTTTCTTCATTATAATACACTATATATCCAAGTCTCTAATGATATTCAAGAATATTATGATCAATTGAAAAATATAGATTTTGTTTTTGAGTTATTGGAAACACTAGAAGCTATAAATGTGAATTTTTTTACCTTTAAGCTTTAGGGACCTTGCTGGAGATGGTGGGATTAAATGGTGATGGGGAAGAATCATAAGGGATTGGAGTGAAAGGAATTTATAGTTCCTTTCAATGATTATTTATATATATATTCCATGGTTTTGTAAAATTATATGGAGTTCTTTAGCCTCCATTACAATTACAGGATAGTGACATAATATATAAACCATTTCACTGTTCTTTTTCAGTTTTCAACTAAGGTGGTGAAAAATGAGAAAATTAATGCTTGACTATTTGGTATTGTTATTCATTATGAAATTAAATATTAATTATTCATGTTGAATCTCACATCTTATATTAACATGTTGGATATAGTTTTATGGGTGATCTTGACCTGGCTGGTAAGTTAAGGTTGAAAAAAGTTATTTTTTCTCCTAGTGGTAGTCCTATGAGTTCCTTTAAAGGAAAGATAAAGTGTGATGAGTCTTAGTTTTGTTCTTTAAATTAAGTTTCATATAGACCTCCTACAGTTCCTGGAAGATTCCTTATAAATTAATTTTAGTGTTTCAAGGTTATCCATTCAAAGCGGGTTTGTACTAAGGCACTAAATATTTGTACTTATTTTAGTCATTCAGGACACCTATGGAAGTTTTTCCATATCTTTTATACTCCATGTGGTTTTATGAGCTCATTAGAACCAAAATTTATTTTATTGAAATTAGATGATTCAAGAACTAAGGGGTTCTTTTCACAAGCATCTAGAATGAATCTTCTTTACAAGGTGGAAGATTCTCCAAAGGAAGCTAATGAAGGTCCAGTAACTGTGATATGTACCATCACTATAGCATTATCTTTAGTGACTAAATTATTTGATACTGGTGAATCTCACTCAGTTATGATGGCTCATATTTTGAGCATACTAAACCTTATTATAGATATTTTTTCTGATGTATTGGATATTATTACACCCCTCATATGAAGATAGAGAAGTGTCTTTGATATCCTACATGTGTTTTATCTTTATCAAAGATTGAGATTACATAGAATTTTCTGGTTATCAACCAGAAAAATATTGATGTCATTCTTAGAAAGGACTGGATAATTTCTCATACGGCCTCAATTGACTATTATATTCAGCAGGTCTCCAATACTATGCATGATGTGGTGTTCTGTGTTATTTGTGGAGAATGGGACCCAAGTTCGAGTAGATTCAGACCTCTTTTTTCAATGTTTTATAGTGTAATATTAGTGTTTTCTTTGGATTTGGAGTGAGAATCTTTGAGTGATTATCAACCATAAATTTTCATTGAGTTTCATAATATTTTTCCTTCATATTTATATGGATTCCCACCAGTAATAGATTAGGGGTTTTCTATTGATTTAGTGTCTGGTACTCATCCAGTATCTATTCCTTCTTCCCATATGGAAGAAGCAAAGCTGAAATAGCTGAAATATCTATTGGGTGATCTGGTAGAGAAATATTTCATATGCATGAGTGTATTGACTTGGTAAATACCTACACTCATTTAAAAAAATCTAATATAAAACTTATCCTATGTGTTGATTATTGAAACCACAATTGAGTTATGGTAAAAAAAATATGTGTTTCCAGAGATTGACCTTTTTTTTTGGACTCGTTGAAACAGGTGAAGTGAATCTTGAAGACTGATCTCCATTATCGTTATCACGAGTTGAGAATTTAATAATTTAACATTTATAATACCACCTTTATTAGTAGGTATGTCCATTATAAGTATCTTATTATAATATTTGGACAAACCAATGCTTATATATTTTTTATAGAATTGATGAGAAGAATATTCCATGAGTACTTTGATTTATTCATGGTAGTTTTTTTGGATGAATCTTAGTTAAATCCAAAAATTAGGAGTTACATGTGTGTCATTTGAGATTATTTCTTGAAATCTTTGTAGATCACTTACTTTACATGAAACTTCCAAAATATAATTTCTATATATTTTAAGTAATTTTCTTGAGTCACATTGTCTCAGAACATGGTATTTTATTTTATTCTAATAAGTTGAAAGTTGTTATGAAATGGGAGAAACCACGTAATGTTTTTGAGATTACAATATTCTTAGGCTTGTGTGGGTATTACTTCTGGTTTGTAAAATATTTTTTAAATTGGCTTCTCCAATGATTTTTCTCACTTAGAAGAGAGTGAAGATCTTGTGGGATGAAAGGTGCCAGAATTATTTTTTGGTGTTAAACTATCCTTTGACTTCTATAATAGTGTTGATTATTCTAGAGGATAGGAAGATATATTTGGTATTTTGTGACACATAAATTTTTGGTTTAGGTTGTTTCCTTATATAGGGTGTTCATGTGGTAGCCTATAGCTTTAGACATCTTAGAAACATTAGAAAAATCATCTCACCCCTGATCTTGAACTCGTTCTTGTGATGCATTCTCTTAATATTTTTTTCCATTATATTTTTTAAAAGAGGTTCACCATTTATTATAACCAAAGAATCATGTGTTATATATTTTCTTATAAATATATGAATATCTGAGAAATGTTTTAGGTGGATTACATGTAGTCTTTAAATTTAGACATTTCCTACACCCCTACTAAGAATAATGTTGTTGATGATGCATTGAGTAGGAAAATTAAGACATAGTATTTGAAAGAATCCTCATAAGAGTGTAATTTGATGGACCTCTTTACTTTGATGATTTTGGGAGTCCAGGAGAATGATACTAAGGTTATTTTAGAAAGTGATTAGTTGGACTATGATCTTATCAAGATGATTATTTGGGAGTAGCATCTTGATGATGAAGTCCATAACATTAGGGACTCCCCTTATGGAGGGGAGACCATAAGTGATTGGATGTTATTTTTAGAGGGTATCGTATTCTTTCAAAAATGGTAGTTTGTAAATTTTTCTATAAGAAATTTTGTGATGAGATATTTCCATAAATTCTAGTGGGCGGGGCACCCAGAAACCATGAAGAAGTTATATGATTTGTGGGTATAATTCCAGTGGGCAGATAATATATGAGACATCTACGACCTTGTTTCTCATTGTTATATCTACCAAAATATCAAATCTAATCACTAGAGAGCCTTGAGTTTTCTTCATCCACTACAACTTCCAACTTGGAAGTGGGATGATATCACTATGGACTCTATAGTTGGGTTTCCATGTACCCCTTGAGGAAATAATGTGATATGGTTTGTGATCGATAAGCTGACCAAATCATCACACTTCATACCCATTTTAGATACAACTAAAGTTGAGAACTTGGGAAGTATCTTTGTGAAATAAATTACCAGATTTCATAGAGTTCCATTTGTTATTTTTTTGATAGGGAGACACTGTTTTGCTTCACATCTTTTGGACAAAGACATTGGGATCCACAGTATGTTTGAGAATGGATTATCATCTATAGATGGATGTCTAGATAGAACGAACTATATAGATTATTTAAGATATGATTCATGAAAGTGTTATTGACTTTGGTTGATCTTGGGATGTCCATTTGGGATTGGTAAAGTTTTCTTATACCCAAAAAATAACATTTTTCATTTCAAATAGATCCTTTTGAGGTCATGTATGGATGTCTAGGAAGATATCCTCTTCGTTGGTTGGATATTGGTGAAGCTTCCTTGGTTGTACTAATTTTGGTCCAAGAGATGATGAAGAAGATTTAGTAAATTATTCATAAAATGGGAAAATTAGGGAACTTGTATAAACCCTATCCCGATCATCATCGATGACCTTTATATTTTTTATTTAGTAGCCATGTTTTCTTAAGTGTTTCACCTTGGTTGAATCACCAACATCTTGGAAAATTGAGAATGTTCCTCCCAAGGTTTTTGGATCCTTTTAAGATTGTTGAATAGGTGGGGAAATTGGTTTACCATTTGGAACTTACCTAGTATTTGATGTTGATCTATAATTTGTATCATGTATCATAGCTTAAAAAGTATCTTTTTGACCCTTATCAAGTCTTTATTTGGGAATATCTGGATTTTGAGCCTAATTTATCCATGGATGAGAATCCAGACATGATTTTTTATTCCGATACGAAGTTTCTTTGTGTGTAGATGATACCTTTGGTCAATGTGATATTGAAACATGGTTCTGATTCTCATGAGACTTGGGATCATTATTCCCTAATGTGATAGCAGTTTCCTTATATCTTTGACATGGAATCTTCCTAACATGCTTTCTGAATATAGAAAGTGTTTATGGTGGGAAGGTTGTCACATCACATTACCTTCTTTCTGGTAATTTATTGACCATTTTTCTGATAATTATTTGATAGGTTCTTTATTTAGGTTCACATTGGGATTTTTTGGAAAAAAATGAATCCTTAAAAGGTTGTTCATGGTTCGCACATGGTTAGATAAAACCATGCAGTTTTTCCTATTAAACCTTGCACCCTTTATTAATCCACTAGAAGGGGTGCATGGTTTTTTCAAACCATTAGGCCACCCATAAAAACTATGAACCCTTATACAGTGAGGGTTTTTATGGTTGGTGAATGATTATTTTAACCATGGGACCAAACCTTTCACCCCATTAAGAAGTCTAGTAGGGGTTCATGGTTTGGATGCATGGTTACTAAAACTGTTTGGCCTACCCAACAAACTGTGTGTGCAGTTTTTAATTGACCAAAAAATTTAATTAAAAATATGAATACCCCATTTTAAATATGATAACCACCCCCATTCAACCATAATATGATTCCTTGGACTTTGTAGGCTCCCAAGAATCAATTTTGACTCCTCCATCCTCTTCTCTTTGTGGATCAAAGCATCGCTGATCTCGTTCGATCTTCTTATGATAAGTAAAAATATGCTCATGTGATTTCTTCTAATATATTCTTTTATCCTTCTTATATAGTGATAGATAATAACTTTATTGATATATGTGATATCCATTTTTATGGATCTTAATTCTAGGTTTAGTTTCTAGATCTCATTCTCCCCTATTATCATTGGTGTTCTAGCTACGGGTTTTGGTTAGATCATTTGAATATAATTAGGTGGTTTCATAAAGATTTTCCCTAAAATTTAAACCTTTATTTGCATTATTGATTTTAAACAAGTTTTAAAAATATTTAAAACCCCTTATTTTAGATTATTTTATGTTTGATTTGAAAAGGGTATGGAAATTTTGAAAAACCCCCAATTTCAATAGAATTGAAATTGTGGGTCGATTTTGAGAAAATTGATGGCTTGATTTGAAACATGGTTTGATGAAATGATTGAATGTTGATTCTTGAGAAAATTTTCTTAAAATGAAAATATGATTTAGAATGTAATGAATTAATAAAAACCTATGATTTATTTTTGAAATGAAAACGCATGTTGAAAACGGAATTTGTTAAATTGAAATGTAATTAAGGAAATGATTTCAAATGATTGATTTAACTATGATTGATTGGATGATTTTTTGAATATCATGTGAGCCTAGGTAGTTATTGGTTATTAGGATAATAATTATAGGACATAGACTCCCTAGTAATAGATTGATGATGATAACACAAACTAAACCAAGTTTAGCATGATTTTCCTATGATGGGTTCCCTGATGGGGTGTAGATAGATTTCACGTAATGGGTACCCTGTTGAGATTTTGATGTGAGTGTTCACACATATCATGATTCATGATGATAATTGAGAAGTGTGAGGATCCTATGGGTAGAAACTAATACACCTCAAGGGTTATGAGTATAGTGATATATTTTATTCGACCTAATTATACAAGCCATTTATTATAGAACTATTTTATTCATTCCAATTTTTTTATATAAATATTGTATATAAAATGTTAATTCAAGACTATTTTGATATATCTTCCATATTCTAAGTTGAAATCATGTTTTATTAGAATATGAAAATTTCTTATTTTATTTAAATTGAAAGAATTTATTTTATTTAAATTGAAATAATTTATGTTTTATTGGTATGTTATTTCTTATGGCACACTTGGTGAGACCCTACTGGTCTATTTATCTCACACCCTACACATTCATTCAAGTTTTTGTAGATAATCTTATTCCAGTTACAAGAAAAGTTAAAGCACCACTTGGAAGTGGTGGGTGTACTAGATTCATGGGACCTGGAGTGATAGAGGTGACCAGTGGATATGTGATCCAATTTTTACATGGGTTTTTTTGAGATTTATCTTGCTATTTGTTGTGTCCTTTAATGATGTACTATTTGTTATTATTTTACTTATTTTATTCAGTTACTTCCACATTGAGGATTGTTGAAATACCTACTTGTATCATTTATCTTAAATTGTTCTGTGGTAAAAATCACTCCTTTTATAATCATGTATGATTCCAGGTTCTAGTCTTCAACCTATGGGGATCGAGAATTCCCTTAGGGCTATCTCAAGGCTGTCTTAGGTATTAGTGTACCATGGTTTCTGGGATAGTTCATAATAATCAGTGAATTTTGGGCTCAAGTATTCACCACCTATTTTTGATTGGAGAACCACAATTCTTTTTCATAGTTGATTAAGTATATTGTTTTTTAACACCTTAAGCTTTTAAAAGGTTTAAAATTATGTCACATAATAAACACATAGGCATACCAACGAAAATCATCAATATAGGTTACGAAGCTCCTATAACCACAAATTTTTTAGGTACTCATTAGTCTACAAACATCACTTATTATAAGATATAATATTCCACTGGCACTCTCACATTTCCCATTAAATGTTTATTTGGTCATTTTTTCTAATAAACAAGATTCTCATGTATCAAACAATTCATAATAAAATGAATCTCATAATCCATCTTTATTGATTCTTTGGGTGTGTTTCTCATTTAAATGACAAAAATTATAGTTCCAAATATAAGTGGTTTTAAAATAAATTTAATCCTTCTTATATTGAATGTTATATATGAGATTGTCCATGTATAGAATATATAAATCATTCACCATATTAATAATTCCATAAAACATATTATTCATTTATATAGACCATTTATTGTTCTACTTAGTGAATAGAAACCCCTTCTTCTCAAAACAAGATATTGAAATAAAATTTCTATTTATGGATAGTGTATATAAATATTTTCCTGATTCAAGTTTTAATACACTTAGTATACTTATATCATAAGTGTTGACCTCAAATATAGAAACTCTTTCCCCATTTACAACACAAATATCTACGTCAAATTTAATCAATTTTATTCTATTTATGAGTCTGTTTTTATCAACACAAATGTGTGATTTACACTCAGTATCCAATACCCATGAGTTAGAATTATTGAAATTGATTTCTATAGAATTTTTATCAATATTATTATCTTTAAGAATACTTATCATCTTTAGATACCAATATATTAAATTATAGGTCCAACCTATAAGAGTCTCAAAATGATGTTTATAATTCATGTCATAATCTAAAACAAAGACGTATTTAAGGGTGATTTTCCTATTTTATATCATTTTATCAAATCATTTTAGTGAAATTACTCTCAAAAAAATGATGAACTTAAACATAATTACCTTTGGTGATCCACGATTCAAATGTCACTATGTTTTGAGTCCACTTTATTGTTCCTCTAAAAACATATTATTTTAAATGGGACATCATGATAATTATATGATATATTATTCTTTGATAGTTAAGTGGAAAAATATTTTTTCAAATCCATGATATGCATAAAACTAAACTTTATTCATCTGGTATCTAATATCATAGTGTTTCCTAGCTAAGTGTAACCTAGAACTCGCAATAAGATTTAGTTACCTAACTATTTTGGTTAGCAATATCCACCATTCCTTACACAAGAAAATCCATGGTCATCTAACTTTAACAAGAAATTACTATTAGATTTAGTTCCCTGAAATCAAATATTTGTACATTAGATATCCTTGATATTCATAGACTAGAATATTAATAAATAACTTATCACATAATGATTAGTATTCTATATAAATTTAATAATATAATGATCTAAATTATCAGTCTTGTAAAACTAGGTCATATAAGTTCCCTGCAATAATGAGAACCTTGAGATGATATGATTATGTCACATAAATAACTATTCTTATAGTCAGGGTGACAATCAATTATGGGGAACATAATATATTGGCTATCAAGTGTGAGTACTCATAAGCGTATGAGACTAATTCTCATAAAGTTCTCTGTTGATGATCTCTAATATGTGGGTATCATTAGGATAATCCCTCCAATAGAAATTTCACATGCTTTCATGTCATTAGAATTCCAATTTACAATAATGTGTAATTATCTTTAGACTTTAAGATTATTAATAATTCATATCATTAGTTTCATATTTAGATGTATTTTCATAAATCATGAGCCATATGATCATAGAGAATTTGGGTACGTTGGGTGAATTATGAGATGTATATTATTAATGAATAAGTTTAGAATGAATTTTTACCTACCATATTTATGGAAGCAAATATCTATGACCTGTGATTGAAATGAAATAGCCGAACGAAATTTCATGGCCATAGTGTGTGAATGGGTTCACTTCAAGAAGTTAAAGAAAGATTTATCGAGAACATAGTTTGATGATATAGGTATAAAACCATTTTGATAAGATATTGAGAGAATAGGAATATATTACATTGCAAGAGTTTGTATATGGTTTTCATCATTGAATCATTAACTTCTTCCTCTTGTGTTCCTTTATGTATTTATAGATGCTCATATTGGAATTTAGGCCATCATTCCAAATGCCACTTAAGAAGAATCCTAGAGGGTCACACAATTAGTATTTCCATTGATCTTAGTAAAATATTACTTATATTTAAAAGTTAGAATAAATATTATTTTCTAGGATGATAGATAATATTTATTCATTATTTTATTGATCATAAATATTATGTAAATATTTATTCACTAGATAGTGAATACAATATTTGTTTAATTTTTTATTAAAAAATAATATTTATTGAAATGATTATTCATGGTTTGATAAGTAATCAATAGGATGAGCGGACAGAATATTCAATCTGGGGATAAATATTTAATTAAAAAACTATAAAATAATATCTATTATTATGTGGGTTAGCACATTCCATGAATAAAAATAATATTATAACTATGTAATGGGACACTTTATGGGTTTAATATATAGTTAAGGGAATGTGTATAATTAAGAAATATTCTAACCTTGTCCTTAGGCTCATAAATAGATGGTTATATCCATTGTAGATAAAAAAAATTAGATATAAATCATTGTAGATACAAATCATTATAGATACAATCCCATGTACATTAAAACCATTGTAGATACAAACAATTGTATATACAAACCATTGTAGATACAAACCACTCTAGATATAAAAAATTTCAGATATAATCCATGTTATATAAATATATATATATATATATATAATCCATTTTAGATACAATCTGTTACAGATAAAAACCATTGTTGAGACAATATATTGGAGTCATGATCGTTTCATATAGAATTTCCTACCTAGATAATTATCTCCCAATGATGAATCTATCTAAGGTTATCTCTCAATTTTGAGATAACCACTTCCCACTACTCTCTTCATTTAAAGACCATGAATAATGAGATATATTCCTTTAATCCAAAAGAAATGTGAAATGATCAAAGACTACAACACAAGATGATCAATAGAACATGATAGCACTCATTGTTTCATTGGCATTGTTCGATGATCGAAGAAACACATGTGTATCACTACTAGAGGGGATTTTATTTGATCCCCTGTGATGGAATAATGATACACCAAATGGGGTTATAAATATTAACACCATAAACAATGAAATAATGTAATACCTAGGTAATATTTCTTATTGTGTTTAAAATTAATTATGAATTTTATGTGAAAAGGTCCTTTTGTATCTAGAACCCTTTTTCAATTTCATCATAAATATTTAACTGGTCATGTAATAACATTTCTTTTATATTATAGATTATCTATTGAATCCAAAAAAATATGAGTTTGATCAGGCTATAATAGGTCCTTTCACTATGTCCAAAACCTATAAGTGGTATCAAATTAGTCACGTCTAAATTTATAAATATCTATTACTTTTTTATAATTTTCATTTGTAAAAGTTAGTTTCCATTATAATAAATCCATTATTTTAATCCATTTATTGATATCTCTTTCAACACCTATTAATTTATCAATAATATAAACCAAATATAGTATATATTAAATAATGAACATTCAAAGAATCTATATATAGGTGTTGGATATTCTGGCCAGATAGTACAGGAGTGCACGACGTATATCTGGAAGGTCCAAACTATATATCCTAGTACATTTCACTAGGATTAACGTCAGATTATATGGGTCTTCATGTAATAAATATACATAGATGTTTTAAATACACACCGCATGTTGAGTAAAACACATCACACATGGCTTACAGGACTACACATCATGTCATTGGTTTACATTTCGGGTAGTCCACCTGATTTCACAATGCAAAATACATAATATAATATGCATATTGTATTAATTACATGACACATAAGGAGTAACAACTATCTAACAAGGATGTTACATGGTGTGTACAAAATATATAAATCTTTTACCTCAAAAATATTTGCTCGGATATGCACACCCAAGGACTAGGTGTGTATCATAGATAAAAAGTGAGTAAGATACATGGTGTGTATCTAGATTTACATGCCATGTATCTAACCTATTTAGACATAAAATTAATAAGTAATATATTACTCCATTAATCATCATTATTATGTGTTTTTTGTAGTATTTATTTATAATAAATGTCATATGATAGGTTTTATATGACATAAAATTATTAATTTTTTTCTTTGTAATATTCAAAACTACAAGTCTTGTATGGTTGTTACAAACTACATGCTCCATCTTCGCTAAAATTTGTACACTCAATATAATTTTTATATGTTTTATATATCATTTATAAATAATACAAAATGTGACATTATATAACATGTTGTGTATGTGATATATCATGAAAGTTAATTTTATATAATAATCTCCATGCTTGTTAGTTCAAATAGTTACTCATTGAATCACTTCCAAGTATAAGAAATATACTTATTTTATTAAATATTAAATAAAATTAATTTATTTAATTTATTTAAAAAATATTGGATGGGTATATCTTGTACATATTTTATGGATATTAAGATAAAATGAATAATTGATTAATTAGATAATTAATCAGATTAATTATTGTGTGTTTTATCTTAATAAAGAATAAATTTTAATGATTTCTAGATAGTTATTCTAAATTTGTATCCATTATTTGTATGTTTATGATCATGATCTTAGATTATACCAATGTATGTGTTGGTTTTATTTAAGTTAATATTAAGTGCATGGGTTTTGTAATTATTTATTATTAAATTAAATTTAATGGATTATGTGTCATTTCAACCTTCTTAATTATGAAATACCTCCACGTACAAGGATATTTTATATAATTTATAATTAACTGGTCCTTTAGTTCCCCTCATCTACATGTGATTATAATACATACGTAAAGGAAGAAGTATCCAAGTGTATGGTTGCAGTTCAAGATATCCGAGGTGAAAACTATCTCATGTGATACAAAGGGGGATTAGTAGAATACTATAACTTTTACCTAGACTAGAACAAGTAGTTTTTATTTAAGGATCATATGTTGATTTATTATATAAATAATAAATCACCCAATAAATAAGATCATGATCAATTCATTCATTTATTTTATTTTATTCCTTTTTAGGGTTTATTTTATGGATTCCAAAATGTGATCACATAAAAATAAATAGATTAACATAAAAATATGGAATTAAAATAATGTGATCATGTGAATTTTTTTTATAGATACATGGTTAATCACTTAAGTAAAATCCACTTAATATTAACAAGACATGTAAAAGATAAAATAATAAAATTTACACATATTGAAAAAAACCCACAATTAAATATTCAGTCAAGTTATGTTCCATCATCTAAATTAATATTCACCCATATTTAAAGTGTTGGTTCAGCCTCCACCAGGGTAATTTTTAACTATTAATAAATATTAACAATAATATTGGGTTGGATTAACCAAATTTTTATTGGGTTAAATGGCCTTAGTTTTTTCAATACAAATTTGGAGGTAGTTGTTGAGGAAATAAAAAATAAGGATTTAGGGATTGGGGAGTTCACTCAAGGGATCAAGTAACTAAAAGTCTATAGTTGTAAATATAGTTGAACATAATACTTTTTAATAATTTTTATGGACTTGATCTGGATTATAAGGATGGAAATGTGGTTATTTACCACTAGAATGTTCTCATAATAGTACATTTTGATTTCAATGGTGAGGGTAGTTGGGAATTGATAAAATATTGAGATACTAATAGTAAAATTATATTTATTATGTCTCACAAAATTGGTAATCAAATAACAAACGAATAATATTATTTTATATTTTTTAGTAAAATAGAAAGCTCATCTGTCATTTTCCCTATGATTAATTCTGTAGAAATGTAATCTACTTTCTAGCAGTAACTTTAAGGAATGGAAAATACACTTGTTTATTGTATTATTCCATGAACAAAAGGATAACATACTAGAATCCCTCATCCTTGATTCACCTACTAATAAATAAAGTGATAATGAGTTCATTCTCTATGAGAAAAACATAAATGATACACTAGATGTTCAGTGTTTGATGTTATTATCCATTTCTAGTGAGGTCATAACGTCTCATGAGAACATGGATTCTTATAAAATACTCAAGAATAATTTTGATCTTAATTAAAAGAAAGATAAATAGGAATGATTTGAGATATCAAAGGCACTCTTCATGAGTAAGCTTGGATAAGGTGTGATAGTTGGGCCTCATATAGTAAAATTGATTAGATACCTTGAGAATCTAGATATTCTAGGGTTTCAAATTCCTGATGAATTATGAACCAATTTCATTATTTTATTAATCCCTTAGTTATTATCCAACTCTAATGTAATTTTAAATATGAAAAATATTGATAAATCTCTCCCAGATCTCCTCATCTTACTCTGACAAGTAGATAAGGTCATGAAGCATGATAATCCTTTTATTATTATAGTTAATAAGAGGAATGAAAAATTGAAATTCCTTAAGACTAACTCTAGCTCTAAGGAAGCTATATAACTCCCAACCAAGTGAAGGAAGACTAAGGGGTGACTAAAGGACCAAGATGTTATATTCATCTCATTTAGAAAGATAGGTAATTACAAGAGAGACTAAAAAATGAAGTTGAATGTGCTACTTCAAGTATATTCATCAAATGTAATTTATCTATCATAATTATTGGGTATTAAATGCAATATTTTTACATATGTGTATTGAAAAATAGGATCCAACCTGGTAAATAAAGGTTTCTAGAGGCAAGATGCATTCTCCAAAAGATAAAGAAGGAATATGTGTATATTGGAATAGATTAGTGCATGACTTCCCATTTTCCTAATGTATCAAGTTGAATTTTTTTTGTATTATTACCAAAAAAATTATCCCAGTGCCCATTTGGACACAATGTGGGATTTTCTCATATTTTAATGGATTTTGTTATGGTATTTTCACACTCAATTAATAGTTATAAAATTCTTTAATCATAGATATTTTAAATTGGAAATAAATGATGAATATAAATATAAGAATAAGAATACCTCATTGTGGAAAGATAATTCTTTATAAAGTAAAACAAATAATCATTGATAATTTTATGTCCATAAGAGTGTTCTAGTATCATTTGATCTAAGACACTAGGTACACTAACAATATTACTATTATTTTTTTGATAAATAAATATTTAGATATAAACTTATGCTAAAAAATTTCTATATTTTTTTCAGAAAAACTATGTGAACTATTCTAAATTAATATCTAAGAATTAAGTTAATATACTTAATGAGACCCCTTTAATAGATTTTAGGAATGCTCAGTAATGAAATGAATACTCTTGGAATCTAATATAGGAATATCCAGGTTGTCCTATTAGAGTGTATCATAACTAAGTAATCATTGATCATTAATATGTGGAGTGAAGGTAATCCTAAACTCACATTACCATATACATTATTTTTTTATTTTAGTAAAATGGGATCAATCAAATGTATTATATGTATTACAAATCTCCCATAATTTATTCCAATGCATGTTTTGAAAAAAGTGACACAATAACTAACCATGTACCAACTAAATTAACTAATGGATATCATATTGACTACAATATAATATAGAAACCATCAGTTATAGTTACTAGTGTTTAATGGGATTCATTTATTAAAATTTTAATTTATCTACAAATGAACACAAAAAATAATAAATGAAACTCTATTTTTTATCTTATAGACTGTAACAACCCTTGTTTTTTGGACTATAATTTTGAAGAGAAATTTGAATTTTTTCATTCACATGCTTGTAAGGGGTAAAAAATAGTAATTTTCCCATAGGATAAGATCTCAAATAATTTCTCTACCACTCTGTTGGTCCTGAAATAGGGTGTTTACCCTAGTATAAGAGTTTGTTATAAATCTGAGCTGTTAGAATTTTAGAAAAATAATTATTAATTATTATTAAATATATTAAATATTAATTTATTTTCACAGGTTTGTTCAGTCATATATTTTGAACAGAGTATCAAATTGAGTTTCCATGTGGGGCATAATCTCAGTTTGGGCACTGGGGCCGGTCGGGCACGAGGGCCAATCGAGCCCCTTTTTTCTTTTTCTTTCTTTTATTTTCATATATTATTTTCTTCTTTTACTCAGTCTTCTTATGTACACCCAAGGGAGATCTTCCCATGTTTCATGAATGAGAGAGAGAGGGAGAGGGAGAAAGAGAGAGTGAGGTAGGAGTAAGGAGGTACCATCACAGATCTCTCAAGGCACCAAATCGACATGCGACAACCGTGGACCATGGAAATGGGTGAAGCTTTAATAGATTCTATCCAAAGGTAGGTCATTTTTATATTTTACCTAAAATACCCTTAGATTATTTTTTTCAAGTTTTTAACCCTTATTATACTTGTTTATGGTCCCTCGTGGATTAATCTATTACTTTCGGGGTGAAAATGGGGGGTTTGGGGGCGTTTTGAGGGTTTTACATTGGGAAAACCCATCTACATGGCATGTAATTCATGAAGACACATCCTGTATTATTACCATTTGGAGAGGATTAGTTTTTTTAAGTACACATCATGTACTAGGATGTACATGTCGTGTAATGGTACTCAGCCATGCATCCGAGTATCAGGATAGGATACCCATGTAGGGGTACATGGATGTGTGGAGTACATGATCAGACCACGTGTGGGTCACATACCATGTATATGTACACAACCAAGAAAAGTAAATAGACAAGCTATTTTAGGGATATGGGTAGGTACCCCATGTAGGGTACATGCCATTTACCTATATTACATGTCATGTACTAGGTCATTTACACGCCCAGGTCGGTAGAAGTACACGCAAAGTTGGGGCCTTGGGAGTCACATCGTGTACTCGGGGATACATTTCATGTACTACCCCTTCTTCTCCATTTGAGGGTTTTCCATAACTTTTCACCCAAGAGTTGTAATTGGACTCATGACTAGTCCATTATAGGTATTGTTTCTCATAGATCATGATGGTAAGACCTGTAAGGAATTTTGAGGACTCCTAAGTGATGTTTCAAGACTTTTCTTGAATAGGGAAGTTCTTTTTTTGGTAATTGTATCCAGTGTCTCCTAAAAGTGAGACCTATTCTGAGGTGATCCATGATATATATCTCTGGATTCATGATTTTATAGATTTTATTTGGAGGATATCCCTCTTGTGATATGTGCCCTTATGGCCTCAGGCTGTGAGATTGGCTATTATAAAATATCTCCTATTGGATTTATCTTCTTAAATTTCTACCTAGATGATCCCTTATAGGATGTATCTATCTTCTCTTTGTACCAAGGATCCCCGAAGGGATTCCTTTTCTTATATGATGACTTATGGATTCTCTTGTTGGATCCCTTTACCTGTGTACCATTCCAAGGATTCTATGGAGGATGCCTCTATTTCATACATTGTCTTGAGGGTCCCATATAAGATGATTTTTTTCTAAGTACTATTTTGAGGATCCCATGTAGGATGAATTCATTTTAATGTCGTTAGAGTATCTCATGAAGGATTCCTTGCTTACCTTATAGCTAAGGATCCTAATTAGGATTCCTTCACTTATGTTTATTCCTCGAGGACCCCAAGTAGGATACCTCTCTATGTTTGAATTGAGGGACCTAGTGGGTTCCCCAATGTTTGACTTCCCCTGATATTTCACATTGGTTTTGGGTAGAGATGATAGCGGGTGTCACCTTAGAACTCATTCTAAACTTTTAATCCCATGGTGTTGTGGTAGTAGTGATGGGATTAGGTATTTGTCCACCATGAATCATTTTTTTATGCTTTCACATGTTTACTATTGATGCGGTGATGTTTACCAGAGGTGCTTCCTTTTTGGTGGATGTTGAGCTATATACATGGCATCTTTCTTTCTATTTCGGATTCATGTATGATATTCATGGGATACAGCTTCTGATCTATGTTATATTTTATTTATTTATTTTTATACCCAGAGGTACTACATGGGATATATATTTTGAGCATGTGTGTTTTATTATTATATTATTGGAACTTCTAGAGCTGCTTCCTTGAATCCGGATATTGGGCCTACTATTATGATATAGGGAAATATAATCCCTATAAAATATAATTGTGGATGATTATGCTCTCTAGAGTGATGAGGATGATTACGCTCTCCTAAACCCATGGTTTTCGGTGGATTAGTTTTCTCTCCTCAACTTGTGGTCTATAGAAGATGATTATTCTCTCCTCAAATTGTGTCTTATGGAGAATGACTACGCTCTCCTCATTTTTTCATACAATGAGGATCTCAATATGTTCTTTCTAGGATCAGGCTTATGAGCACTTATCTTTCTGAGGGTGGATGATCATGTCATCTCACACCTATGTTTACATTCACTTTGGATATCGAGGGGTGGGTATGACATATCATTGGTGATCTCTCCTACATATCACCTAAGGTTCAAACCCTTAGGGTTCATCCGAGTCACAATTTCATGACAACCTATGGACTCGAACCTAGGGCTCAGACATTAGAATGGAATAACATTGAATATGTAGTATAATTACTAGATTAGTGACCTTTTATAGGGTGTCTGAATATAATTCTATAGAATCCTTTTTACAGTGATTGGAGGTGAGTATGGGTGAACCTAGTTGTATGATGAGTATCCCCCTATGGTGGAATAGCTTGCTCTAAGACATTTATAGTGGGATTAAGGACCTAGAGATCAAATTTAATGATACAAGGCTTGAGTGGCATAATGCTTAGTTGAATTCCCTTGCACAGGATGTCCAAGAAATCCAGATTATGGACCCAAGGATCAACTACTGATTTTTTTATATTATTTCATTCGCTTACCCTTGAGTACTAATATTTATGTTTATATTTATAGTTATGGTACTATACATGTATATTTATATATATATGGACATCCATGGTGGAAATTTTCCATTTAATTAGGATCAGGGACCCATGGTTTGACTATGGTTTCATGTTTATTAGATTTACTTATCTTTTTATTTGAGCCTCGGCTAGGCCGAGCATGTTGCTTTTGCATACAGTTATAGTAGCATAATTTTATTGGTTCATCATTAGGGGTGACTTATTGAGATTATTTCTCACACCATCCTGTTCATCTCAGTTTACGTGTAGAATATAGTATTCTTTTTAGGTTTAGCATAGTTAAATGGTGGATATGGTTGAGTATAAGAGTTTAATGATCAGTCGGAGCTTCTCATGTGGGTTATTCTATTCGGGTTGGTGCAATTTCACACTGTATAGATATAGGGTACATAGTCTGGCTCAAAGTTATTAGTAGATCCATTTACTTTTATTTAAATTTCTTTTCTAACTCCTATATTTTTATGGTTGGTCCAATGGGTGACTAGTGTTGTATGTATGACATAGTTGTTTAGGCTTTTATAGAATATTCTATTTCAGTTTTATTTCTGCTTATGTTCTATGTTTATTTGATGCTCTCTATAATATTTATCTATTTCTAATGTTTTCTTAATGTAAAATGAGGGAATAGTCTCACCATTTTCACACCCTAGGCACTCGATGCTAGTCGATAGCCTCTGGTGTATGAGGAGGCATTCTTGAGGCTTGGTTACTAACTATCTTAGGAAACCATTTTAGTGAAATTCGAGTCAGGACATTACAAAGTGGTACCATATGGTGTTATTTTCTTGGTCTTTACTATTTGGGATATGGTAGACAGGATTATTTGTAATTTTTCATAACCTATGATGGATATCAGACTAGTGCATCGAGAACACTTGTTCAGGTAAGAAGTCATGGTTTCTAGGGGTATGGGATTATTATTTTGATCTCTGATGTTATAATTGTATACTATTTTTTCCTAAGCAATGCACATGTTGTATAGATGTTATGATTTATTATGGATCTCTGGCTCTTGGTCATTGGAAAGAGTCCAGTTATGAATTTTGACTCTTGGCTTGAAAAGGCATAGGCATCTCATGCATCATTTTTGGCACATAGGATTCATATCATATAGTCCTTCTAGTGTGTGATTTTACTAACGACTAAGGCCTATTAAATGAGGATCACATCCACACACACACACATATATATATATATATATATTATGATTACAAGTTATGTGGATCTATGTTGAGGTGTTGGTGTTGAGGTTGGTGACTCATTCCTCAGGCACGAGAGGTGCAATGACCCTAGTAGGTCGATATGGAACATGATGAATTTCTGTTGTACCCCATGTGGGGTATTTTTTCTCTAGTCATGGTTATCTAGTCAGATCTCTAAGTACGATGTGGATGGATACCATGAATTTTCTTGTGAACATGACCCTAAGGGGGTATTACTATATATAGATGCACGGTTACTATTAGTCTGGTCTCTTATTTGTTGGTATCGTGACCTCTAGGGAGTAGTTCCTTATGAGTATTCTTGGTGAGGATCCTTCCCTTGTTGGCCATGTTATTATTTTTGACCCTTATAGATCATTGTGATCTTTACCTTCTTTATATAGATTTGATATTTTTATCTAGGTGGTTATACCTTGTGACCCGGTTGTGAGACTTGTTTTGTACAGCAATATGGGAGACCTAGAGGCCCTTATTTTTAACTTGGACCCTTATAGGTAAAGGTCCATTTTTTTAAGGAAACCTACATGAGTGGTTAGCCCATGTTTTTTAATTCCTTGTTAGGAAGTGAGATTGCTTTTATGCTCTTTTGAGATCAAGGCATGTTAGGTGCTCTATTTTTTTGTTATAGGCATGTTGATGTCTTTAAATTTTAATAAGAACTTTGGTTATTATGGGATAAATACTAGCTTCAACATACATTATTATTTAGATACTTGGTTGGGTTGACCATTTCTTCCATTATTTCTAATGTAGTCAGATCATGAGTAGATGCTTGTGACTGGAATGGCACTAGGAGACATGCATTTGTGGAATAAATCATAGCATAGTTAACATACCTGATTTTGAAGATGGGTTCAAAGGGAGATTCTAAATTAATGAGAATGACATTCCATGTAGAATGGGCATCTTATCCTTCTGTTGGAAGACTCATTGGAGTAAGATTTGGGTGATAAAGGTATATGCTAGTTTCATGTGGTGTCGTTAAATCTTAATCGGTGAGTGGTCAGTTGTGAACCGATGACCAATGTTTTCACAACTTTATGTAGGTATGGTTATTAGGAGTTTGGGTTAATGCGGATAATGTACCTCCATAGTAGAGGTGACATAAATAATTAATGGGGTATATTAAGATGGTTGACATGTGTCTGAATCCTAGTCAGGTTTGGATAGGATGTGAGAATGGCTTAGAGGGATTTGTACATTCCCTTTGGTAGAATCATAGAGTACTCGTAGTTATAGGCGATCAAGCTCTATCCATGAAATGCAGACATGAAAAATGAATCGCATCGCTTCATAGAGGCGGTAGTCCATACGTACACATGAGTGACGTTATCATTTTTAATAGGTGGAAGGGTAAGATTATAGATGATATATTATATAAAAATATCCATAATAATGATATAAATAACATATATTTTCATTTAAATCATTATTATGATCATCCATATGAGGCAGTTATGGAAAATGAATTACATATGTTCGAGAGGAAGTGGCCCATACGTACGTACAAATAATGGTTTCTTTCCCCATTTTATGGAAAAGGAGATGTATATAGGTTATTAAATAAACATAATGACATATTATTATATATTATATACATATTTTATTATATTTTAATGGTAAGGATGTAATTTAATGGTGTAAAAGAAGAAGTAAAATGAAAGAGACTAGTTAAAATAATTATCTCCTCCTTGGGAGTCCTCCTATGAATTTCTTCCAAAGGACCCTAGGGATGGTATTTTCAAGAGGCCATTAACTTTAAAAATTTTATAATTATATTTAGAATATTTTTTTGGTGGTTTTTTTTTCAAGATAATTGGCTCAAGATTTTGTGAATAATATCGGAGAGTTTGTTTCATTTATAGTGAAGGAAAGGACACAATTGGAATTGCCTAAAATATTTCTATATAAAAAATTATTTTTCATAATAAAGTGGAACAGACTTGACATATTTATAATATCAGAAAATTATTAGTATAAATACTCTCATAGAATAAAATTTATACTAATTTAGGTGATTTTTTAACCCTTATATCTTAGTTTAAACCCCCTATTAACCCTTTTGGTGATTACCATGATTTCAAAGTTTTTTATTCCTTAGGTTTCAACAAATTTAATATAAAAGGAAAAGTGAACAATACGTGTAAAATGGTTAATGTTATAGACAATATCCCAATAACTTTTTCAATCATATAATTTTATAAATTTTAAATTATTTAATAAAATATTATTTACCATAAGATGCCATTAAAGTCATTTTTTGAGAAAGTTCACATAGTTTGAATTTAAAGGCATCAAGATAGAAATGGAATTAAAATATAAACCTTTAAAACAACATATATACGTTATATTTATCTAAAAAATCATGCAACCCAATAATTAATCTAAATTTTATTATTTTTATTATTTTTAAAAGCATTTAATTGATTTTTCTACTACTTTATCAAGAACTGTGTCGGTATTGCATAATCATTTAAGGTAATTATTTCATCACTAAATATTAAAAATAAATTTCCATGATAAAAAAAATCATTCATATTTCAAATAATAATTTATAACCCAACATAAAATCTTTTTATCCCTATGAAAAAATATTAGAGATATTAAAACGAAGAGAGTGTCGTTTTGTATATATTCTTTACTTAAAATAATATTAAGGTCATTTTCAAAGTAAAGGAGAAATAAATCTCCAAATTTTCAAATAAAATATTATTACGGTCTAAATTAACCTATAAAATGAAATAAAGGATTCTTTTTTGGATATGTATGGCTCTTATTTCGTAGTTTTAACGCTATTTTACCTATTTAAACCTTACTGATGGGACAAATATTTACTATGGTAAATATTCTTGATGACCAAAAATAAAAGGTAAATATTTATAAAATCTCAACCACATAATTAAAAATATATAATAAATTTTTTAATATTCAATTTCAATAAGTTTCATAAATCAATTTTAGTATAAATGTGTAAAATGTAGTAAAAAACAGTTTTTAGAAAAATGTGTTTTTAATCATAAAAATAAACTTGGGCCAAAATAAACTATAATATTGATTAATATGTAATTAGTTAAATTATATATAATTAAATAATTCTTATATTACTTTAATATAAAAGTTAAAACACAATGGTATTTTTAAATTACTTTATTTAATGAAATGAAATGACAAACTTTCAAAAATCATAATTTTTCACTATTCACGAACAAATAAATCTTTTTAGAAAAATACCAAAAATTCACCCAAAGATAATATTGATATAATTATTTAAAAATGATATTAATTTAATCCAATATAATTTCTAAAAATTTATTACTTAATTATAATTTCTATACACAAAATAAAATAAAACCATTTTTGAAGGAAACTTATTTTTAAGCATAAAATAACTTCACTAAAAATTGAGTACTTATTTATTATGAATTGATAGATAAATTTTTTATTATATAAAACATTTATACATATGTTTAATAATGTTTTTATTCCTATTCATAATTCCAATTTAATATCTAGGTTATAATAATCACATTTAAATAATAATATTTTTATAGTATATCACAGTTCACATAAAGCTCATTGTTTCATGTTCAGAAAGATATCAAGCATAGTATTCTTATAAAAAAAATAGGGATGTTAAATTCTCCCCCCCCCCCACCCCAAATAAATTGTGTCCTTGAAATTTTTTTATCTTGGTAATAAATGGTTCAATATTTTGAAATACGTTTTTTGAAAACCCACATCGTAATAAGGAATAATAAAACTTTCATTAAAAGGGGGAAGAGTGAAACATAAAGGTTTCCCAAAATAACACATAATAAGGTTCCAAGAAAAGGATAAAATTAGTGGAAAGTGAAAATATTGACATGGATGAGAGATATAATTTCCAAACATTAATAGAGAGTGATAGAAAACATGGTCATGATAACGTTAATGACCACCAAACCATAAATCATTAAGTGATAAAAAAGTCTATAAATTCATTAGAAATAAAGTTAATAGGATAAATTTTTTATTTCAAGATCCTTTTCTTAGAGTTGAAATGTTTTTTTATTCATGAAGGTAGAGAACATGAAAAAATATAATTAATTGATTTACTTTTATTTCATAATTATAATTTCATCCTTTGTTTTTTGTTTCGATCAATTTTCACTTCTATATCATATATTACTCCAAGAATTTAATATTCATCGTGTAATTTTCATGTAAGGAGTAATAAACTAAACTTTATGTGAATTATAAGATCCATTAAGGATACCAAGTTATTCCTCCTATATTTAAACATAACCAAATGGTTAGCACAATTTGAGATAATATTGAGTATGAATAAAGCTTCATATAAAGAGATACTAGATTGATCTTCAAATCCTCAAAAATAACTCCCATAGTTCAAATTAAATAATTCTATAAACAACTAACCATAAACTCTTCAAAATACTCCATACCAAGTTTAAAAACCAAAATATTGAAATATTTTATCCCATATTCTTTCGATATCAATTTTACATTTATCTCCAAACAACATTAATCACTCATAAAGTCACATACCAAAAATGCATATACCCTAACCATATAATATCCAAAATATTCTAATCATTTCCATAAATATATTTAATCACCATAAATCCACAATATAATCATATATTCTTACAAAAGATAATTAAACCTTTATTCCTCAAATAAACTCCCATATTAACCAAAAATATTTCTATTTACCTTAATCATATATGTTCCCCAAAAATATAGTGAAAACACTTTTGAAATAAATTTAATAACTTAGCCACCAAATTACTTTTTAATCTCATGGTTATCTATATGATAAAACATATGTTCCCAAATTGTAATAACACATAAATAGATCAACATCAAAGAGCACATTAACCCTAAAGGTGATCAAAACCTTTAAACATAAGTCCACAAAAATATAAAAGACTTATTCCTCAAATAACCTTTTCATTAAAACACATACTGAATCTAAGGGTTTTATTCCCATAAATGTCTCCCAAAATATCTTTTATCATATTAAACTCCCATCACATAAAACCTAAAAGAGGGTATCAATTCCTTCAAATATATTATCAAACTTAGACTTATTAACCCATGATGATTTATAAAAATACTAAATTGTCCTCATATGAATCATAAAATTAGTTTCTTTGGGATAAATTTTTAAATCATAAAAATATTTTCAAATCGTTCATAATTGTTTTTAAAGAGTCCATGAATCAACCAAAGCATATCCCCCAGGAGGGTCTAACTAGGTGTGCAATCTTAGGCCCACTAATTGTGCACTGATGATGATTAAGTTAATACCCAATCTACCCCTTTCATAGTTGTTACCCCAAGGTGTATTTATGCCATTGACACATCCACTTTCTATTATACAGATTGTGATGTCATTACTTAAAAACCACACAATCTCTACTTTACCAAAAATTTATGATATAATCCTATACTTATACTTATCCTCAAATTCTGTTATAAGGTTATGTTCTCTGATCTATTTTTTCCAAAATCTAGTTCCAATAGTTTATACTAATATTTCTCTGATACCAATAATAAATTTAAGTTCTAAATGATCAAATAGCAACTAATAAGGGGGGTTGAATCAATTTTTTAACTATTTATAATTTTCTATACTTTTTAAAACTTAACCCCTAAAACCTATTAAAGTTTATATCCTTGTCATTTTTTTTAAAACCCATGCATGAAAAATAGTAAATCATGAAAAGAACATGAGATTTACAAAGTTTGGATTCATTATGAGAACCTACTTCTTTCCATAGCCACTACCATGGGTCTATGGAAATTCACTATTATAAATAAGTGAATAAAACTTATGCCAATTCCTATTAGACACCTTCTATATCCCAAAAGGAAAGATTATACTAACTCTGTTCAATTCATAAAGTCTACTTATAAAACAATTGATCTGAAACAAAATTAAAAACACTTTGTTTAATTTTCTCCAAAAAATTTATTGGGTTCGATGACCCTGAATCCAATGGACTTAAGTTCGATGAACTCGGTATGGTTGTATCCATATAGTCGACTCAATACAATCTTCCCTTTCTCAATCTTTACTTCTCAAACTCTACTCAAAACCTTAGTTTGATCTTCATTCAGTTTTATCGACTCAATATGATATTCTCAATAAAATATTTCTCATTCCAGTAAATAAAACAACAGATGTCTGGTCTTATAATAAGATCTCTATGTAGATGTAACTTTCACTTGAATTCTTCAATGCTCCTCATTTTATGATTTTGTGAAAAGTTAAAAAAATGAGAATGAAATTTTCTTCTTATTTATTGGTAAATCAAAAAAGAAAAGGAGATAAAATGAAAAACTTTTCCTACTTACTCAAATTTAGAAACTCCAAAAAACACTCACATTTAAAATTCAACTTTGACTTCTTCAAACCTTCTCAATATTTCTACGAGATCAGTTTTCTTGAAAAAAACTAACTTTTCTTTAGTCAAATATAACTTACTCAGCTTCATCTACATCTTCTTATTATGATATTCATTTCTTTCTCAAATAATTATGATATTCCTTACTTTCTCAACTCATTAATATCTTCCTTTCTTTATCAACTCATTAAGATCTAACTATCTTGTGCTACTCATTATGATATGAATATTATAAACTTCTCATTATGATCTTACTATCTTCCTCAACTCATTATGATGAACTTTATTAGTAGATGACTTATTCTATTAAAACTTTAACTCTCCATTTGTTTCTTATCAAGAAAACACAACTCTTTTAGAATCTTCACTTCTTTTCATAACTAATATTCCTTTGAGGGATCAGCATCAGAAACTATGATCACTCTGAAATTTTTCATTTCATGGGTTATCTGTGTGAGGAATTCATTTGATGAATCAGATCATGTTCTTTGTCTGATTAATCTTCCTCCTCAGAGTCAGTCTGGTTAAAATACTCATAATGATGGAATTCTCATTATGATAGAATTAATATTTTATGCATCTAATGATGAATCCACTCAGAAAATTTGAAAAACCACAAACTTCATCATTTTTAAACATTATGACTTCTGAAAACATCTCAGTTTGGTACTTCTGGATCCAATCTTCTATGTTCAGGTTTCTGGAATTGATATAAACTTTATGATTCCTTTATTTATTCAAAAGATTTTATCATGATATTTTAAATGATTTTTGATAACTTCCTGACCAGCAAATCATTGTTTGATTTGAGCTTTAGAAAGTATGAAAACTTTCAAACTCATGACTTCACTATCTTTTTTCAAAACTCTTCAATGACATTATAACTTCTTCAATCATAAAATTATAACTTTCTAACAAACATGATGTCTGATTGATCTTTAACTTCATACTGATAGACCTGAGATTGATGGTGCATCTCATCAACAACTTCATCTTTCAGACCACTTCTGACTTTGATGTTTCTCAGTCCAATAACCTGAGTTTGGGAACCTATGTTTGAAAAAGAAACTTTCTTAAGGATAAAACTTTTATATACCTTTGCATTTGGTTTCATCAATATTCATAAACTTTTAGATTTATTATGAAAACCCGTTATGATGGAAAGTTATGATCCTTAATAACAAAACATTCTTTTACAAAAAAAAATTAGATTTCAAAAAATACAAAAACTTTTTTTTAAAAAAATGTCACAAAGGTTCTTCAATATCCCCCTTTGGATTTTTTGAAAACACTCATTAGCAACTTTCTAACTATTAGAAATCAAAAACTAAACTTTTGTAAATAACTCATGTTTTTTTTACTTTTACCAAAACACATTTTTTCCTTAAAATAGAATTTCCCAACACCACACTACTAGATAAAGTAATGTTTTTATGGAATTTCAACCCATAGTGAAAAGAAAGTTTTGTATCTATGTTAAGATAAACTCCCCCTCGCTTTTATTTTTCTCCCACTTTTATTTTTCCTCTCCTCCCTTGCCAAATAATCATAACTTAAGATTCAAAAAATAAATAAAATAAAAAGCCTCTTACAGTGTAAAAATTTCGTAATTTTCATCCCCCTTTTTCAAAATGATCTAAATCATGGTGGGGAAACTTCCTTATGTGGTCTAGGAAGTCATGGGAGGAGGATAAACCTGAAATTAAAGCCTAAATTCCACAAATCTATCTTTCATCATAGATTTTGTGAAGATATCATCTGTTTGATATATTTCTGATATATATTCCATTATAACATCTCCAGAAACAAATTTCTCTTTTATAAAGTAAAATTTATATCAATGTGTTTTGATCTGGAATGTTGGATAGGATTTTTAGAAAGATCAATTGCACTATGATTATCACAAAGTATCTTCAATGGTTTATAAACATTCACTTTCAAGTCATCCAACTGAACATTCATCTACATCATTTGAGTACAAGCCTAGGTAACTACAACATATTCAGATTCATTTATTCTTAAAGTTATTGAGCATTTTTTTACACTAAAAACCCACACAACATTCACCCAAGAAAATGTTCCTCCTGAAGCTCATTTTCTATTATTATAATCTTCATCCCAATCAGCATCAGTATAACCATGAAACTTCATCTCAAAATTATTTTGTATAACAACCCATGTGAAGGTGTTCCTTTGAAATATCTTCTAATTATTTTTTCTACCAACATATGTGATTCTTTCAGATTACTTTGATACCTAGATGAAATATTCACAACATAAAAAATATCAGTACTTGAGGATCTAAGGTAAAGTAGACTTCCTATCATCGTCAAAAAGTCTTTTTGGCTCACAATTTTTCTAGAATCATCTTTACTCAACTTTGTGATTATAGATATAGTATTTGAAACTTATTTGGATTCTTTTCATCCCAAACTTCTTTAAATATTCCCTGGAATACATTTCTTGATATTAGAAAATGTATTTTTCTTTTTTTAACTTGAAATCCAAGGAGTAAAGTTAATTCTACCAATATTTACATTTAAAAATTATTCTTCATTTTCTTATAAAATTATTTACAAACCTTATATTTATCCTCCAAAAAAATTATAATCTATATAAAAAATTACAATCATATTTTCTTAGTCACCATCTTTCACATATAAGTTTATATCAACCTTTCCTTTATAAAAATTCAACATTCTCAAACAGCTATCGAGTTTTGAATACCAGGAACATGGGATTATTTCAAACCATACAAGGATTTATTCAATCTAAACCCCATTTTTTCATCATTATCAAGTTAAAAACCACTAGGTTTTTCAATGTAAATTTTTTCCTCACTCTCATCATTTAATAAAACTAACTTTATATCCTTCTAATAAACTTTGTAATTTTGATGTGCAGCCACTGATAGCAGCATTATAATAGTTCATAATCTTTCAATAGGGGAAAATTTTATTCAAAATCCATACCTTACACCGGTTCATATCCTTTATATACAAGTTTTTCTTGGTTTCTTGAAAATTTACCATGTTCATTTAAGTTGTTTCTATAAACCCACTTTGTTCTGATAACATTTTTACCTTTTGGACACGAAAAAAGCTCTCATTATTTTTTTTCTCAATCTGATTCAATTATTCATTCATATCATCCACCCATTCCTTCTGTTGAATAGATTTAGAAACTAATTCCAATTCAACTTTTGAGATAAGTGATGTCTGATTTTCAAATCTCAACTTCCTCTGGTCTGAATTGGAACCTTATGATTTCCAATAAATTTTTAAAACTTAACATGTTTTTGGAAGGTAGGAAATTTCATAGTTTTTTTCTAGTGGAAATTTCCTCATCACATGATTCTATAACATTTTGTTAAGGATTTTTTTATTTACTTTCACTATTTTTGGAAACATACAGTTTTTCTTCCTCAGAATTCTCAACAAATTTTGTTAAGGAATGTTTATTTTCAATTACTAAAACATCATATGAGTCCACCAACCTTTGTAATAATTTTTTCCAACATTAATAACTTATCTAATTTAATTAAAAACTGATAAAAATTGCATCATCATATTTCACATAAAACATTCCCAGATCCGGATTTTTTATTTTTAGAAAACATGGACTTCGAAAAACTTTGAACTACTTCAATGAAGGGTTTTTTTATGACACATTTAATAATAAGTAATGACAGTTTGTAGTCTCAAAAAGAATCGTTTTTGAACATGTACTATATTACTAATAGATTCTTTCTGATATAACTATGAAAGTTTGTATTCTCTTAACATACTTCTTACCATTTTCACGAAACTCCTATTATTTCTTTTGGCTACTCTATTTTGTTATGGAGTATATGGAGAACTATACTAGTGTTTTATACCATAATTTCTCAAATAAGTTTTAAAAGTATTTCTCGTTAATTATGTACCATTATCTATTCCCAAATTAGTTATATAAACTCCCATTACTTTCTCAACATCTTTTTTGAAAAACCTAATCATTTCCATAGACTCTAATTTATGTTTTATAAACATGATGTTTTTCATCCGAGTGAAATAATCAATAAAAGTGATAAAGTAAAAATTCCCTTTTGTTGATTGATGTATCATCATCCCACATAAATTAGAATGACTAAGTTCAATAGGACTGGTAGATTGAATATCAAATCTCTTATGACTTATATTAGTCATCTTACCTTTCTAACAAGTTACACAAACATCTTCTTCTATTATTTTCAATTCAATAAAGTTTCAAACAACATCAAATCTAGAATTTTTTTTTCATGTTTTCTTACCCAAGGTGTCCAATTCTTTGGTGCCACAACTTATTATCATCTTCATCACTTAATTAACATGAGTTTTTAAGTTCTCCTATTTGGAAGATATTCTCACTAGTTTTTTATCCTTTTGTAATAAATTTCTCAACTTTCACACTTTTGACAACACAAGAATATTTTCTTAAGATCACTTATTTTCCATCATCACAAAGTTGACTCACATTGTGTAATTTATGTTTTATCCCACAAAAAACAAAACTTCCTTAGATTTTAACTTTTCTACTTTAATCTCAGCCATTCGGATTCCTCTGGTTTTTAAGGATCTATCATTACCAAAGGTAATTTATCCTCCATCATGACATTAACAATTTTTCAAGATTTATATATCCCTTATCATATTTGAAGAAAAACCACTATCAATTATCCATAGTCTGTTCCATTTACTTTTTTTCCAAGTTGTGTCAATAACAAAGGATATTTCATTAATTTTATTCTTTCCAGATTTATTTTCTTTTCTATCATAAGAAAATTGCTATGGAAGGAGTTTCATACATCTATCGACATGATGACCATCCTGTCCATATCTTCCAAAAACTTCTTCCAAACACTCAAATTATTTTTTTTGTTGGAAAGTTTCTAACATCTTTAGTTTTTTAATTTTAAACATCCTATAGGTTATGAATGTTACGCATCCTTCTTCAACCATTGATTTCTATTTGTTCAAACCTTATTATGGGAAGTGATAAGTTATTCCCATAATTATAAGCTTTATTCCTATAGATTTCACAACACTAGAAATATCTATCAAATCTTGATTTTCTATTAAAGAAATATCTTTCTCTAAAGAAACTTGGTTGAGGTTGATAACTTATTTCTACTATATCAAACATATGACATTTTACATCTTTCTTTCCGAGTGAGTTTTTAACTTTTGTAGATTTAATACGTTTCTCATGTCCTTTCTCCACCCAATATTTCCTAGAACCTTTTATGGAATATAAAATTTTAGAAGAATTAGATGAAACATTATTTTTTGTGAGTGATCATTTCACCTAATTCTTATTTTTATCCTTCTAAAAAACATTATAATTCTCAGCTTTTACTTATCAAGCTTTTTTAAAGTTTTCATTCATCTTCCTCATGGTACTTTTGAAATCAAGAATTTTTTATTAAAACTTTTTAACATCTTCTTCTTTAGATTCTATCTTCTTACTAATATCTTTGACCATCTTTCTATATTTAGTAATTCTATGTTTGTAACTTAATATATCATAGATTTATTCTTCCATCTTCTTGATAACATCTTTTCTTCCTTCAGAAACTTCTTCACAACATTTATTCATTGATTTTATTTCTATCTTAATATTTTTTTTCTCAATACATGAAACAATTTCTATTCTAAGTTGATACTCTCTATATGATTCTTCACCAACTTCTTCACTATATGAGGGATCTTTTGTTTTCTCGACTTTTTCGATGAAGTTTATGAATTTTTTTGAACATTCATATTCGGAAGAATTGTTTTCAGTTGATTCTGATTCATCTTTCTTACTCAACATACTTCTCTTATTATTAGTAAACTTGTTTTTATATTTTTTGGATGAATTTTCTTCTTTAGAACGTTTTTTCCACTTCTTCGATTGAGGTTTTTCATTAGAATCGTCATGATATTCTCTAAATTTATTCTGTGTAAAATTCATAGAAAATATTTTGATTCCACCACACTTATAACATTTGAGAGGAAGTTTACCTCCACACTTTCCTCTTCCTCTCAGATAGTTATATGATATAAGAGAAATGATTTTGTAATTCAAGTCATCGTCCTCTTTATCATCAGAATCACAAGGATCAATATATTTAACATCTTGTATTTTCATTTTTCTCATGGAATCAAAATACATTTAATCTTTCATATTCTTTTTGAAAATTTGAGATTTCCTCATTTCATAAGAAATAAGAAAATTTTTAAATTCATTAAGAGATAAATCATCATTATCTTCTAAATATGAAATTTTGGAATAAAATATGTCTAGAAAGTTTCTCATAAGTTTATTCACAATTATAGAATCTTCCTTGACATCTCTAAATCCTATGATGTTGCAAACAATTTAATTTACTCAGGTGAAGTATTCATCAGTATTTTCTTCATCTCCCATTATGATGTCTCCATACTTACTACACCAAATTTTTAGATTTTCTTCTTTCACTTTAGTATTCCCTTAGAAAATACTTTCTAGCTATCCCATATACTATTTGAATTTTTGAGACCCATCACCTTTATATAAACATTTTATGATAAGGACATAAGGATAGTATTTCAATATTTTCCATAAAATTTGATATTTCTCTTATCAGAAAAAGTCATCAGGGAATCCTTATAAATAGGTAGAAAACCAATTATAGCATCATCAAACACTTCCAGTCCAAGAGATAGGATATATGGAATCATCCTATTTTTTCATCCATAATAATTTTTTCCATTAGATATAAGAATTCCTCTTCTATTAATATAATTAATATTATCTATGATGAGGATTAAAAAAGGGAACCTTACCTCTTTTTCTGATTAAAGTTCCAAAGGATCAAATAAAAAATTGGGAAGGGGGTTGAATCATTTGTTCACTTTTTATAAGTTTCAATACTTTTTAAAACTTAACCCCTGCAACTATTTAATATTCATATACTTATCATATTTTTGAAAATACCCATGCATAAAAAATTGTAAAGAAAGTAAAGAACACAAGATTTATACGGTTCGACCTAAGTGTGAGAGCCTACATCCTTTCTATATCCACTCATGTGGGTCTATAGAAATTATTCATTATGAAGAAGTGAATACAACTTGTTTCAACTTCTATTAGGAATCATATCCCGATAAGAAATATTATACTAAATCACATCAGTTTATAAATTTTTCTTACAAAACAATTGATCCAGAACAAAAGAAAAAAATACTTTGTTCAATTTTCTCTACAAAATATCCAAGGTCCAATGAACCTAAATCTGATGGCCTTCAGTCAAATGAATTCAGTCTAATTAACTCAATAAGATCAAATCAGTACGGTTTTTCCTTTCTCAATATATACTTCTCAAACACTTCTCAAAACCCTATTCTAGTATTTATCAATATAATAGAATCAATACAATCTTATCAATACTATATTTCTCATTCTGGTAAACAAAACAACATATGTCTAATATTTTAATGAGATCTCTATTTGAAAGGAACTTTTACTTGAATTATTTAATACTCTTATTTTTTCAGTTTCATGAAAAGTTAAAAATGTGAATGAGATTTTCTTCTTATTTATTGGTGACTCAAAAAATAAAAGGTGGGAAACTAAAAAACTTTTCCCGATTACTCAAATTTCAAGACTCTAAAAATCACTTTCATTTAAAATTTAACTTTGACTTCTTCAAACCTTTTAAATATTTCTCTGAGATCATTATTCTTGAAAACAAATACCTTTCTTTTATCTTATATGACTTCCTTAGGTTCAGATTCCTCTGCTTATTATGATCTACATTTATTTCTCAGCTCATTATGATCTGCCTTTCTCTCTCAAATCATTACAATCAACCTTTCTATCTTGACCCATTATGATTTGACTATATTTAACAACTCATTACAATCTAAATATCTTGAACTACTCATTGAAATATGACTATCTTACTCTAATCATTAAGATTAAATTCCTTAGCATATGAATTATTTTATTGCAAACTTGAACTATCCCTTTGTTTATTCTCATGAAAATGCAACTCTTTTAAAATCTTCACTTCTTTTTATAGTCGATATTTATTTGAGGGATCATAATGAGCAAATCTGATCACTCTAATTTTTTTCATATGATGTGTTATTGGTGTGAGGCCTTCATTTGATGAATTGGTGCCTATTCATGATCCAATTAATCATTATACTTAGATTCAGTATGTTTAAAATCCTTATAATGATGGAATTATAATTACAATAGAATTATTATGTTCTAAATTTGAGGATGACTCTATTCATAAACTTTCAAAAACATCAAACTTCATCAGCTTTACACATTCTGACTTGTGATAACTTCTCATTTTGTTACTTCTGGATCAGATCTTCTATTTTCGGGTTTACAGAACTGATACAAACTTTAAAATTCCTCAATTTCTTCAAAATATTTTATCATTATAGTTTTCATGATTTGTGAGAACTTTGTGAGTAGAAAATCATCATCTAATTTGAGGTTTATAAAGTATGAAAACTTTCTAACTCATGACTTTACTATCTTCTTTCAAAACTCTTTAGCAACATTACAACTTCTTCACTCATCAACTTATGACTTTCTAACAAACACATTTTATGATGGATCGTGAACTTCATACCGATGGACCTAAGACTGATGGTGCATCTGATCCAAAACTTCATCTTTCTAACCACTTATGCTTCTGGTGATGCTCGATTTAATAACCTAAATCTAGAAACCTATGTCTGTAAAACAACTTTTTTATAGATAAATTTTTTTTCTCCCTTTGTGTTTGGATTCAGAAACATTCAACTTTCTTATGAAAACTCATTAGGATGGACTGGGTCTGATCCTGAATAACAATAACATTCTCTTAAAAAAGGTCAGTTGTCAAAAAATACATAATCTTTGTAAAAAAAACCTCACAAATAATCTTCATAAATCCCAGACTCTATTATCCCATAACTAGTGGTTACTTTAATATATTATGACAAGATGAAAGTTTGTGCATAATATGGGATCAAATAGTTTATCAATATTAGAAAATTAGATATATTCTTGAATCTCACATTATATTTAATAACATAAAATACAATATAGTATCTTCTTTGAGAATAGTATTATTCCCTATAGAATATCCTTACATATCAATCAAAGTGTACTTCCTAGAATCTTGGGGAAATGATACAAAATAAAAGTATAAACTCAGATACTTATTAAGGGAATGTATATAGTAGAAGCTATCATAGAATAAATAAGGTATGCATAATATGGTAAGATTAAATAATGATCAAATAATTCTATATAAATAATTACATGAGCTTTAAACTTATTAACAGATAACATAACTATTAAAATAATCACATGTACATCAATAACTTATTTCATAATGATGGAATGTATGATGTTGGACATATTAAACTTATCATTAAGCCTCGTGCTAAGAAATATTACATAAATGGGTAAGGAATATTCCAAATAACAAACCTTTTTATCTCAAGAGACCAAGAAGTGATTTTAGGGGTTATATATTTAAGTTCCCTACCCTTCATTTAATAATTCCAATGAATTCATCATATGAATAAATAATATAACTTAATCAACATTCCTTAGCAATCAATTATTATCAAGACTAGAAAAACTAGAATATGTAAAGTCAATATCTTCCCCAATTAAAATGATCATAAGCTAGTCAAATAAATATGGCCGATAGTATTATTTTATTATAACATCAGTATAGTATGATATTCATCAAAGTATTTTGAGATAGATGAAAATACTTTAAAATATCACCAGAACATTTCTTTAGAAAAATACACATTTCATTTTGAAATCACTAATTCAAAATATAAATATAAATCAAAATATTAATAAAAAAAATTATTTTCAAATAATAACGGAAACTTTTAAAGTAATATTCAACTAATATAGTAGTTATTATGGTGAGAAAATTTGCATGTGTGGTGTATGTTAAAACAAATATTATGTTTACCCTTATGTAAAAAGTGACTCATTCGGAAAAAGAAAAGAAGATTCTTTTTAATACTTTTTATATAAAGTAAAACATTGGTAAAAATTAATTTAATAAATCATTGGATAATATTAAAAAAAAGTATTTAAAAAATTAAAATAATATATAGACATTTAATAAAAATATTCTTGATCTAATAGAAAAAAAGTCAGTTTTCCTTAAAAATATTCTTTAAAACATTTCAGTACTTAGAGAGAGAAACTTGAATGTAAAAAACATGTAATAAATTAAAGTAACTAGAGGAGAATAAAATTCATGATATTTATGAGTGATATATAGTATAATTCTAACATCAAAAATTTAAGCATAAATAAGACTGGTAAACAATTCGATCGTATAATAAATCTCTTTCTCAAGTTCAACTTTCCTCATAAGTTCATTTAACATCCTATATAATAAATTTAAATTTTTTATAATTTTATTAAAAAACCATATAAATACTTATAATATAATATATTATCCATTTATAACACTTAAACACCTTATTTTTACAAATTGTTTGTTAAAATCATCATTTTCGAGTGTTAATTGTATCATTTTTTCATATAAGTTTCAGTTCAATATTTTTGGTCCTTGAAACTTGATCATAGTTACATAATATTACGAATTTTAATTATGATATAAATATAATATATATTCATTATATAATTTTTTATAATCATCTATGATATACATACATGAAAATTTAATCACATCACTTTATCGAGGTGGTAGTCCACACGTGTACACAAGCAACGTTATCATTTACTAACATGTGGAAGGGTAAGAAGTTAGATGATATATTATATTTAAAGGATAATAATAATGATATAAATAATAAAAATTTCATTAAATTCATTATTATTACTATCCATGTGAAGCAGTGATGGAAAATTAATTACATTGGTTCTCGAGGCGGTAGTCCACCCAAATGATTTTTTTATGCCCCATTTAATGGAAAAAAGAAGAATGATAGAGGTTATTGAATCAACATAATAATATATTAGTATATTTTAGATACTGGTTTTATTATATTTTAATTGTTAGTACTGAATTTAAGTTGGTAAAAGAAGAAGTAGAATGAAAGAGATCGATTAAAACGATTACTCCTCCTTGGGAGACCTCATTTAGATTTCAGCTTATAGACCCTAAAGAAGGTATTATAAAGAGACCAAAACCTATAAAAATTATATAAGGATATTTATAAGATGTTTTTTAGGGTTTTTTTGAGATAAGTGTCTCAAGTTGGTGTGAACAATAGAGTATTGGTGGTTTCCTTTTATAGTGAAGGAAAGGAAAAACATGGAATTACTTAGAATATTTAAATATAATAAATTATTTTTCTTGATAAAATGAAACAAACTTGATATATTTAGAATATAGGATTATTATGAGTATAAATAATCTCATAAAATAAAATTTAATCTATTTTAGGTGATGTTTTAACCCCTATCTCTTAGTTATAACCCCCCCCCCCCCCATTAACCCTTTTGATTATTACTGTGATATCAAATAGTTTTACTCTTCAGGGGCCAATAAAATTGTCATAAATGTTAAAGTGTCCCATTAGTGAAAAATTGTTAATATTATAGACCACATCCCATTCACGTGGCCTAATATAATATATTTATTAATTTTTAACTATTTAATAAAATATTACTTATCCTAAGATACCGTTAAAGACATTTTTGGGACTATTCACATAGTTTGACTTTAAATACATCAAGATAGAAATGGAATTAAAATATATATCTTTAACACATTACTAATATGTTTTATTTATCAAAAAAATTCATATAACATAATAATTCATCAAAATATATTAATTTTAATATTTTTAAGATCATTTACTTGATTATTCTATTACTTGAATAAGCATTGTGTCGGCACTGTGTAGGAATTTAAGATAATTATTCTATCTTAAAAAAATAGAAAAAATCCATTATAAAAAAATAATTTATATTTAAAATAAATATTTATAACTAAACATAACCTCTTTTTATCCCTATGAAAAAATATTAGATATATTAAAACAAAGAAAGTGGCATTTTGTATTTATACTTCACTTAAAATAATATTATGGAAATTTTCAAATTTAATTAGCTAAAAATTTACACATTTTAGAATATAATATTTATAAGGTCAAAATTAACCTATAAAATGAAATAAATTCATGTTTTTTTATATTTATAGGCCTTATCTCATAGTTTAACACTTTTTTACTCGTTTTACCCTTACCGCTGTAACAAATATTTATTATGGTTACTATTCAAAATAACCAAATTAAAAGGGAAATTTTTTAAAAATTTAAACCTCATAATTATAAAAATGGAATCCATTTTTAAATATTTTATTTCAAGAAGTTTCAGATATCAATTTTAATATAAATGTGCAAAACGCAATGAAAAATAGTTTTTAGGAAAATGTGTTTCAAATCATATAAATTATATTATACCAAAATTAAATATATTATTTATTAATATGTAATTAACTAGATTACATATATTTAAATATGAATTATGTTGATTTAATAAAAAAATTAAAAACATAATGGTAATTTAAAATTACCTGATTTAATGAAAATAATTGACAATTTCAAAAATCGGAATTTTTCACTATTCCTTGAAAATTAAATATTTTTAGAAAAATCCAAAAAAGCTCACACTAAGATAAAATTGATATACTTATTTTTAAAATAATATTAATTTCCTTAGATACAATTTTTAAAAAATTTATAAATGAATTATAATTCTCGCTCATAAAATGAAATAAACAATTTTTGTAGAAAAAATATTTTTAATGCATAAAATGATTTTACTAAAAATTGAGTATTTATTTATTATAAATAAAAAAATAAATTTTAATTATAGAAAATAATTATACATATTTTTCATATTTTGGTTATTCCTATTCAAACCACAAATTTAATGACTGGTTTTTAATTTTCACATTTAAATAATAATATTTTATAGTATATCACATTTCTCTAAAAGCTCAGTGTTGCGTGTTAAGCAAGCTATCAAGATTATTATTATTTTTAAAAAAATCAAGGTTTTGAAATAATCATCATGAAATTAACCCTGAAATAAAGGTTTGAGATAAATTATCCTTTCCCTACTCTAATTCGTTCAAATCAGGTCTACCATAAAAAGTTAGTGTGGTCATTAAGTTCCATTTAATCAAAATAAAACCATAAAATATTAACAAATTACTCTATATTTTAATTTCCAATAAAAATTTCTAGGTAAGTTTGAAACTATCTCTTCATGTTGAAATATACCTTATTTCAGTATGGTCTTCACCATGTCATCCATTTTATAACATAGTATTTTTCACTACAACATAGTCTAAGACAACACTCAGATCTAAAATTTTTAGCCAACAATTTTTTTCTTAATTCCCTAAAATTGTGGAATAGTCTCTTCCGAATATTTTCCATCACTATTCATGGTGTGATTTGGTCATTTCCTTTGAGATTTAATGGTATGTAGTTTCAAAAAACTAAATCCTTTTTATATTTTCAATACACACACCTCACAACACATCCAATATGTTCTAACATGGTTCTATGTTTTCTTTAATAAGATTACGGAAAAATATATGTGTCATAGAAAGGGATACATCCAATGTATTTGATCTCTAAAACTATTGTATTGAAAACATCCTTTACAGTGTAAATATCCCTAAATTACCACTCCCACTAAAATTCACCTCAATATTCTTCACGGCATAATGAACACCTCATGTCATGTCCATCTCTCAATCATATTTTACGATTGGGTCTCATCTGTGTAAGCATGATTTCCCCCTATGTAATCATGAAATTTAGTTGTGTAATCGTGAATTTTTAATCTTTTTAAGTATTATTCCTATAAGTATTAATTAATCCACCATAAGTATGCCTTTATCTTCATAAGGTTCATCTACATGGTAGCTCAAAACAGTATAGTTCTATATTAGTATTCATGAAACTAATCACAATCAACCATGTAAACTATAAAATCAGTCATTTTTAGATTTGTTTCCCTAGAAACAACTACATTATACATTATATTAATTTTATATATTAAAATATATGAAAATTAATAAACACCTTACCACATATTTATTATCCTTTTTTATAACTTCTATGTGATAATGTCCTAGAGTATCCGTCACATTCAAAATATCAGAAGCAGATCCATGATATGATGAGATCCTTGAAATTCTATGATGATATTCTTAAACTTATTCCTATGGCTATATGACATCATATGATGGTACATAAATTATGTAAATTGTTATGCATGAGTACTCATAAGTGGATGAGACTTCATCTTATGAAGTTCTTACATGGAAATCTCCAAGATTGGAAATTATGAGAATAGACCTCCCAGTAGGAATTCCACATGTTACATGTCATTTAATATTCCTATCTATGAATGTCTATAATGATCCTTATACTTTAAGATAATTATTAATTCATATAATTATTCACATACTTAGATGTATTTCTATAAACCGTGATGGAATATTTTTGTAGTAGAGTTGGAAATGTTGGGTGCATCACGAATGATATTTTATTGATGAATAAATTGAGGAAAGATATTTCCCTTCCACCATATAGAAGTTGTTGTAACCCTATATATTTGTGTTGAATTTGTTTAAAATATACGAGGAAGGCTGTCTAAGTTACTTTTCTAACAATAAATATTGGATATAGTTGAAGTGATTCATAGAGGATTGTTATGGATTCATTAAATCCATAATGTTTGAAGAATAAATCTAGAGATAAATATGTATAGAAGATAAAATATACATCATAATACCTTTTTTTCATAATAGGATGGATTGGGATGAATAATTCTATCTACCAAATAATGTTTTTCTATGTCACGGAACTTAAGGATGCACTGTGAGGAAGGGTTCATGAGGTATTCATATGACATGTAAAGTCATATGAAATCACCCTCCATAACATCATGATGATATTTATTCTAAAAAGAAGATTAGTTAAAAGAAAAAATGGTCATATAAAGTCTAGGTCTATATAAGTTATCATCTTCCCTAGATTAGCCATCTAGGATCAAAGATAACTCTGTCTAATGACAGATGTATGGGTGATCATCAATGTGAGTCATCAGTATTGCGTATGAAATAAATACCATGCTATAGAATGGAATAATTCAGTAGTAAATCATATGTGGGGTGGTACATGATCCACTAGTAAGAGGAGGTGCCTAAGGGATTTCATCAGTGTGTTATAGTGGATCCCAATTAACATTGAAAGCTACAGTAAATTGGTAAGTCTGATGTGGGATTAAAAAAATATGGGATATTGTATAATACAAAGTTCCATTCTATATAATAGAGAAGATAAATTTCATGAAGTATGTAAGGGTAATGGAAAAGATCAATGATGCATTTAGGGTAAATTCATATTTTTGATGGTGTGTAAAGGTAATCCCTAGACTATTTAATGGTTATGTGAATACAAAATGGTTAGCTAGGGGTTATTGTGACATAGATCTTAGTGTGGTGCATTGTAATTTCACCTTCACAAAAAAAGAATCCCTATATGAGTATTTTAGTGGTCGTGGTGGAATCATGATGGGTGATTTGGAGCCAGATGGTGTAAGACATCTGATCCATCGAGAACATTATATTCTGCAACCATGTTGAAATGGAAACATCCATTCCATAAAAATATATTTCAAGTTTGAGTATGTGTTTATAGATAAGTGAAAATTTTAGGATTTACAATCCTATGGTAGATTACATTACTGTGGCGTGATCATGGGAGAGTAATTAGGAAGATAAACGGCATGATATTTTTGGATCTGGTCAACTTAAGGATATATCATAGGGAGGTAGTTCACACAAAATTTTTTATTTATATTTCTTTATATGTCATGGTGTTAGTAGATAAATTACATTTAATGTATGTATGAAGATTAACTCACCATAGAATCATGGACCATGCCATATCCAAGCAGTTACAATCAAGCTATAAATTAATCCAAGGAAGTTATTCTTGAGATGTTAGGGCCTTAACTAATATTTAATGGAACTAATTGGACACACTAAATGTGTGCTAAACAAATAGAAATATTAATAAAATAATAGGAATGGGGATTAATCCAAACCATTATATTAAGTAGTATGGTTTTATGAAAATTACGATATCAATTCTAAAAAAAATAGGAGATTAGAGAGATCTAAGAATATAGAGTATATTTAAAATCAAAATCTCATAGATCATATTAAATTGTTATTTTAATAGAATAATAAATATATAAAATACCTTTTCTCTCATTAAATAAATTTCTAAATAAGAAAAAGAAGAATGAATCACTGCAATAAAGTGAAGAAGAGGAATTCCATGTTTATTCTAAAAAGTGAAAAAATGTGGTTTAATGACATTTCATGGAAAATAAATGTTTCTCGTGGTGATATTCATAGTATGGTATGAAGGATAAAGTGGATAAAAAATTAACCTATATCTACTTGGTTCATTCTACAAATAATAGGTGATATGTTTTGTTATCGGTGAGCTAAATTTGTTTTTCCATTTAAAGTAGTATGTCAAAGAGGGAAGTGTGAGGGAAGTGATTTGGGGGTATCAGTGAACCAAAATAAATATTTTTTAAGGTGATTGACCCCATTAATGGGCGACCTATACAAAAAAAAACCAAAATTATTGAGCTTATTGATTCGGTGCAATGACACTTTATCAACCACATACTCTTTGGATTACCCATAATGATAAACTAAGTAAAAATTAGTCTTCCCCTTGTGATTTATTATTTATATTCTAAAAAAATTATAAAGTGGTTAAAGTAACCATTTCTTATATCATGTAAGGGGTAGTAAAAATACATAATAATCAGATTAATATTTAAAATAAGATCAAAATAAGAGACCTTATATTTAAGTGGTTAAGATTGATTAGGAGAGTGAGGATAAAAGGAAAATATGTTTAAATTAGAAATGAGTCCCAGGACTTGGTTCATTCCCCCACCACCAAGGGTATCTCTCATATAATAAACTTTATATACCTTATAATTGGTACCAGATCATAGGTTTTCTTTCTATTATATTATTTTTTACTCTGACTTGATTTAAAGTTTTTGAAATGTACGGAATCTACAGTTAAATCATCATTTCTTGAAAGAAATAATTTTGAAAGTCAGAAGGATTTAATTAATAACTTGGAAGAATAAGTTTTAATTCCTCATGGAATGTTATTTTGTGGAATTTTTCCATTAATTCAACATGGAATAATATTTTAGAAAGATCAAATAAATCTGGATATTGATGTATGTGAAAAGAATCCATTAACGGATGGTCTAAAATAATACGTGTTCAAGAAGGTTACTAACTACAATTTATCATAAGATTTATTTATGGTTTTGGGAGAATAATTTAGTAAATAATTTGAGTTAAAAGGAGTCCATAAATATAGACACAATTATAATATTGGTAAAAAACAAAATTATTGTTTTCTTATGCCTAAAGTTAAAAATATAAAAATAAAGAGGAAGTCTCCACATAAAATGAGAACTCCAACCAAGGTAATAAACTATAAATATTTTTCTTTATATAATTCTAACCTTGGTTTGGGAGAATATTTTAAACCAAAAAAAATTATACTCTCTTTTTTTTCTTGAAATAAGATGTGGTTCTCATGAGGAAATAGAAACTATATCAATATTCCAATAAAAAAAATTTTATACAACAATAAATAGAACATCAGACCTTATAATGGAAGGTGGATTAATGGGAAGTCATGTATAAAGTGAACTATACCTTCATAGAAGATTTGGACTTTTAAAATAAAAATATAAAAAGGTAAAAAATAGCATATTAATTCCACATGAAGAATATAGTCATAACAATGAAAGCAAAAAGGTGATTTTCTTAAATAAATGTACCAAGAAATTAAAAAGTAAATAGTCATTGAAAAGGAATAAAATGAAAAAATGACTCCTATAAAAACTCAATTAGAATATAGGATATGGTATGGTATGTAAATTTCCTTAAAAATGAAATATTTTGTTATCAAGATTAAGGAGAAGGATGAGAAAATAATGTAACTATAAGAGAGGATAAAAACCTTGATGAAATGAAGAATATTCCCTCCACCATTTTCCCTACTTATATAGAAAAGATAGTTCTAGATATAAATTATGGAAATAAAAGGAATCTATAATATTCAAGAATAAATTCATATCTAAAATATAAACATAGAGATAATATTGTTGAAAATCCTAGAATAAGTGACCCACAAAAGAAGGTAGATAAAAAGTGACATTATTATGGAAGGTTTAAGAACATCATGAGCCCGTGTTTTAAAGAAAAAATCCCCAAGTGTGAGGGAAATCTATTATTTCATCACCTCACTCAAAATGATATCCCAAAACCTATGATTATTATTTAAAATTAATTATTTATACTTAACCTGGGAATTTGGTAAGGCATTACATCATTAAATAAAGCAAGTAATTTCAGTAGTATATCCCCTACTTATATGATATACAATAGGATAGTTTATCTTGGAAATATTCCTATATTTTTTTTAAATAGGTTCAGTGTTTTAGAGGAAAAACATAGATATTAAATAAGAATGATCTAATAACCTAATTAATTACACTCCCAACATTCCCCTTGTAAATAGTTTAAGAACATGTAGATGATAAAGAACAAGGAGGAATCTTCTCTAACAGTGAGAAAGTTTGAAGAACCTAAGAAGAAGTATCCAAAAAATAAGGAGTCTGAGATGGAACTCATGACCATAAAGGAAGAGGATTTCCTTAGTGGTCTCAAAAAACCCACTCTAATTCAAGATATAAAGATTGGTGGAAGTTTTCTCTAATAAAAAAGAAATATAGAATAAATATCCACTATAGTTTTATCATAATAGTATAATTTCACAAGTGAAATGTATTCCATAATTATAGAAAATCCTAATCCAAGAAAAGATGATAGTTATCTCATCCAATAATAAATGTTTGTGAATGGTTTCACACAAAGACGATAAATTTCCAACAGGTTTAAGAATTCAGCTTCAAAATATGTTCAAGATTAAATTTATTAAAGAAGTTATGTTATTAATTTAATTAAATTTGAACAATTTAAAAGGAAAGGTTTAGTCCAATTTAATAATCTCTATTCCTTAGTATAAATAAATTGAAGGTACCCCTCTCATTATATGCTTTAAATGTTTTTAACTTGTTTAAATGGGTGAATAATTTAATGGGGGAGACAATACATCGAGTAAGAGTGATCAAAATAACATGAAAATGAGATAAAAGATAGATCTTTTAAAGATATAAAATGCATGAAATTTGTGGAATTAGAGGTTATATTAGCCCCAAATGGTGTCAATATTGAATATAAGTATCAAGGTTGATTATTACTCTAAACCAAATTTTAAATATATATGAATTTGGGTCTGGAGTATGAAAATAAATTGTGTCAAAACCATACATTAAAAAAAAATTGGTATAAGGATGAATCTAGTTTGTAATAAATGATATCAAACTAAGGAGTAAGTGGAATCTGACCACTAAAGAAGATGAAATATTGGAAACATCTACATGATTGATTTTTAAGTTTTTTTATTAATTTTATAATAATTGGTATCAACTTATTATGTTTATAGGATACCAAATGGTTCTATCTAGGAAATACTATTCTCAATAAGTGATATCCCCATGATGGAAAGTATCTCAAGGATTTGTGTCAAGAGTATATGTTTTAACTCAAGGGGATTTTATGAAGCATTTCTAAAGGATATTAAGACTTATCTATGAATGAATAATACTATGAATTATAGTAGTGGAAGTGTTATCAATTGTTTCTTTAAATGGTATGTCATGAACTATTATGTTTTAAAGTTTATACACTAATAGTTTGTGAGGATATGATTGAGATCATTCATTAATTGTTCCTAATTAAAAATTTTATGGGTTAGTTGGTATCCATGAGTGGAATGGATAAATTTTCATAGGTTAACATAGACTCTTGTTTCCAAAATCGAGACTTATCTCATTAGTCTTAGAGAATTTATTGATAGCCTAAATTCTAAGAGGTAAATTCACTAAATGGATTACATTGAGTTAATGTTGTTTTCATTAGGTTGGCCTAAAGGAATGTTTAGGAGTTGTAAATTCTAAAACGAAAGTGTGAATAGGTGTTAAAAATTTAAAAAATTTGTGTAAGGATTTTTTTACTAAATGGGGGGTCCAATATAAGGTGAAACTTCACTTCTATTATTAATAAAAAGGAGGGATGTGTACCCATTCATGATAGAATATTCTTCCCATGATAATCACAAATTTAGGGGGAGAAAATTTTATGTTAAATAAAGATAAAGTCTAAACTTATAATTTCATTAAAAAAGGGAGAGTTAATGTGGTCTATTAAATCCAAATCCAAATATGAAAGGGGGAGGAAGAAGAGTTTATATTTGTAATAAAATCTAAATGGGGGATGTTGGAACCCAATTGGTTTATTTCAAATTTTATGATTATATAAGAAGAATATGATCTAAAGGTCTTTATTTACAATATAAGTTGGATATGATTGAAGTGTTTCTTTGAGGATTATTGTGGATTTATTAAAATAATAATATTTTAAGAAAAATTCTAGAGGAAAATATTTCTATAAAATAGACTCTACGATGTAATACCTTTGGTTTCATCATCAGATGGATTTGGATGAAGAATTATCTCGACCAAATTAAGGTTTTCCACATTGCATCACTTAAGTCTATGGAATCAGGAATGGTTTAGGAGGTATTCTTATAATTTATAAAGTCTTAAAAAATCACCCATCATATACTAGTGATGTTGGTTTTAGAGAAAATAATATTGGATAAAATAAAAAGTGTTCATCCAAAGGACAAGTCCGTCTAAGTAGCCACCCACCCAAGGGTCTCTGGACAGGCTCATCCTCAGAAAAAAAAAATTAAGTGCATGTGAGCACCAGTGTAGGTTATAACTCGTGAATGTGAAAGTTGGACTACAATATAGCGTAGAACCATGGAGTAATAGAGCATGTACGTGGTGGAAAATAACCTGCTGGTACGATGAGATACCTAATAGATTTGATCAGTGAGTTTTAGCGGGTCTTGGTTAATATTAAAGGCCGCAATACATTGAGAAGTTAAATATGGTATTTTTAAATTATGAGATATGTCATAAATAAGGTTCCATGTAGTTGAATAGATAATATGAAGTTTGTTAAATAAGTAATGGTAATAACAAAGATCTATTATGCATGTAAGGGTAAATTAAAATTTCTAAGGGTATATAAAGGTAAAACTCAGACTATGTAAGGATCATGTAAAGGATAAATGGTAAGATAGAGACTACCGTGTTGTGTATCTTGTTGTGGTGCATTTGAAGTTTACCTGTGGGAAATGAGAATCCCTCTAAGGGTGTTTTAGTGGCTATGGTGGAATCGTGATGGGTGAGTTAGATTTAGATGATGTCGAACCTTTGTACTATGGAGAAGAGGCTACATCATAGCCATGTTGTATAAGAAACATCCATGTTACAGAAATATATTTCAATATGGAGGATGTTTTTTGGATAAGCGATCATTTTATGATTTCAAAAGCTACATGATATTACGCCACTATCAGTTTAGTGTTCGAAGGTGTTTTGAGGAGATCATGTCATGATCATGGGAGAGTAATTAAGAAGTTAAATGGTGTGAGATTTATGGATATAGTCAACATGAGTTTATTTCGTAGGGAGGTATTCCACACCACATGTTTTGATTGAACTCTCTTTGTATATTTTAGTGTAATGATCTATTCCATAATGATGTCATGGGGGAGGATGCCTATGCCATATAATCTTGGACTTTTCCATAATCAATCATTTATAATCAAGATAAAAATTCATATTGGGAAGTTATACTTGATATTTTAGGGTATTAACATGAATATAATGGAACTAAATGGACACACTAAATGTGTGGAAAACCTAGATAAATATCAAGAATAGAAGAGGAAAGAATATTAATATGAACCATTGGATTAAGGGCTAAATGATTATAAAACTACCTATATATTTTCTATAAAAAGAGGATATTAGAGATATCTAAGAATAGGGGGTATATTGAAAATTTGAATCTCATAGATTAGAGGAAATTTAAGCTATTTTTAAAAATAATGATGATAGAAAAAGATTTGAACTCATTGAAGACATTTCCAAAGAAGAAGAATAAGATGAAGATTTAATTATAGTGTAGTGAAGAAGTGGAATTACTAGTCTATAATGGAGAGTGAAGAAAGGTATCTCCATGAATCTTAAAGAACATAGATGCTTCTCATGGTGATATTCATAGAAAGTAGTGAAGGAGTAATGGGAGATAAAATTTACCTATATCTACTTGGTTAGATTTATAAGAAATAGGTGGTATTTTTCTTGGCCTATGAGTCAACTCTTTCCCTTTGAATTAGTGAGTGAAAGAGGGAAGTGTAAGGGAAGTGATCTTGAGGTGTTAGTAAACCAACCTCAATATTTTATAAGGGGATTGACCCTAAGAAGGAGTGTCTTAGCCTAAAAAATCCATAAATAGTGAGCTTAGTGATTTGGTGCATCGACACATTACTGGTCACATACTCCTAGAATTGTCATGTTGTAAGAACCCAGATCTTCATTTTAGGTATGTTTTTCTTTTCTGGTATTTTTGAGGAAAAAGAGGAAATTATGGAAATTTTTTAAGAACATGATGTGTACTTTATAGGTACATTACATGTACTTGGTTACCATAGGTATCCATGTTTTGGCCATGTAACGGACATGCACACGGCCGTGTGTGGTGACCTGGAGGCCGCCTAAAGCGGGGCTCGATAAGGGTAAGTACACGCCATGTACCTAAAAAGTATAGGTTGTGTATTTTATTTTTTCATTAAACATACTAGGGTCGCGTCTGACAGACAGAACTATCTTCTTCTAGGTCTAGTTCATCCGAGAGAGACCATACAGCCGCGATCTTTCCCCAAGTCCCTAATTGAGCATCTGATCTCCGAATCGACCGATGTCAGTTGCATTGGGATCGCCTCGGTAAGCTCTTCCTTCTTCTAGATCTTAGTTTCCTAATTCCTCATATTTCAAGAGTTGTCCTCCATTGAACATTATAGACATTTTTTTAGATCTACGGTGTTTATTGGAAATTCAAGGCATGAGGTTCCGGTATAACGACCTCCCAACACCGAGTAGGTGGTTTGTTCCTTTCCGTAGATAGTCTTTGAATATTTTGAGCAAAGAATGCCCAATATCCTTGAAAGGGGTATTGCGTGGTTACGGTTTTAGCCTTATTAATTTCATGTTATGCTTGTATGATTGAATATAGGTTAATTCTATGTGAATAGGGTTAATTTCTATGCTTTGGAAGTGTTTTCCCATCCATGTTTTTTTTTGAATGTTTGGTCCTGATTAGCCTGTTAGGCTGCCTTGTTTTTTCCCAGACCTAGTACTGGAGGATGGAGTGATTATTTTATCTAACATGATTGATATGTTGTAGATTGTTTATCCAAGTAGTTCTAGAGGTCTACTTTGGTTGTTTTTCATTATTTTTGAACGATTTCTTTACACAGGGTTGCGGGAACCTAGTGTAGTGAGACCATAGGGGAAATTAAAGTTGAGAGCTTTCCGAGAGTGTCTTTTTTAATTATCATGCTACGAGACCATAGGGGGGATTGACGTTGAGTGCTCCCTCGGAGTGTCTATAGTTAAATTACGAGGCCAAAGGAGGAATTGACGTTGAGTGCTTCCTCAGAGTGCATGTAGGTTACCACTAAAATATTATAGGGGGAATTGACGGTGAGTGCTTCCTCATAGAGTCTTTAATCACTTTTTCACTATAAAGGGAATTGACGGTGAGTGATTACTCAGAGATTCTTTATTATATCCTTGTAAATTGAACCAGAGGGGATAGGTTGTGTGTACTTTCCAGAGGCTTACCTTCTTTGATTAGCTGCTTACTTGATATGTGGAATTGAATGCTTGAACTCTAGGATTGTTTACTTTTGAGTACTTCTCTGCTTTACTGCTTTTCTTATTACCTTCCATATATATTCAATGACTTTTAGGCATAGATATTTTGGTGGTTTACTACTGGGATTAGTGTCACACCCTGTTTGGGTCATGATTTTGAACCCAAACAGATTATATTGTTGTAGGTTTAGATAAGGGAAAGTGCCCTTCTACGTCGGGTATTTGACTGCTTTGGAGCTAGAGAGCATGGGACCAAGATAAGTCTTGTAATGCTGAGGATTTTATTTGTTTTATTTTGTTCTTTTGTTTAGCACTGTATTTTAGCATTGTGACGTGTTTCGCTGCTTTCCTAGACATATGTATCATGCATTATTTATATAAGTGCTCCAGTTGTTTCTTACTTTTAGTCTTCTGTTGTTTACTATTGTATGGTGTTATTGTTTCTTTCTCTATTGTATATCTATTTATTTCCAATATATTAATCTTCCAATAAGCACATAGTTTCCCCACTATCACACTCAAGGCCCACGCTGCTAGTCAACTTCCTCTGGAATTTGGAGAAATGTGCTTGAGGCCATGTGACCAATTGGGTACGGGGCACCTTTGGGTGGCTTTAGGAATCGGGACATTACAAAGTGGTCTCAGAGGAACTCTTTTCTTATTAACTTACCATTTGGATCCTATAGCCATTGGTTGGAAGGAATAGGTACTTTTTAATAAGTTGTGCCCAGAAGTAGCTAACTCATGTACAGTGAAAATCAAATCTACCACGTTTAATTCAATTTTTCTAGTTTTTCAATTTTATAGTTGATTTGATTTCACCATTGGGTGATTCACATGTTTTGTTCTGTTATCTTTGATGTTATTGAGGTTATATTTCTGTTGTAACCCGATGAGATGAGGGTATTCCATCTCATGCATCATATAGGCACCTCCTTGAAATCACATGTCATGCATTCTTGCCATGCCATTTAGGGTTCATTAGCGATTTCATGTTGTTGTGATAGATGTTGTGTTAGATATGCATGATGTTTTGATGGAAGCCTTGATAGAATACCTTCCTTTTTATAGGGTATTGGATTGTGTAATTTTTTGTTTGAATGAATGCCAAACTTTGGTTCTTCAGGTGTTATAGGCCCTCATGGATCGGAATTTTGTGGATCATTGCCTTGTTTTCCTTGTATATGACATGTATAAGATTCCAAGTTTTGATTAGCAGGGAGTATGGGCCCTCACAGATCATAATTTGGCACTTTAATGTTCGTTTCAGTGTTTTTCTAGGTTATGGAGTAGTTTCTAAGGCTTACTATCTAGAAAACCCCAGAATACACTGCGTGTAATGTTAAATACATGCCATGTGTTCTTCTGTTTGGGAAGAAACTATTTTTCTTAAGTATATGTTGTGTAATGTATGTACACACCATGTAGTCTCTAACTGTGTCTCAGACTGTATGGGCGGGGACATGGGGTTTGTAAATATTTGGTAGGACACGCCGTGTACAAGATGTACACGTCGTGCTGTAGAACTGTGTAACTGGTTGTGTCACGAACAACATGGGTCGGAAAAATCTTCCTAGTACACATCGTGTCCATATGGAACACGCCGTGTAGTGTGAGCCATGTATCCGGTCGTGTCACTAACAACACGGTTCTGTGAAGCTCATCTAGTACACGCCATGTCTGGAACTAACACGTCGTGTAGTATTGTTCTAGAAGAACCATGTGTCTTAGTCGTGTAAGAGAACTCAGGCAGGGGAAGAGAAGTCCAGTACACGCCATGTGTTACGACAACATGCCGTGTGTTTGGGGTGTAACACGACTAGTTGTGGAAGAAGTACACGCCCATGTGAAGGGATTCAAGGAACACGTTGTGTAGGAATTATACACGCCACGTATCTATGTTTTGGAAAAAATTGAATGCTTCTTTTCTCTTGTTTACTTCTTATACTTCTAAGTTTCAGTCCCTGTTAATCTGGATCTAAGGTGTGTGCTTGACCTTCCAGAGTCATGACACCGAGACGTCCTCCAGTTGTACTCCAGTTGCAGGTTGGTGATCAGACACCGGATATGGCTGATCAGGGACTACCTACAGATCCTCCAGTTGTGCCAGTCTTGGAACCAGTAGTTATACCTGATATAGGTGTCGATGCATAGTTCAGAGAGGGTACTATGAGGATGATGCAGACCTTCCAGGGAGCACTGCCTCCTGCCCTGTCGATGGAAGAAATGACGCAGGTCTTTCAACAGCAGCATCCTCCCACCCTCTTAGGGGATAGAGGACCCCAGGCTACAGATTCATGGCTAGAATCCATGATGACGATCTTCAAACATCTAGAGATGCCTCCAGAGAGTAGGGTCAAGCTTGCTACCTACATGCTTCGAGACTCCACCAAGAGATAGTGGGATGTGATCTCACAGGTGGGACACCAAAAAAATATGGCTTGGTATGGGTTTCAGTACACCTTCTACGATTACTTATACCCAGAGACCATGAGGTATGATCGATCCCAGGAGTTCATGAGTTTGGAGCAGCGTACTCTTTCTATTATGGAGTATTCTTCTCGCTCCACTGAGCTGCAGCACTTTACAACCTTCCTAGGGGGAGATGGTTTGTTCCTAGCAAGGAAGTTTGAGGATGGTATCAGACAGGACATTCGGGCTTAGTTGAACATCTTTAGGTTGAATTTGATATCTTCTATAGTCAACCAGGCACTGATCACGGAGCGTAATCTGAGGGATTCTGGAGCTGTGGGTCAGGGCAGTTCAGCACCCAGAGTTAGTGCTTCTCTGGTCGATAGCAGGAAGCGTCGTAGAGAGACTACACATGGAGATCCGAGTAGGTGGGATGCACCTTTAGGTAGCCAGGTAGTATGATACCGTTGTGGTAAGGCTGGGCATACAAGGCCACATTGTCTGAGAGACCCAGTGGAGTGCCGATCATGTGGAAAGATGGGTAACCTTCATCGTTTCTGTCAGATCTTCTCACCAGTAGTTGGTTATAGGGGTTCTTCTATGACTCCGCTTTCAGGAGCAGCACCACTAGTTTTTCATCAGTTAGGGGACTGTAGTTCTTCCGGCCTTTCAGGCCGAGATGGAGGTCATGGCTGTGGTGGTAATTTTCCAATATTCTAGTGATAACAGGGTGGATCAGATCAGAGTGGTCAGGCAGGGTCACAGGATAGCGGTGCAGGATAGAATTTTGCAGTGGAGTTGACCCAGCAAAGGAAGGATCTTGGACCCTCTATATTATGAGGTATGATATTAGTTGTCTCAGTTTTAACTTTTTCTCTTTTCGATACAAGGGCTTCCCATAACTTTATATATGTTCCTGTTGTGGAGATCCTTGGGCTCTGTATCTTTTCTTATACCGATATCTTGATGATGGACACTCTGTTGGGGACAAGAATGGATAGTGTATATCAGTACAAGGAGTTCCCTCTTGAGGATGGTGGGTGTCACTTTTTATGGGATCTTTATGTCATATAGATGATAGGCTATTACATCATTCTTGGAATGGACTAGTTAGTCCCCTTCCATGTTGTTGTCGACTGGTATCACCGTAGGGTGAGTTTTACGTCACCAGAGGGTGGATTGTTTCTTCATAAGGGTGAATGGGATGTCCAGGCGAGCAGAGCGGGACCTGAGCATCATGGGTTGGGAGGAGTTACAGCCCAGATTTCTAGTCTATATCTGGATGACTAGGGGACTTCACAGATGGACTTTCCTCCAGTGGTGGATCATTTCAGGGATCTCGTTCCAGAGGAATTTTCAGGTTTTCCCCCAAAGTATGAGTTATACTTTTCTATTGATCTTGTACTCGAAGTGGCACCGGTGTCCATTCCTCCTTATAGGATAGATACACCAGAGTTACAGGAGCTCAAGAAGTAGTTGGAGGAGTTGTAGGAAAAGGGTTTCATCTGACCCAGTACTTCTCCTTGGGGTTTGCCTGTCCTAAAGCAAATATGGCAGACGGTACCCTCATACTTTGTGTGGATTATCAGAAGTTGAACCAGTTGACCGTCAAGAACTGATATCCCTTTCCAAGGATTGATGATCTCTTTTATCAGCTTTGTGGAGCCCAGGAGTTCTCGAAGATTGACTTGAGATCTGGTTACCATCAATTGCACATTAGACCATCTGATATACCTCTTACAGCCTTCCAGAGTAGGTACAGTCTATACGATTACATGGTTATGCCATTCGGTCTCACGAACGTACCTGCAGTCTTCATGGCACTGATGAACCGAGTGTTCCATCCGTACTTGGATTCTTTTGTGGTAGTCTTCGTGTATGATATCTTGGTGTACTCTCACACTCGACATGACCATGCTACCCATATTGAGATCGTTTTGAGTACACTAAGAGAGCATCAGTTATATGCTAAACTCTCAAAATTCCACTTTTGGATGGACCAGATTCACTTATTAGGTCATGTTATCTCAAAGGCAGGGGTATCAGTAGACCCAGAGAAAGTGAGAGCAGTAGTTTCCTAGGAGAATCCAAAGAACTTATTTGAGGTGCGGAGTTTTCTAGGGATGGCTAGATACTACAGACATTTTATACAAGACTTTTCATGTTTATCAGTGCCACATATGGGCCTAATGAAGAAGGGTGTAAAGTTCTTGTTGTCAGATTCTTGTGAGTCATCCTTTCAAGAGCTGAAATGGAGGTTGACTTTAGCACCGATACTAGTACTTCCAGAGCCGGTCAAGGGCTATACTGTGTACTGTGATGCATAAGGTATCGGGATGGGAGTTGTGATTATGCTGGGGGAAGGAGTCGTTGCATATGGATGTCGGCAGTTGAGGCCACATGAGAGGAACAACCCAACACACAATCACAAGTTTGCAGTAGTTGTTCATGCTTAACACTGTTAGAGACACTATATTCTGGGAGAGCATTTTGTGGTTTTCACGAATCACAAAAGTCTCAAGTACATCTTCACTCAGCGTGATCTGAATTTGAGACAGCGAAGGTGGGTGGAGTACCTTTAGTCCTTTGACTTTGAGCTTGCCTATACGATGGGGAAATGAAACGTAGTGGCTGATGCGCTGAGCAGGAGGACTCAGATACAGGCAGTTCATGAGGCCATCAGTGAGTGGTAGCTTATAGCTCTGTTCTCTAAGATGCATTTGGAGGTGCACGATAGACAGGGGTAGACTTTTATTTCATCTTTAGTTGTTACCTCTACTCTTATTGATCAAGTTCGAATGAAGAAGCTATCAGATTCTGAAGGCCTAGTCCTATGGGAGAGTGTGTCAGGAGAGGACCCTATTCTTGGATGGACCATAGGTGATGATGTGATCTTTCATTTCTAGGGGCGTGTATGGGTTCCAGGAGACATACGCGAGGATCTGATGTGGGACTTTCATTCCTCAGTTTGGGCAGTTCATCCTGGTGTCACCAAGATGTATCGTGATCTACACCATCAGTATTGGTGGATAGGTATGAATAGAGATGTTGTTGGTTTTTTCATGAGGTGTTCCACTTGTCAGCAGGTGAAGGCAGAACATCAGCGACCAGCAAGGCTTTTGCAGTAGTTACCTATTCCTAAGTGGAAGTGAAATGATGTCGTGATGGATTTCATGATAGGTTTTTGAGGTCTCCTTGAGGGAAATATACAGTTTGGTTTGTCCTTAACAGACTCACGAACGTTGTTCACTTCTTGCCTATCAAGGAGACCTTCAGTGTTGATGAGCTAGTAAGGTTGTACATCTGAGAGACTGTACGTTTTCATGGAGTTACACACTCCATTGTTTTAGAGAGGGTTGCTCATTTAACTTCTTGGGTCTGGAAGGGGATTCATAAGTCTTTTGGTATGCAGGTACTTTTGAGTACAAATTAACATCCCCAGACAGATGGCCAGTCCGAGCGTATAATTTAGGTGCTTGAGGACATGCTTCGAGCATGCATCTTGGATTTTGGAGGTTATTGGGAGAAACATATACCTCTTGTGGATTTTTCCTGCAATAATAGTTTTCAAGAAACTATTTAGATGGAATCTTATGAGGCTTTGTATGGTAGGCCATGTTGATCACCCTTTTGTTGGCTGGAGGCAGGAGAGGCAGCTATATTGGGACCTCGTCTTGTCCAGGAGACCATGGAGCAGATCGAGTTGATTTGGAATATGATGGCTATTGCACATTCACGACAGAAGTCTTATGTTGATCAATGGAGACGACCTCTGGAGTTCAAGGTCGGAGATCAAGTTTTCCTGCGTGTCACACTGAGGTTGGGACACAAGAGGATTAGGAGACAGGGTAAGCTTTCTCCGAGGTACGTCTGGCCATTTGAGGTTTTAGAGAGAGTTGGGATGGTTGCCTATCGGTTACAGTTACCTCATAGGTACCAGGCTATGCATGATGTCTTCCACGTTTCTCAGCTTTGATGTTACTTCTCAGGCCTACCTCATACTTTTCAACCTGAGGAAGTTGAGCTAGAGGTGGATGCATCATTTGAGGATCATCCTATCCGGATTTTTGATTGAAGTAAGAAGGTTCTTTGTTGCCATTCTTTTTCTTCTGGTACGAGTTCTATGGCAGCACGGGTGAGTATAGGATGAGACTTGGGAGAGGGAGACCGATGTAAAATCACAGTGGTTAGAGTTGTTCGGGGATTCTTCTTCTACGTCGCCTTGCTAGGTAAATTTGGGGATGAATTTCTTTAAGGGGGGAATTTTTTAAGAACCCGGATCTTCTTTTGAAGTATTTTTTTCTTTTGTGGTGTTTTTTAGGAAAAATAGGAAATGATGGAAATTTTTGAGGTACACGCCTTGTACTTTATAGGTACACACTGTGTACTCAGTTACTGTGGATAGCCATGTGTTGGTCGTGTAACGGTTGTGCACACGACCATGTGTGGTGACCTGGTGGCCGCCTAAAGTGGGGCTCGGTAAGGGTAAGTACACGTCATGTACCTCAAAAGTACATGTCGTGTATTTTCTTTTTTTCATTAAACGTACCAGGGTCGCATCTGATGGACAGAACTGTCTTCTTCTAGGTCTAGTTTGTCCGAGAGAGACCGTACGGCTGCGATCTTTCCCCGAGCCCCTAATCGAACATCTGATCTTTGAATTGACCGTCGTCAATTACATTGGGATCGCCTCAATAATCGATTCCTTCTTCTAGATCTTTGTTTCCTGATTCCTCATCTTTCAAGAGTTATCCTCCATTAAATGTTTTAGATGTTTTTGAAGATCTACGGTGTTCTTGGGCGATTCAAGTCTTGAGGATTGAGTATAACGATCTCCCAACACCAAGGTAGGTGGTTTGTACCTTTCCATAGATAGTATTTGAATATTTTGTGCTAACAAATTCCCAATAGCCTTGAATGGGGTATTGCGTTGTTACGGTTTTAGCCTTATTAATTGCCTTATATGCTTGTATACTTGAATAGAGGTTAATTGAATGTGAATAAGGTTAATTTCTTTTCTTTGGAAGTGTTTTACCATGCATGTTTTTTTATGACCGTTTGGTCTTTCTTAGCCTGTTAGGATGCCTTGTTTTTACCCATGCCTAGTACTGGAGGATGGAGTGATTATTTTATCTGAACTGCTTGATATGTTGTAGATTGTTTATCCAAGTAGTTCTAGAGGTTTACTTTGGTTTTTGTTCATCGTTTGTGCATGATTACTTTACACGAGGCTGTGGGAACCTGGTGTAGTGAGACCATAGGGGAAATTGACGTTGAGGGCTTTCCTAGAGTGTCTTTTATAATTATCACGCTGTGAGACCATAGGGGGGATTGATGTTGAGTGCTCCCTCAGAGTGTCTATAGTTATGTTATGAGGCCATAGGGGGAATTGACATTTAGTGCTTCCTAAGAGTACCTGTAGGTTTCCACTAAAATACTATAGGGGTAATTGATGGTGAGTGCTTCCTCAGAGTCTTTAATCACTTTTTGACTATAAGGGGAATTTAAGGTGAGTTCTTCCTTAGAGACTCTTTGTTATTTCCTTTTAATTGAACCATAGAGGATAGGCTATGTGTACTTCCCAGAGGGTTACCTGCTTTGATTAGCTACTTACATGATATGTGGAATTGAATGCTTGAACTGTAGGATTGTTTACTTTTGAGTACTGCCCTGCTTTACCACTTTGCTTATTACCTACCATATATATTCACTGACTATTAGGCACAGATCTTTTGGTGGTTTCCTACTGGGATTAGTCTCACACCCTGTTTGGGTCATTCATTTGGGCCCAAACAGATTATATTGTTGCAGGTTTAGATAAGCGCAAGTGCCCTTCTACTTCGGGTACTTGACTGCTTTGAAGCTAGAGAGCATGGGACCAAGATGAGGCTTGTGATGCTGACGAGTTTATCTGTTTTCTTTTTTACTTTGTTTTAGTACTGTATTTCATCATTGTGACATGTTTGTCTGCTTTCCTAGACATATGTATCATGCATCATTTATATATGTTCTCCAGTTGTTTCTTACTTTAAGTCTTCCACTGTTTACTATTGTATGGTGTTATTACTGCTTCTGCTATTGTATATCTATTTATTTCCACTGTGTTACTCTGCCGATGAGGGAAAAGTTTCCCCAATATCACACCCAAGGCCCTCGCTACTAGTCGGAATCCTCTGGTTTTTGGAGAAATGCGCTTGAGGCCATGTGAAAAACTGGGTATAGGGCGCCTCTGGGTGGCTTCCGGAACCGGGACGTTACACATATAGTGGTGAACCAAGTAAAAAATTAGTGTTCCTTTTGTGAATTCTTATTAACATTATGTACAAAATAATCTGATAATGTGGGTAAAGAAAACATTACTTATATTAGGTTATGGATGGTAAAAATATATAGTAATAAGATCAGTATATAAAAGGAGATTAATATAAGTTACCCTTATATTTAAGAGGTCAATATCAATTAGCAAGGTGAGGATAAAAAGAAAAGATGTTTAAATTGGAAATAAGTTTCATGCCCTGATTCTAGCCTCCAACTCTCAAGGTATCTCTAACATAATTTCCTTGTCAAACCTTATAAATGTTAACATCTCATCCATTTTATTATAATGAATCTATAAAACTAAATTATATGTTCATGGTGTATGGACAAGTTTATTTTAGTAAGTCAAAGAATGGAATGTCAAGCATGCCGGTTGATGACATGATTATCCATCCTACTTAATTAGATATCAATACAAATAGATTATAATACATAGTGAGTGCTCATATGTAGTTATAGACATTTTGGTATTTTTTTTCTTCCTCTTGGGCATGTTTATGTGTTTCTAGTCACTGATATTGGAATTTAGTCAAACCAGCCTAATGCCACTGAGGAAAAATATGAGAGGGTCACATGATTATTATTTCTATTGATCTCAATTAAATTCTATTTTAATTTGATTACTAAAATAGATATTATTCTATGGTCCATGGAATAATATTTATTCAGGATTTATGGATCGAAAATATCTAGTCAGTAAATTTATGCATGAGTTAAATATTTAAATAAATTTTTTCACAGGACCATAAATATTATAATTATTTATTTATTTATCAAATAACTAATATTTATTATTATAGATTCTTTAAATGTTGCGGAGGAAGTAAGAACCAATTTATAGGGTTCAGTGGGAATGATATATTATATATCATTTAAATAAATATTTCTTTATTTATTTAAATAAATGATATTAATTTTATTAGTGAGTTTAACACATGTAAATTAAATAATATTGTTATTATTATTTATAAATGGGGTTTTATAGGGATCATAATAATAATAATGAGCCTATGTAAAATTATTTATTCTCTAACTAGGCTCTATAAATACCTAGTTATATCATTTCCAGGGATATATATTGTTACGTACAACACATCTACACTAGATATCCTCTCAATCCTTGAGAGAAAATTCTATAGAACTCTCTCAATAACTAAGTTCTTAAACATTACTCATCTACTCAAGAACAAGATAACAAGAATAAATACTTCATATGATTATGTAGTGATCAAAGGTATTTATGAAAGATGATCGATACCACCATGATAAAACCCAGAGTGTCATCGATGGTGCTTTGAGATTATAGAAGCACATGTGGATCACCGCTAGAGGGGTTCTACTTTAGATCCTATTAACATAATAATGGTACAATAAAATAGATGTATGTATGATCAATAACTTCTTCAAATAAATAATTCTCATGACTGTGTTAATTCTTCATAATAAATCAATTGTCAATTTAACATGAAAAAGGATCTTCTCTCTAGGATCTGAGATCTTTTTCATTTTTATCTTATTTAATCTATTTATCATGATGTTTATCATCATGTATATTTTGGATTATTCATTTGAATTGAAAAAAATAGATTTTCCCACATCCCAAAAGGTTCTTTATATTCATTTGAAACCATAAAGTGGTATCCATGTAGTCAAGTTCAAATTTATAATGAATTATTAATCATTGATTTATTTACACATTTTTTTAGTTTTTCATTTTAGTTTTCTTCCATTAATCAAAAGGTTGATATATATTCTTTATTATCCTTCTTATAACCAAGAACTAATAAAGAACACATAGTGATTCTATCCAGAGTTGGAACACATTTTTCATGGATATATTTCATGTAACCCCACATGATGTGATGGTCGTTTGGTCAATAGACACAGTGTGTAATTAATACACCATGTGTGTGATTAATTAATAAACATGTGGCATGTAAATAATTCTTACACAGCGTGTAATTAATACCCACATGGTGTGTAATTAATTAATATACACTTTTTATATAATTAAATAATACACACGGTGTATAATTAATACAGATGAAGTGTGTAATTAATTAATACAGAGGCGGTGTATAATTAATACACATGTAGTGTGTAATTAATACGCATGTATTATAAAATTAATTAATATAATGTAGTTTATAATTATTACATATTTGGTGTATAATTAATTAATACACACTCATTATGTAATTAATATAAACATGGTCTAGTACCTATTTACATAGAGTACATGCCAAGACGGGTTCTACACCATGTAAATTACTTTATGTGGAAAGAAAATTAATTATGCCATTAAACCAAATTAACATGTGTTTTGTGTGTCATAAATTAAAATTACATGATGTTCGATAAGGTTTAAGTAATATTAAATGCATAATTAATTTCCACATTAAATTTGAATCTACATGACATGTATGATTATCATTGAACACTATATACTTTACATACATTAAAAGTGGAACATGCCATGTAAATTAACACATGACATGTTGTGTATGCTACATTCCATGTGAGTGCACAATACATGATGATGACTATGTTGGGTAGTTCGTACAGGTAAATTCCATATTGCCTCTATGTATACATTGTGTACATGATTGATTTTAAATAAACTTAATTTATTTATTATAGTGGATGGTAATCTCAAGAAATGCTTGGATGAATATTAAGATAAATGGATTAATTAATTAATTAAGATAATTAATAAATTCAAGTTCATTTTATATTAATTAAGAATGACTGAAATGAATGCTAGTTTATTAAATGTGTATTTGTTGCATGTTTGGATGATCATGATATTGACCAACCTATGTATGGTTTGGATTTCATTAATTTAATTATTTCATGATTGTTATTTCAATTATTATTATTAAATTAAAATGATGTTTTGTGGCACATGAGCCATAGCCCAGTTGGTAAGGACTCCATAAGTGCATCCAAGCGACCAGGGATCAAATCCAGGCGGAAGCAGAATTTCTGGGTACTGTAGCAGTACTGTAGTAGTACTGTATCATTACTGTAGCAGGTACTGTAGTGGGAACTGTGAGGTACTGTAGTAGGTAATGTAGCGGGAACTGTAGCATCCACTGTTTGGAACTGTAGCAGCCGAGAATATGCCCCCATTTGGGCCTTCGGGCCACCGATTTGGTCCCTAAGTCCTTTAAGGCCTTCGTTCCACCCAGGCCTTCGGGTCAGTAAGGCCTAAGGGCCCCCTCAAGGCCTTCGGGCCACCTTTAAGTGCAGATGCAGACCATAAAACCTACAAGGAACAAGCTCTACAAGGAGGATGGTCAAGGAGATTTCACCATAGAAAAAGCTAAATGGATTGCAAGAATGAGAAGGTATAGAACCTGCCATCGGGATAAGCCTGTGCATGCACAGGAATGCCTAGCCGAACAGCCATGCGAAGGTGGAGAGCTGATTTCACGATGAAGATGCTGGGGAGGAGAAGTTCCAAGTAGTTAGTCTGGGTTGTATGTAATGTTTGAAGCCTACAGGCAATGAATTACTCTAAGTCCTATGGTCCATGAAATACTTATTCCTATGGGCCTTGTAAGGGTTCCGCCTCACCCCTTGAAAGGTGGATTATAAAAAATCAATATAAATGAAGGCTTTCGGGCCATTGGAGGAAAAATGATGTTTTTTGATTCATCCCCTCCTATTATTATGTAAGGACATGCGTGTTTGTGGTTTATTTTAATTAAACCCTATAACCATTCCATTGGTTCCACTAACCTATGTATTATTAAAGCATATATAAGGATGGATCTCCCAGGTGATTAGAGGTGGTTCAAGTAAAGCTGTGGTGAAACAAACCTAATTGATACATAGGATAGAGGTGGAATGTTTTAACTTGATCCAAGACCAACTCATTGAGATTTACCCCTAGTGTTATTTTTTTGTTTATTGTCTACTCAACAAACAAATTAATAGATAAAGATCATGATATTTATAAATATTTTATTATGTCTTTTGAATGTTTAATTATTTTATTTTATAGATTATTTATTAAGATCACATAAATAAATTAATTAAATAACAATCATGCTCAGATGGAATAAAATAAAAAGTATTATATGTAAATATTTTATTGACACATGGTTAATAATTTAAGTAAAACCCAAGTAATATTAATAAGACATGTAAAAGGATAAAACAATAAAAAATTATACATGACAAACAATATCCCTAAAGGAAATATTAAGCCAATAAGACTTTAATTTCGTATGTTAAGTAGACTCATAGTTAAAATGTTGGTTTAGGGATTTGTTGAGGTCACTTTTAATTATAGATAACTCTAAAAAATATAGTGTGTCAAATTAACAAAAAATAAATTGGATTAAAAATCCTTGGTCTATTCAATACAAATTTGGAGGCAAGTGTTGAGGAAATCCAAGTCATTAATTCAAGATTAGGGATTCTACTCAATGAATCAATAAAGTACAAGCTAGGTGTTTGAAAGACCACCTACCTAAATAACTTTTTATAAGTTACATGGAATTTTTCTAGGTTATGATAAAGTAAATATGGATCATTTATAACAGAATTTATATGTGACAATAAATTTTGTGTCCAATGGGGAGGGATATTGGGAAATGATAAAATAGTTTGAGACTTAATAAGATAACTAAATTATTATGTATCACATTTATTGTAATCAAGATAATTTAATAAATAATTTTCTTAAATATTGTAAAAAAATAAAATGGAAAGGTCATCGACCATGATAACACTGTGATCATTCCTTGACTCGGGTCATGTCCTTGCAGGCACAAATTTTTCATAGTAGGTGTAGATTTTTATACATGACTTTATTGTAAAAAATTTATTTTATGTGTTGGAATCCCTTATTTTTTATCATCCTACTAAGTATATGAGTGAATAAGATATAGTTTTCTATAAAAAACACTTGGATAATGTTCTAGATTTCTAGTGTTTGATGCTTTCATCTATGTATGAAGAACTCATGAAATCTCACAAGATCATGGATGTATACAGAATTTTAGATAATATCCTTAATATTTATTAGATGAGATATATACAAGAGAAATTTGGGATATATAAGGTATTATTTACATGAAACATTAAAGAGGGTGTGTTATTTAGACATCGTGTATTCAAGATAATTGGATACATTGAGCATCTAGAGATTATCGGGTTTAAACTACATAATGAATTAAACATCGATCGCATTCTTTCTTTACTATATCAGTGCTTCTTCAGATTTTTTATAAAATTTAACATGAATGACATTGATAAGTCTCACTTAGATCTCTTTAATCTTATTTTATAAGAATAATAGGAAATTAATCCAAAAAATAATTTTATACTTATAGTGAAGAGGAAGGAAAAAAATTCAAGAGATTAAGACTAACTATAAGTCTAAGGTATCTATATAATTCTAATCCAAGAGAATAAGGATCAAGGGGAAAGAAAAAGAACATAATGATATTTTTTTCTCATATAGAAATAAAGTTCATTGAAAGAAAAATTGAAATGAATTGAAGTGTAATCTTTTACTTCAGGTATAATCATCAATTTAATTATTCTATCTTACTTATTGGGGATTAAATGTAATAAATTCCATATGTGTATTCAAACACCAGAATCAAGAAAGTATAGAAATATTACTAGAAGTTTGATGCATTCTTAAAATAAGTTGATGAAGGGTGATTCTTATATTAGTATAGAGAAGTGAATGACATCAATATTTTTTGATAAATTCAATTTAAAATATTATTTTGTATTGATTATTACCAAAACATTTATCTCGGTTTCTAATTAGATATAATGATATGTTTTCTAATATATAGAATAGATTTTTTTATGGTACTTCATACTCAAACAATATTTTGGTAATTCTTGAATCATTAATATTTTAATTAATAAATCAAAGATGATTATAAATATAATACTTAGAATACCTAATTGTGGTAATATAATTCTTTGTCAAGTAAAAATAATGATATTTGATAAGTTTATATCTAGAAAGTTGTTTAGTCTTTAACAATACAAAACACTAGGTATACTGACTAAATTACTTATCATGTTTTAGATAAATAAATATTTTGTAAAAGTTATGCCAAAAAATATTCCAAGGTTATTTCAGCAAGGCCACATGAACTATTCTAAAGTAAAGCTAGATGTAAGTTTATGATTTTCCTTTAATAAATTTTAGTGATTCTCAATGAATTAATAATTATACTTGTTGAAAGATTTTAGATCCATAAATAATTTTTTAGAGGATATCTTTACCAAGTATTTTATGATGATCTTACATATGGAGTAAAGGTATTTCTAAAATCATGTTGCCTTATACATATCTATATAGTTATTATATTAAATGGTACATTGATGATGATTCATTTATATATTGTAGAGCTTCCATGATTTCTTTCGCGGAATGTTTTGAAAATAGAAGTGAATTAACTAACCATATTTTAACCACATTGACTAAAATATATCATTATATAGTGATATTCCATTAGCTTATAATCTAAATTTTTTGAGAATTGATTATTAAAATCTTGTTTTAGCAATAAAAAACATAAAGGAAACACTTAGTGCATCTCAGTTAATCATCTTATTGCCACTAAGGATATTAACACCTAGTCAATATCAACTATATCTCTATATGAATGAATCACTAATCTTTTGAGATAGTGGTAGTTGACTTAACTTCTACAAGGATGAGCCTTTGGATGCACATGAGTTGACATAAGAACACTATACTCCACTAAGGTCGATAAGAGGAGTTGTTCTAGAGACACATATTTTGTAGGAAGTTAAAACCAAATAGGTGATTTTATATATTAATCATGGTAGATGATATATTATTCATTAAGAATAATGAATCCTATAAAGAGGTAGTAAATATAAATATTCTATGGTTTATAAGTTTGTATGAATTCAAAAATGGATTCCATGTTCCAAAATTTAGGATCCCTATATTTTTAATTTTTCTAAACATGATACTATTGGTGGGTATTCAAGAGAAACAATATATGTATGGTGAAATCTAGGACTAATAAATCATGATTGGATATTGAAAGGTTTAATGTCTAGAAATATTCTATGACAACAAAATTCACCAATCATCATGATAAATCCATTTAAATTATACGTGTAATAGTCACCTTATAAGATCATTATATTGGGTGATTTGATTTCAAGGCTAGTTTCATCATAGGAGACCCTATGATATATATCTATATTTCACAATCAAAAGGGGTTTGTGAAACCAATTAATGCCAAAAATATATATGCAAATTTTACATTTACATTTAGGGATAGATGTACGCATTGTGATCATAAAATATTCATTTTGAGTGAGGGAGATTCATGTGTCTCTAACAGGTTAGTGGGAACATTGTTTTTTTATAGATATCATGATAATATATGAAATTATATAGTTATCCTTTAAAGTTAATTAAGAATAAAGAAAGAAATTTCTCCAATAATGACTTAAAATATAAACTTAGTTCTAGAAAATAAAATCTATAGTTATGGATCTATGGAGTTTTTTAATATATTCATAGTATATATGTTGACCATGTGTTAAAAATAAAAAAAATAGAATAATTAAAAACATAGTTGTTACCTAAGTCGCATTGCATAAAATATCTCTATGATTTTGTGTGTGGGTACAAGAAATAATTATGAATATAATTTCATAAGTTTGAATGCTATAAATTTATTGAATATTCCATGATATGTATTGATATTTGATATTAATTATGCATATTTTTTAGAATGTAAATATAAAATAAAAATTTTTGAGCTACACAAACTTTCAGCTACAACTATATGTCTATACTTGAGAAAGTATAACTGGATGAGTTCATGGTATAGGAGAAATGGAAATCATGGTGATTAAAGGGAAATGAAACTAGTCTTAATTAATATTATTTTCATTTAGGATAAAATTTAAACTAAAGTAATATGAAACAAAAAAACATTATAGTCAATGATTTTCATATCTATAATGATAAATTACATTATGGATTCTGATGAATCTTAAGAAGTATTTTACCAACAATCAATTATAGATTTTGGATTATACCAATATTAAAAGTATTATAATTATTATAATGAACTTTGAATGTAGTATTAGTTAAGATATCTGGTTTTTTACAAGGGAATGACTTGGATACTCAAGGATTATACTTCTAGCGATGGTGCATGCAATTGGATATGTTGTCCAATATAATTGGAAAGAACTATGGATTGAATCAGACTCTGAACATGATATCAAGGAATTAATGAAAAAAAAAGGGTATGTACCTTAAATAATTATACCCCATTGTATTGAGTGCATAAACAATTATAATCAACTCAACTCGGTAATCTCACATGGATATAGAAAGGAAAATCAAGTTGCAGGTATGTTTTCAAAGAAGGAAGTCATAGAAATAGACCTGGTGTGGTCTTTTGGGGGCCCAGATTATCATTCTCTAATGGTGGATGCTAATATGTGTGGTAAGATGTTTCTCATTTTTTTAATATCCCCTTTTAATCCTTCACTCTTCTTGTTCACCTTTTTTATACAATCTCTTTTTAAGACCGGTTTTAGCTAGATCCTGAACTATTTGGGTAGAGTATTTGTCACATTGAAATGGTTTTAATCAGTTCCTTGCTATGATGAGAACCTTTAAATGTTATGATGATATTATTAAACTTAGTTTTATATTCATATGACATCATCTAATGGGACAAATATGATGCATAATATCAAATTTTAGTGCTCATAAGTAGATAAGACTTCATCTCCTAAAGTTTTCACTTGATAATATCCAAGATGGGAGATTATGGGGACAAAACTTCTAGAAATAATTCCAAATGCTCTATGTCATTTGATATTCCTATCTGGAAACATGTTTAATAATCCTTAGACTTTAAGATTATTTTTAATTTATATCATTAGTTGCATACTTAGATGTATTTTCGTAAACCATGATGGAATATGTTTATGGTGAAGTTGGGTATATTTATTACATCATGAATGATATATTATTAATGAATAAGTCAAGGAAGTATTTTTCCCTTCCAACTTATATAAGTTGATACCTCATCCCTTTTATTGGAATGAAACTATAAAACTAAATTCCATGGCTATGGTATATGGATGGGTTTATTTTAGGAATTTATTATATATCAAAACAAATGGATTATATTACACAGTGAGCATTCATATGTGGTTTTGACATTGCGACATTAACTTTATACTCTTTGATTCCTTTACATATTTTTAGACACTGATATTGGACTTCAGTCAAACCCACCTAATTCCACTGAGGGATAATCCTAGAGGATCTCACACATAGTTTTACTATTGATCTCAATTAAATTCTATATAAATTTAATTATTATAATAAATATTATTATCTATTTCTTAGAATGATATTTATTCCAGATTTAATTAACATAAATATTCAGTCATCATTTTTATGTGTGATTTGAATATTAAAATAAACATTTTCAAAATACCATAAATATTATAATTATTTATTTATTTATTGAATGAATAATATTTATTATTCGATGTTTGGCAAATGTTGAGCATGAATTGTAAGCCTAGTTATCAGGTCTAGTGGTAATGGTATATTAAATATCATTTAAATAAATATTAAATTTTTTATTTAAGGAAATGATATTTATTTTATCTATAAGTTTAGTGAATTTCAATTAAATAATAATAATGTTGTTTTTATTATTATTATTATTATTTAGACATGGGGTTTTCTATGGATTATAAGAATAATAAGGGGTCTTTGTGCAATTATATATTCTCTAACCTCATGTTATAAATGCCTGGTTATCTTGTTTTTAGGGTCAAATGTTATTGCACATGGAACATCCCCTTTAGAGATTATCTCAACCCTATAGAAAAAAATTCCAAGAACTATCTCAAGAATTGAGTGACTCTACCTTCCTCCTCTTCTCAAGAATTAAAAAATAAGAATCAATCCTTCAAAGTATTGTATATTGATCATAGAGAGTGATGCAATACAATCGATACCACTGCACTAGAAACCAGAGTACCATTGATGATGCTTCATGATCATATGAGCATGTATGGATCACTTCTAGAGGTATTATATTTGGATCCTCTTAACACAATGATGGTATAATAAAATAGTGGTTTGTACGATCAACATCTTCTTCTAAGAAATAATTCCCAACACTAAGGTAATTCTTCTTAATAATTTAATTATAAATTTATCATGAAAAAATGAGACTTTATCTTGGTTTTAGTGATCTTTTCCATTTTTCATCAAATTTAATTCATCTTTTACATTGTGTATTATTTTTTGAAAACCAAAAAAATTAAACTTTGTCCCAACCCAATAGGAACTTTCAATGCATTCGGAACCTACAATCACAAGAATAGAAACATGAAATTTTTAAATAGGAATTAAGGATTTTGTAATGAATATAATAGTGATTGTAAAGGGATAGAATGAAGAATTTTTAAGGTGTAAGGATAAAAAATGTTTGACCATATGATGAAGAAGGAGGGTACTAGAGATCAATAAGAATGGAGTGAGGGTGAAGGGATGTCTTAGTGAGATGTTGTAGCTGTTTTTTAGTTTTAATAGATTTATTTTATACATAAGAATTTTATATAATTTCTTCTTCTTTATTTTTTATCACTTATATCTATCACATAGAGTGGTAATACCTGTGTTGATTGGGTAAGGGAAGGTTTTCCATATTTAATGCTTGAGTCTATGAATTCTTATGAATAAAAATCATTATTTTATTAACTAGTCTCAGTATTCAATAATAGTTTATATAATTGGATGTGATTTCATTTAATTTATTATTTAGGTTTATTTATTTCCTTGGTAATTGATCATTTATCTTCCACCACCCCACTTAATCTATATATGATGGCATAGACAAGGCTGGGTGGTGAAAATATTAGCGGCTATTGGCTCATGTGTGAAGGGAGTATAATATTCTTTGGTGACTTATGATACAAAAAACATGATTGGGTCTTACCTAAGAAAACTAAGAGTGGATTATTATATCACTTTACACACATGAAAGAAGGATAAAACAAGAATATATTTTTTTTAAGTTTATCCTCACTAAATTTATTCCACCAAGGGTGAAAGGTAAAAAGATTGCAGAGCCTTCCATTATCTAGTTGATTAGAAAAAGCGAAAATACCTTAAAGTCTATGAAATAATTACAATTAGTTATCCATCCCTAAAAATATCACCTTACTAATCAATATTTCATCAATAATTTTTCTTTTAATTGTTTTTAGAATTAATAAAACCAAAACACACCTTTTCGAAATTAAGTGACAACAATTATTTTAGCATACCTATTTGGATAAAACCCTAGGTTTCCACTGTACTATATTTAACCTATGATATAAAAATATTTTTGCATCACATGTGACAGTTATTATCAAAAACCTATCATTGTTACTGAGGAGGTGGTGCCTTAATTACTTGAATATCGATTGTATGACTAGCTCTTATAATAATAAAATTTTCTATTTTGATCTTGAGATAAAAGTAACATCACTAAAAGAAATAGAAACTTTAATATAAAATTTTAATTTAAATAAATAACTATAACTAACTCAAATGAAACTTTAAGTTTTCACTGTGAGCCTGAATTCAAGGAATAAAATACAAATCAAATGAAAATATATCTATGTTCCCCTCAGTTCATAAATCAAAACAATCAAATTTTCATTCCTATTCTACATAATTATTTTGAATTAAAAAATATTTTAATTTAACTATTTCATAAGTTTCATGGTCTATAAAGTGACTATCTCAATAATAAATTTAAGTATTTCACTCTAGTTTTCTCCATATTGAAGCTCAAAGGAGTGGCAGAAGAATAATTCAAGTAGATAACATTTCATTTCTCATTTTAAGGAGAAGATAAAGAGTAATCCCCAACCACCTATCTACAACACACTATAATCATCAAGACCAAATTACTCTACCATAATTGACCAATCACTAAGTTCCCACTATAACTCTAGACAAAATCAATGACCCATATATGGTTTAGGAGCACCAAAATTCATGAGGAACTCATACTTTTGATGTCCTACCACGTTGAAAAGGATGAAAATTATCTCACCCATCATAGGACACCACAAACTAGTCACACTTAGAGTTTGGAATCACTTTATTTCATTAAAGGGCTACCTTAACCTTCACATTTATGAGCTATACTCCTCACAACTCATAGTATTTACCTCACCTATCCTTGATACCTAAAAATTATTCCTATAAAAACTCTCTATCATATAAAATAATCTTTATATTTACTTAACATGATATCTCTACTTCTTCCAAGTATTCAACTATAGATTATTTTACCTTCATTAAAACTTCATCTTTAAAGAATATTCAAAACATCATCCTAAAACATATTCATTGGAAATGAATCATATAAACTAACTAACCAAACTTATAAAGTGAATTCGAAGTTCATACACACTAGATACTCCTTGTTGAATCCCTAAAATATCTTTAATGTGTTCATCCCTCTGCATTTGGGGTATAAAATCTTTCTTGAATGACTTATAAAACTCTTATTGGACAATGTATTTGGTTAAACATGATCCATCCTTCACAATATTTGGCCACATATCAAAGTAAACCTACTTCCAAAGAAACTCATAATCAATTTGGGGTTTTCACTAGTTAAAAGGAAAATTCAACTTCCTCTATCTATTTATCTACCTTGTGACTCGATATTCTACCAATAAAATTTTATAATCTTTTACATTTGAAATTAAATATCACTTCATTCTATAAATAATACTACCATGTTTTATGCCTAATGTTTTGATAATGTTTTGGTGATATTTATTTAATTAAAAATATGATCAATAAGTTTAATACAAATGATTAAATCAAATTAAAATATAATAAAAAAGAAATCTTTCCTTATAAAAAATATGTCAAACCTTCAAGCATTACACTATTATACTAAACCAAATAATACAATTACACAACATTTAAAATCATAATTTCTTAAAATCCTCTCCTCTCATCAAAATTATATCATCAACTCCACACAACTGATCACCAAATTGCTAACCATAAACAAGAAAAAAAATCCCTTCTATCCATCAATTATTCCCAAAAAATCATGCAATAAATCATTACATGTCTAACCATAACAATCACTCAATGTAAATATTATAAAGTAAAAATAATAAAATTTACATTAAATTAAAAACTTCATCATAAATCTTCCACACAATAACTTTATATCATTAAAATTTTCATTCAAAAAGTAACTCTTAACAAAAAAAATCAATTCAATACGACATAGTTTTTGTTGAATACCACAACACTCAAAATTATTTATATTAAAAATCATCATTTAAACTTTTAGAATTTATTAAATACAAAATCCATCCTAAAAAATATTTCAAATCCTTTTTATTTAAGTTAAGTCATCAAGTATTTTGTCACAAAACATTACGTTAAAAACACTCCTTTTACTTTTATAAAATATATTAAAAATTTTTATTGTTCTTTTTATTTTTAAGTAAAACATGTTATTAATAAAACCAACTAATATTTAAACCAGAAAAGGTGAATATAACCAATTAGAACTTCAACATTATACACAGAGAATAGAGTTTTCAAAATCATACTTTGAACCAAAAATTTACATATAATGGATCAAAAGATAACTTCCATTATTAGTGACTAGTTTTATAAGGTACTAACTTAATAAACTTAGAAAATAAGGCTCATGTTATATAAATTATACTTCAAATGTTTAATAGTATAAAATTACTTTTTATTAATGTGATTTTTTTTATTGATCATCGTGATTTTAATTTATAAAAAAAATATTTTATTTAACACATTATTCACATATATATTAAATTTTATCAGGATTCAAAACTAAAATATTTTGAAAAAAATTAAAAAAAACAATTAGTGGATTAAAAAGACTAATAGGATTGGGCTGACAGACCTGCTCTGCTCCCATTCCTTCCCCTTAAGAAATACCCTAATGATGAATGAATCTTCCTCTGACCCTACCCTTATAAAGTAGGGGAGGGTATCACTATTTTATTGCAATTGAAATACCTCAAATATTTCACTCTTTTCCTATCTTTAGACCCTATATTTTAATTCCCTTACATAATGATTGGACTAAAGGTTCCCCAATTATAAATGGGCTTCTAAAGTTTTCACTTGCACTATTGGAGTTCTCTAAAGCTTTGGTGCTCCTTAATCACTCATTGATGGATCATTTAAAAAATATATGACCATCACTAGATGAAGTTTATGTAACGGTTAATTTCTAGGGGGTTTTAGAACCATGTGATAAAAGTGTTTATGGATTATTAGGACATCTAGATTTATTTTGAGGTTAAAGAATATATTTTTTCATATTCAAAATCTTAGTAACGTATTGAAGGTATTTGATTTTATCTCTTCGGATAGACCTATGTGATTTATATGAATTATGATCCCCCATTTTCACTCATATGGATCTCCTTACTAGGTTTTATACTTAATTTTCCAAATCCATCTATTTTAAAATTTATTTGCAATCAAGTCCATCGCGTTTTATGTTTTGATAGTAGAGATTTTTCCACATGATTACCCATTACACTGCATATTTGTGTTAAAATCAATGTCTCAAATACACTAGTTGAAGTAGTTTGGGTTCATTTATAGGAATAGTTTTTTTTTCTAGGAGGTTTTATTTGATTCTTGGGTTGATTTTTTCTCCTCCTTCCAAATATTGGATCACCTCCAATAGGTTTTTCTCCATAGTTTTGTGAGCAAGGAACCAATTTTGAAGGTAGTCCCCTGATTTCGTCAAAAATGGTCCATGAATGGACCATAAATTATAAGGATTCATACAATATAACCTTTAATTCCTCCTTATTAGGATATTCATCATCAATGTAGATAGGGTTGGTATTGGGTAGGAGGATCCTTCCTCCAAGTTTGATTTTTAGTGTTTCAGGTTTTGTGGTGACTTTTTCATATGTGTTGAGACCTCGTATATCCCCCCAAGGTCTGACTGACTTATTGACCCCTCTATCCTTGGAACTTATGTTCAATATTAGACCATGGTTCCTAATATTACTGTCTATATGTTCTCTAAGTCAGGATTCAAGGAGACTAAGGAAATGAGGATCTAATGTAAGAGTTTATTCAATCCTCAAGTAGTGGAACCGGAGTCTGGGAAATTATATCAGATGTCATGGTTTAAAATAGATTTATGATCCTTGGTGAAGTGATTATGGGTCAAAATAGTTCAGAACGATGGAAAATGGAAATACAGAAAGAGAAAATAAAGCTCATTCATGGGAAGGACCAAAAGGTCCGGCTAGAAAAACAACGTTGAGAGGTGGGATTAGTTGAATCTGTGGATATGCTTTAAGATATATATGATAATTATCAAAAAAAATATGATTTTGATATGGATGATTAATTTGATTGATTTTTTTTTTGTGATAAGAATAGAAATAAGGGGTTTAGAGTCGAAGGGATTTTCTTGTCAGCAAACCAAAGAAAATCACAACTCAAAGGGACTGTTTCAACCTACCCAAGCATGTGATTACCAGATCGGTGGGTAAAGATCTTATAGATATAGTTATTATTAATTCCTGTAGAAAATGGGTTTATATAACTAAATATTCTCTATACAATAACCAACTTTAGAATTAAATCAGTATAGTAAGGAAGGATCATTACATTTCTGGTAAATAGGTGACAATAAAGTCGTGCCTTTAATCCAATATTTATGAGCCTGAAATTTGTAAGTTTTGGTCAGATTTAGTCCAAGTTATAAGGGTTGGTTTCATATATATGGGTGGTTAGCTATAGCTTAGAAAGGGAATGAGTAAATAAATGGTGAAAGGATAAAAATAAAAAGACTCACCTACCTTTGACCTTAATATTCATTCCAAGGAGGAGATAAAGGAATCTATGTTTGGAATTAAATCCTATCTTATATACATCTAAATAATATATGAAAGAGATGTCCAAAATGAAAAAAAATAAGTAACCAGATACATGGATTGATGCATAAGATATCATTTTTATTTTTGGTTTCAACGAAGGGAATATTAGCATTAAAGGGTATATTTAGACATGGGATAATATGGAATTCTATTTTAAGGATCTCATTAAAGATAAGCTAGGGAAGAGTTAATTCATCATATATTGGAGTTTAGAAAGGTTGAATGATTCCAACACTTTAAAAAATTTAACATTCTAATGTTTTCTTATATGGATTAATTTCTTACTTATTTATTTAGTTTCCCACTCAACCCCACAAAGTGTTCTTGAAATAAAATATTATTTGGAGTGAGTTCAAGGTGGTGAATATCATGATTTCATGTTTCCTTATATAACCATTGTCTAATAAATAAAACTATTTAAATTAATTAATATATCTTATTTAATAGTGTATCATTAATAACTCATACATCATGGAATCAACTAATATTAATTTAATATATCATATATTTTAGAATACCTTTAATTTTTTAATATTTTTAAACAAGTTTAATAACAAACTAAAAGTATATCATAATTATACACCCATATTTCATACAATTAACATATATCTAATTCATTATTCATCATAAAAAACACACATCCAAATTTTAAATCATTAAAATAAAATCAACTCATCACAAGGAATGTTATCTTTTAATAGTAAACTCATCTCAAGAAATACTCTTTAAATAATTTATTTACCTTGAGTTTAAAATTTTACCAACATATCATCAATCACTAATAAACACATTAATAAAATCACACAACTATAAAATTTAATAAAACCTTATGTAATTATTTCCTAGTTAATTTAATCAAATTTATATAACCATAAGGATTTCATTAATTATTAACCATTTAATTTTAATAGGAACCATTACCTTTTATGGTTCCAAGTTAACTTCATTATCAATTTACTTCAAAAAATATGAGATCATTAGTAAAATAAAAAAAAATTAGTCATAATCAATATCAAAATGAATTATCACAAGACACAATTCCCTAATTCCAATTTGATGCACAATCAATGATGATGCATGTCCCTTTCCTAATTCACTAATATAAAATAAATACACTATTTCTTAATAATGTTCAATAAGATATCAAAGTCCATGTGTCAGCTCACAGGGACCCTTTTACATCTTAGTTATCATCCCTAGCCTACATCTCATGTCATGCTCAAATGATATCATTTCCCTGCTGAAAAAATGTAATCCTCAACAGTTCCTACTCTAAAATCCATCCTAAATAACACTAACTCTGATACCACCCTACAATGAACCAGCTCCAATAGAACCCCTCTTGTGTCATTGGTGAAGCTAAGGGTGACCCATGAATCCCACTGATAATAGGACATGGGTTGGAAAATAACACTGATGTCACATAACAGGAAAAATGGGAGGAATATCCCTCTTTAATCCTAGTAAAATAATAGAAACTACCAATAAATTCTAGGCACTATAGATAAATAAATCTCAAATATAACACTATATTATAAAATTTATATGATGAAATCCAACCAAAACAACTCTAAAAGTTAATACTAATGAAATAGCTCCTAATAAAATAGTAACACTTACAACACCACCAAATCACCATAGCATGAGTTGGGAAGACCAATTCTATTCTCCAACTATATCCTAAAAATCTATAAAAATAGTAAATAAAAGTAGGGGTGAGAAAAAACTATACTAAATAGGTTTCTCTCTAAAAAATCTCATTTCTATAGGAAAGATTCATACTGAAGATTAATTGAATAAATATAGAATCTGACTTATGTATAATCCTAGGTCATTAACAACCCATATTACCAGAGGATCACTCTCTAAATCCACATAAATATAATTAAAATAAATATGGGAATATTTTATGGAAGGTATCTTGCACTCACTTCCTCAATATATTTTCCCTCAATACCAATTGTATACATCATCATGCTTCCATACCTTCTCATATCTATAAACCACAACATCATACATCAACCACATTCCAAAATTTCTTACTGCAATCATATATCATAGCCAAGTCCACCACATGCCACAACCACTACCATTTCCATAATCAAAAGGAAAAAATAAGAGAGGGGGAGTAACCGGTTATCTATTTAAACCACATCTTGGATGTTTGGGGTTTACCCGGTACCCAAAACCACATATGGGTATCAGTTAGGTTATTTGAATTTAGTGGTGGTGTGTAGAAAATAACAAAACATATAATGATATATGAAATCTCACAAATACCATCCTAGGTCTCCACATACTAATAAGTCACCTTTATAAGCATCCCATAATCAAATTGTTACCATAATATAGATACCATATCTACCTCTAAACACACATCAAAAGTTAACTCATCTGCCACATAATTAAATAAAAAATTCATAATATTTTTTCTTCCCATTTCATAATCATTCGACAATTATCACATTGTTAATTTAAAATTTTTCATCTTAGTATTATATTAACTAATTTCAACCCGTTAACCACATTTAAATATTAATTTCATAACTTTATAATTTAATTATAACACATCTCAACCAATTCTACTTGTTTATTTCATTCATTTATTCCTTACATATCATTATTCAAATCATTCTATGATTATAATCCTCTTTATACTACCACATCAAAAAAAACTATACCAATCTCTCCATATTAACACAATTATATTACACAACCACATTTTCAACATTGAAATTCTTCTATCACTATCAATGTAATATAGTGATCATAGGAAAAATGATAATAATATCACATATACTACAAAAAAATTATGATACTCCTATGTTTTATTTATTTTTATATAATTAGGATAATCTCAAAAATCTATCCAAATAAAACTGAATTATGTTAAATCCATATTAATAGTAATAAATAAATGTTTATGAATCACCAACTTCAACCAAATATTGAATCACCATTTTTATGAAAGGATGAACTAGAAGGCTCAAACTTTCATGTTCTCACAAGGACTTTCCAATGAACCTATAATTCACCAATATTATAATCAATCCTCCATCATAACAATACATTATCCACTATCCATGATCCCTTTTAAATGAAGAATGTGTGAAAGGGGAAAGATTAAAAATAAAGAGTACCTTTAGATAACAATGATTCAATCTTATAATAATAAATACTTAAGGATCCAGTAAAGGAACCTAAAATCATTAAAGAAAATGTTCTATATTGTATAGGGTCACCAAAAAGGAGAATGGATCGAATGAGAGAAAAGAGGTGATGAAATTTTTATTTAAATTTTGGGTGGACCAAATAACAACTTGGTTCCCTAAAAAACATTATGGTTTGGCTTAGTTAACCCTGATATGCAAACCATGGTGACTTAATGTTTGAACTCTGATAAATATGCTGACTATTTTTTTCCCAAAATATATGTTTCATCAACACGATGGTGTAACGACCCTAAATTATATCAATGAAATTTCCCTTATTATAATTATTTCATATAGTATAAATCACATAAAATCACTTAGAGAACACAATAAAAATTTTATAAATGAAGAATGAATGAAATAAGAGGTATTTCCAGAAGTTAAGGAACCTATACTAATGGAATAGTAACTTGACCTTTGGAATAGTAATGTAACCCTTATGAATTGTAAATCGGCCAATAGAATAATAACCTCACCAATGAAAGTATAAATAAATTTTATCAATCTTATAAATTAAAATATTATATAATAATATCATATTTTAAGTAAATAAATGATGTGAAATTGATAAATTAAGTGTTTGTATTTTTATAAAGAATAAATGTTTATTTAAAATTTTCTAATTAATATAATGACTTAAAATAAAATTTATATTTATAAAATACATTCATAAATTAATATTTTTTTATCTTATAATTATAAGATATTTTTATGAGACTTTAGTTAATTTTTGAAAGCGTCATAAAGTCGGTTATAATATTAGAATTTGTATTTTTTGAATAAATAATTATTTTAATTGAAAATTAAATTTATCATATTTAGAAAATTATTTTCATAAAATTTATTCCATTTTTGAATTCTACACATAGAAAAATAGTTAGGGTGAAGTTTTGATATTTTTCTAAAATAGTTGAATTTTTTGTGAATAGTGAAATACAGTAATTTACAGTATTTAACAGAAACATGGATTATTGAGTCGTATATGATGTATGGATTATGTAAGCACATAATCTCAAACTTTCCTTCATTATTTTAATATATTTATTGATAATTATCAAACTATTCATAGTATTGATCCAAAATAATAAACTAATGAATAAAATAATGAGAAATCACTCATCTCCTCCCCTATAAATACCACCCATCACCACATCTTATCCTCATACCTTCCAAGATTTGAGGCTAGTCCAATTTATACCCAATCCTCTTCCCAATACACTCCCTCGTGTCTAGTATCCTTTGGTCTCAACAAAAGACCAAAACCAATCTCCTTATAAAGGTTCTCAAGGAGAAGAATTCAAGAGGTGAAAATCCTATTTATTTTCTTTAATTTTATTTTCAATTTATTTTCATGCATTATCCTTCCCTAACATCCCATGTAAAAAGTGACATGATAAATCCATTATATTTTATATACTGCTGATTTACCGCTTTCATGGCCGACGTGTTTTCATTTTTTAATTTCGCATTCAAGGTTGGTCATAAAACCATTTTTATGGTTAAAAATATTATTATATATGTATTAAATCTTATATAATATTATGGAACAATTATATATACATAATATTAATTAATGAAACAAAACTAGTTTTTGATGATCGAAAACCCACCAAAATAATCAAACTGATTATCACTGTCATTTTATCTAATGATTCATCCTCAACCCAAATAAAAAAATAACTTATATAAACATTTAATATTTATTAAGATCATTAATAACAAATAATTTAAGTTCTATAAAACTATTTTCCTTTTACATGATCTTCCATATGTGTTTAAAAGTAAACCGTTCATGAAAACCAAGGAAGAGAACACTCCCAAATGACAAAATTTAATCTTATAACTCATCAAAAAGACCATAAATAAAATAAATTTTTAATAGGATATAAATTAAATTATTAATTAATATAACTTCATTATATAAGACATTAAGTGTAGGTGAAGAACACTTCCAGACATAAGTTAAGGGTTTTCTCGTCTCACTTTTATTTCTATAAGATATGCCTTATTCAATACTATTTCTTGTGTGTGGTGTATATATACTACCCTTTGATGTATCATATCATGAATATATTTATATTAATGTTATTAAATATTTCATCTGATGATTATTGATTTTATGGGTCATACGGTTTGACTATTTTCACAATGGTAAGGGTTTCTTCTCAAACCTCCATTTTTTATTTAGGTTATGATTTCTCCCTCTTTAAAATAATTTAATTCTTAATTATTTTTATATAATTCTTATAAATTCTGTTTATATGTTCCAAACTCAAGTATCTATATTATTTCATCTTTATTTTATGGGTAAATACATGTTTTACAAGGTTCAATTCTCAATTATTCCCAATACATAAGCCCGATTAAAGGGAACTTCTCGATTTCTTACCCATTTTTAAGTATCATCCATAATATATTTTAAGACATAATTATTTTTCTAAAATAACTAATTTTACCTTAAAAAACTATATTTGTTCACTTCTATTTTTCTACAAACAATTATGACAAATACAAATGATTTTTCCAAAAGAACCCTTCTTTTCAAAGTAAAAAAGGGTATTTCTCTCAATAATTCCTCAATGTTTTTATTAGAGAATTTTCATATATTTCAGCACCTATGTTGAATATTAAGATTTATTGAGATTGATATCTTATTATTATCATCTACCATGTTTTATTAAATGGTTTGTGATCATTTTGATAGTGGATGTGTTATTTTTCTACCATTCACCATATTACTCAGAATGGTTGGTGATTATGTTTACTGATTGGGGAAAGTTATTTAAATTTCATATGTATATTTTGTTTATGTTTAAAACCATTCATATAAGAAATTAATTGGACTTATTAATTGATGGGTGGGGCCCTCTATATCCCCTCGATGCATCAGTAGGTCTCATGAGACAAAACAGAAATGGATTTTGGCTGAGGCCTTAACCATTTATTTTCATATGTCTTGGCTGAGGCCTCAAAGGATGGTTATGATTTTTAGAATTATGAATTCCCTAAATATAATATTAGTAATTGATAAATCATATTATTATTTGACTAGTATAATATCCATGGTTAAGTTTCATGTGATTATTTATATGGAATTACTTATTCATCTTTTGTTCCTACCATATTATTCTCAAGATTATGTTTTATTAGCATGTATTTTAGTTATTCAACTTACGTTATTGTTTATGTTTATGATATCTTACACTATATTGTTTAACCTTATGGATTATCTGATATCACCCCTTTCTAATGTTTTATTTTTACCCAGGATGTGAATATGTATATTATGAATGACATGTAGGGATAATATAGGAGTTATGTATGTTTCCAATGGAGTTGATATATTGTTTTTTTATTTCATGTTGTAATGTAATACTAATGATTGTATCTAGTTTTCCAAAACTGCTAAACTATTTAGTCCTTTGGGATGTGACTTCCCTATTTATTATACCAATATAATAAAGTAAGGAACTGTCTCTGGGAAACTGGGGTCGGGGTCTTTATAGTTGGTATCAAAGGAAGTTAAGTGTAAACCTTGGAAACTAGATTTAGAAAACAAATATTAGGGAACTAACCATAAGATATAATTTGAGGATAATCATAAAAGAACATCTAGGAATTTTGGTAAGTTATATATTATGTGATTATTCCTAGCAATATATCCTTGTATGGATACTAAAAGTAGACATGGTTCTGGCACAGATGTACCTGTGGGTAATAACTCTGACAAGGTGCATTAGTCCTGACTTGGCATAACCTGGTACATGATAACAGGTCTTACTATGTGCCTAGTTTTAAACTCTCAGGGGATATTATTAGGGTAATTCATGATTTCTTTAAAAACCATTATAAAGGATCTAAAAGTGAATATATCTCTAGATAAACCATGTTTATGTTTATGAGATTAGCTGTGAATAAATTTTCAATTTATGTTAAGTGTTTTTCTAATTTTAAATTATAAATTATGATTTATAACCTAATTTATTGTATGCCATTATTTAGAAATGGCACCTTGTGGAAGGAATGGAAAGTGTATCAACACACGTATCCCATGTAGATATTTACCTCCTATACAAGATAATGATGTTGGTATTGGATCTACGAATGGTGCTGAGAAACATATGACTCTAATGGGACAACCAAATTAGGTTATGAACAATAACATTACTCGTATGGAGCATCTTGATCCATAATGTGGAGGAGCAATGTTAGACCGCATTATGAAAAAACTGCCTCCATCATTCAATGGGACTACAAACCCATTTGTAGTAGAGAATTGGATAAGTTCCTTAGAGAATATATTTCTTATTTTGGGAAGTAATGAAAGGGAGAAGGTTATCATGGTAGTTTATCATCTCTCGGGATATTTTTATCAATGGTAGTCATTGATTCAAAATGCAAAGGAGGAAGAAGAAATTGAAAATATGGAATAGAAATATTTTAATGAAATTTTCTGAGAAAAGTATTTCCCTCACAAACGGTGAGAGGATATGGAGAGAAAATTCTTGAGTCTGAAGAAAAAATTAGATGAAAATGTTATGAGGTATGAAGCCATCTTTACAAGGTCAGCATGTCATGTCGTAGACTACATACGTAATCTAAGGAGTAATATTGATTGATTAATTTATGGTTTAAAAACATTCCTCTAAAGGTAACTGGTCTCCCAAAATTTCTCACCATATGAAGATATAGTCTCATGTGCTATCAAGACAGATAAATAATTCTCTAAGTCTTGTGAATTTAAGGAAAAACAAGAGAATAAGAGGGTGGTAGAGGAAAGAATGGATAAATATAAGAATAAAAATAGAATTTTCCAGCATGCAATACTTTTGTATAGAAACACCCTAGTGCCTGCTTAAAAGGAAAAGGATTTTATTACAAGTGTGGAGAAAAATGCCACCAATTTGGTGATTGTGAGGGAAATAAAGAAGCTACCAATGTTCAATGCTACAATTGTAGGGATATGGGACACCTTGAAAATTATTTTCCTAAGTGTCAAGGGAAATTTTCCGACAAAATACCAAAGGAGAAAGACTAAGCTTATATGATCACAACTGCATAGGTTGAAGTTCCTAATGATGTGGTGGTATGTACTTTAATTTTTTCCTCAAAATTAGCCAATGATTTATTTGATTCTGAATCATATCATTATTTTATATCTTCCCAGTTTTCCAAAAAAAATTACACATTCTCGTTCTAATTTAATAAAGGAGTTATTAGTTAAAACTTATAAGGTTGGTATCATTGCAACAAAGATGTGTCATTCAGCCCCATTTATGATACATAAATGAGCTTTAGTTGCAAACCTTATTATCATACATATGTTTTATTTTGATATAATCCTTGGTATGGACTGGATTTCAAAATATGATGTGAAATTTTATTTTAATAGTAAGGAAGATACAATTTGTGAGAAAGATGTAGAATACCTTATATTTAGAGTATAAACTTCATCATCTGGTTCTTATCCAGATCCACCTTCAGTAGATCTTATAAATGAAATTATTAGGGAGTAATAGAAAACATCATCTATGGATAAGAAATGAAATATTAATATTGAAGATGTACGTAATGTGCAAGAATATATTGATGTATTTCCAGAGGATTTATCTGGATATCCTCCAAAGTGGGAAGTTGAGTTCTCTTTTGATTTAATTCCTAGTGAAATACATATATTAAAGACTCCTTATAGAATGGAAACTATGGAATTTGTAAATATGAATAAACAATAAAAGGAATTGAGTGATAAAGGATTTATTTAACCTAGTGTTTCTTTATGGGGATCCAATATTCTCTTTGTCAAGAAAAAGATGGATACATGAGGCTATGCATTGATTATAGAGAAATAAATGTTATTACAATAAAGAAAAAGTATCCCATGCCTTGCAGTGATGATTTATTTGATCAAATTAATAGAGTTAACACTACTGGAAATTTAGTATATACCAACGGTTTTAAACTATTGGTAAATCCTTTATAACCGTTGGTAACACTTATACCAATGGTTTAGCCAACCGTTGGAAATCAAGCCATGGGGATAGGATTATACCAACGGGTTATCAAATAATCATTGGGAAAATTCACCAGAAATCGTATTATCTTTCCCAACAGTTTCAAAACCGTTGCAATAGATCTTTACCAACGGTTTATAAAAATTTGTGGTAAATATTGAGAATATCAGTCCTTTACCAACGGTTTTATAAACCGTTGGTAAATGCTGAACTAAGACATTTACCAATAGTTGTAAACCATTGGTAAAGAGTGGGTTATTCAATTATATTCCAACGGTTTTGGAAACCATTGGTATATAGCCTAAAATTTTTCCATAAGCAAGTAGCTTCCCTATTCTTACAATTTGTCCAGAAGCAAGCAGGTTCCCTATGCATTTACCTGTATAATAACATAGAGTTCACAATACAGAATACCTATCATTCTATATCATTGGTCTATAAATTCACTTGGGGTTTATAATTATCTCCCCCATTCAAAATCATAAAATATCATATTATGTCTTATGCTTGAATTTTATAATCTGTGTGTTGAGTTGACTGTAGAATATATCTTTATGAGGGATCTGTTATATAACCCCTAATTTGAGTTATTTTAAAATGGTATCACATGTTGATTTTATTAATGTACAGCCTTTATGTCTTGGTTAATTCTCTCTTATTTTCTACGTTATTCCATATAGATATAAAGTAGAATAACCAAAGTCTCTTAGGTAAGTTGTCGGTGAAACTTTCATTCTATCAAAAGGTGAAGCAGGATGTAATTATGAGTAAAATAGGGATAAGATGGTATTCTTTAGAGAAGTTAAATTAAATAAGAAGATCCCAAGATATCCTTTGTATTTATTATCAATAATGTGGAAAAGTATACAAACATATTGGTATAAGAGTTGTTTGTTGGTATTGTAAAACAAATAAAAAGATGGAAATTGATGTTCTTATGGATTGGATTTGATTTTTTATCAATGATTTTGGCATGATATAGTTTTGAGGAGTGAAATAATATATTGATGTCAAGGGGGAGGGGTTGTCTAGGGGGTTGGGGGTGTTGTCCAATGGGGTAGGGGATGTCCAGGGGGTGGGGGCTGTACAGGGGGGTGGGGGTTGTCCAAGGGGTTGGGGTGGGTGTCCAAGGGGGTGTGGGTGGGGGTTTCCAGGGTCTTGGGGGTGTCCAGGTGGTGGGGTGGTGTCCAGGGGGTGGGGGATCGTCCAAGGGGTGGTGGCTATCCATGGGGGTGGGGGTGTCCATGGGGGTGGGGGTGTTCAGGGGGTGGGGGTGTCCAGGTGGTGGGGTGGTGTCCAGGGGGTGGGGGGTCTTCCAGGGGGTTGGGGGATGTCCAGGGGTAGGGGTGTTGTCCCTGGGGGTAGGGGTGTTCGGGGATTTGGTGGGCTGTCCACAGGGGGGGCTGTCCAAGGGGGTAGGGGTGTCCAGGGGGGGTGGGCGGGCTGTCCACGGGGGTTGGAGGTGTCTAGGGGATTTGGGTGGGTGTCCAAGGGGGTAGGACGTGTCCAGGGGGTTCCAGGGTGGGGTGTTCAGGAGGTAGGGTGTCCAAGGGGTAGGGGGTGTCCAGGGAGTGGGGTGGTGCCTAGGGGGTGGGGTCTGTCAAGGGGGTTGGGTGGGGGATGTCCAAGGTGGGGGAGGTCCAAGGGGTGGGGGGTGTCTAGGGGGTTGGGGTGTCCAGGTGGTGGGGTGGTGTCCAGGGGTGGGGGTGTCTAGGTGGTGGGGTGGTTTCCAAGGGGGGTGAGGGGTCGTCCAGGGGGTTGGGGGTATCCAGGGGGTAGGGGGACGTCCCTGGGGGTATGGGTGTCCGGGGGGTGGGCGGGCTATCCACGAGGGTGGGGGTTTTCCAAGGGGGTAGGGGTGTCCAGGGGTGGGCGGGCTATCCACATGGGTTAGGGGGTGTCCACGGGGGTGGTGTGGGTGTCCAGGGGTGGGGGCTATCCAGGGGGTTGGGGGCTATCTAAGGGGGTCAGGTGTCTAGGGGTGGGGGTGTCCAGGGGGATGGGGGTCTCCAGGGGGATGGGGGTCTCCGGGGGGTGGTGGGTGTGTTTTTAGGGGGTGGGCGGGTTGTCCAAGGGGGTGGGGGATGTCCATGGGGTATGAGTTGTCCAGGGGGTGGGTGGGCTGTCCATAGGGGTGGCGGGGCTGTCCGGGGGGTACGGGGTGTACAAGGGGTGGGTGCGTTGTCCACGGGGGTGGCAGGGATTTTTAGGGGTGTATGGAGTGTCCAGGGGGGTGGACGGGTTGTCCACGGGGGTGGCAGGGTTGTCAGGGGGGTAGGGGGTGTCTAGGAGGTGGGCGGGGTGTCCATGGGGGTGGGGGATGTCCAAGGGTAGGGGGTGTCCATGGGGTGGGTGGTCAATCCACGGGGGTGGCAAGGCTGTCCAGGGGGAGTAGGGGGTGTCCAGGGGGTGGGCGGGTAGTCCACGGGGGTGGGGGGATCTCGAGGGAGTACGGTGTGTCCAGGGGTGGGCGGGCTGTCCATGGGGGTGGGGGACTATCCAGGGGGTACGGTGTGTCCAAGGGTGGGCGGGTTGTCCACGGGGGTGGGGGACTATCCAGGGGGTACGGAGTGTCCAGGGGGGTGGGCGGGCTATCCATGGTGGTGGTGGGGCTGTCCAGGGGGTAGGGGTATCCAGGGGGTGGGCGGGCTATCCATGGGGATGGGGGCTGTCTAGGGGGTAGGGGGTGTTCAGGGGGGTGGGCGGGCTGTCCACGGCGGTCGTAGGTCTATCCAGAGGGTAGGGGTGTCCAGGGGGGTGGGCGGGCTGTCTAGGGGTGCGGGATGTCCAGGGGGGTACGGGGTGTCCTGGGGGTGGGCAGGCTGTCCACGTGGGTGGTGGGGTTGTCCAGGGGGGGTACGGTGTGTCTATGGGGGTGGGAAACATGTCCATGGGGGTGGCGGGGCTGTCTAGGGGGGTGGGGGTGTCTAGGGGGTGGGGGTGTCTAGGGGGTGGGTGGGTTGTCCACGGGGGTGGGGGTGTCTAGAGGGGTAGGGGTGTTCAGGGGTGGGCTGGCTGTCTACAGGGGTCGGGGCTGTCCAGGGGGTACAAGGTGTCTAGGGGGTGGGTGGGCTGTCCACGGGGGTGGCGAGGCTATCCAGGGGGTAGGGGGTGTCAAGGGGGGTGGTCGGGCTTTCCATAAGGGTGGGGGCCTATCTAGGGGGTAAGGGGTGTCCATGGTGGTGGGAGGGATATCGAAGGGGGTGGGGTTGTCCAGGGGGTACGGGGTGTCCAGGGGGGTGGATGGGTTGTCCACACGGGCGGTGAGACTGTCCAGGGGGTTACGGGGTGTCTAGGGGGTGGGAGAGCTATCCATGGGAGTGGTGGGGCTATCTAGGGGGTGGGAGAGCTGTCCAGGGGGTAGGGGTGTCTCGGGGGGTAGGCGGGCTGTCCATGGGTGTCACAAGGCTATCCAGGGGGTAGGGGGTGTCCAAGGTGGGTGGGCTGGTTTTCTACGGGGGTGGGAGCTATCCAGGGGGGTACGGGGTGTCTAGGGGATTGGGCGGGCTATCTACGTGGGTGGCGGGGCTGTCTAGGGGGGTATGGGGTGTCTAGGGGGTGGGAGAGTGGTCCATGGGGGTGGCAGTGTTGTCCAGGGGGGTAGGGGTGTCTAGGGGGTGGGAGGGCTGTCCACGGGGTGGGGGTTTTCAGAGAGGTAGGGGTGTCCAAGGGGTGGGCAGGCTGTCCACGGGTTTGGGGGGCCATCCAGGGGGTACGGGGTGTCCAGGGGGGTGGGTGGGTTGTCCATGGGGGTGGTGGGTCTATCTAGGGGTTAGGGGTGTCGAGGGGGTGGGTGGGTTATCCACTGGGGTGGGGGCTTGTTCAGGGAGTAGGGGTGTCCATGGGGATGGGTGGGCTGTTCATGTGGGTGGCGGGGCTGTCTAGGGGGTAGGGGTGTCCAGGGGGTGGGCGAGCAGTCCACGTGGGTGGGGGGACTCTCCAGGGGGGGTACGGTGTGTCCAGGGGGTGGGCAGGCTATCCACAGGGGTGGCGGGGGTGTCCAAGAGTGTATGGGGTGTCCAAGGAGGTGGGAAAGCAGTCTACAGGTTTGGTGGGGTTGTTTAGGGGGTAGGGGGTGTCTAGGGAGTGGGTGGGCTGTCAATGGGGGTGGGGCTATCCAGGGGGTAGGGGTGTCAATGGGGGTGGGTGGGCTGTCCACAGGGGTGGGGGTTTCCAGGGGTATGGGGTTTCCTGGGGGTATGCGGGCTGTCCATAGAGGTGGTGGGGTTGTTCAGGGGGTAGGAGGTGTCTGGGGGGGGTGGATGGGCTATCCACAGGGGTGGGGGCTGTCCACAGGGGGAGGGGTGTCTACGGGGGTGGGCGGGCTATCTACGGGGGTGGTAGGGCTGTCGAGGGGTGTAGGAGTGTCTAGGGGGTGGCGGGATATCCACGGGGGTGGAGGGGTTTTATAGGGGGTGGGGGTTTTCCAGGGGGTGGACGGGCTATCCACGGGGGTAGGGGGTGTCCAAGGGGGAGGGCGGGCTATCCACGGGGGTGGGGGGATATCCATGGGGGTGGGGGTAGTCCAGGGGGTGGGAGGGCTGTCCATGGGGGTGGTGGGGTTGTGCAGGGCAGTGGGGGTCTATCCACGGGGGTAGGGGCTGTCCAGGGTGGGTGGGTGGGCTGTCCACGAGGGTGCCGGGGCAGTCCAGGGGGTACGGGGTGTCCAGGGGGGTGGATGGGTTGTACACGCGGGTGGCGGGGCTGTCCAGGGGGTACGGGGTGTCTAGGGGGTGGGATAGCTATCCATGGGAGTGGTGGGGCTATCTAGGGGGTGGGAGAGCTATCCAGGGGGTAGGGGTGTCTCGGTGGGTAGGCGGGCTGTCCATGGGGGTCGTAGGGCTGTCCAGGGGGTAGGGGGTGTCCAAGGTGGGTGGGCTGGTTGTCTACGGGGGTGGGGGCTGTCCAGGGGGGGTACGGGGTGTCTAGGGGATCGGGCGGGCTATCTACGTGGGTGGTGGGGCTGTCCAAGGGGTATGGGGTGTCTAGGGGGTGGGAGAGTGGTCCATGGGGGTGGCAGTGTTGTCCAGGGGGTAGGGGTGTCTAGGTGGTGGGAGGGTTGTCCACGGGGTGGGGGTTTTCAGAGAGGTAGGGGTGTCCAGGGGGTGGTCGGGCTGTCCACGGGTTTGGGGGGGCATCCAGGGGGGTACGGGCTGTTCAGGGGGGTGGCTGGGCTGTCCATGGGGGTGGCGGGGCTATCTAGGGGTTAGGGGTGCCGAGGGGGTGGGTGGGCTATCCACTGGGGTGGGGGCTTGTTCAGGGAGTAGGGGTGTCCATGGGGATGGGCGGGATGTTCATGTGGGTGGCGGGGCTGTCTAGGGGGTAGGGGTGTCTAGGGGGTGGGTGGGAAGTCCACGTGGGTGGGGGGGCTCTCCAGGGGGGGTACGGTGTGTCCAGGGGGTGGGCAGGCTGTCCACAGGGGTGGCGGGGGTGTCCAAGAGTGTATGGGGTGTCCAAGGAGGTGGGAAATCAGTCAACAGGTTTGGTGGGGTTGTTTAGGGGGTAGGGGTGTCTAGGGAGTGGGCGGGCTGTCAATGGGGGTGGGGCTATCCAGGGGGTAGGGGTGTCAATGGGGGTGGGCGGGCTGTCCACAGGGGTGGGGGTGTCCAGGGGTATGGGGTTTCCTGGGGGTATGTGGGCTTTCCACATAGGTGGTGGGGTTGTCCAGGGGGTAGGAGGTGTCTGGGGGGTGGACGGGCTATCCACAGGGGGTGGGGGCTGTCCACGGGGTTAGGGGTGTCTAGGGGGGTGGGCGGGCTGTCTACGGGGGTGGCAGGGCTGTCGAGGGGTGTAGGAGTGTCTAGGGGGTGGCGGGCTATCCACGGGGGTGGAGGGGTTTTGTAGGGGGGTGGGGGTTTTCCAGGGGGTGGACGGGCTATCCACGGGGGTAGGGGTGTCCAAGGGGGGGGGGGGCTATCCACGGGGGTGGGGGGATATCCATGGGGATGGGGGTAGTCCAGGGGGTGGTCGGGCTGTCCATGGGGGTGGTGGGGTTGTGCAGGGTAGTGGGGGTCTATCCACGGGGGTAGGGGTTGTCCAGGGTGGGTGGGTGGGCTTTCCACAAGGGTGGCGGGGCGGTCCAGGGGGTAGGGGTGTCCCGGGGGTGGGTCGTCTATCAACAAGGGTGGGGGTTGTCCAGGGGGATACGGGGTGTCTAAGTGTGTGGGTGGCCTGTCCCCAGGGGTGGGCAGGCGATCCACCTGGGTGGGGGCTGTCTAGGGGGGTACGGGGTGTCTAGGGGGTGGGTGGGGCAGTCGAGGGGATAGAAGGTGTCCAGGGGTGGGCGAGTTGTCCACAGTGGTGGCAGGGTTTTCCAAGGGGGTAGGGGGTGTCCAGGGGGTGGGTGGGCTGTCCATGGGGTGGGGGTGTTGTCCATGGGGGTGGAGGTGTCCAGGGGGTGGGCGGGCTGTCCACGGGGGTGGGGGATGTCCACAGGGGGAGGGGTTGTCTAGGGGGTGGGCGGGCTGTCCACGGGGGTGGCGGCGCTGTACAGGGGGGTAGGGGTGTACAGGGGGGTGGGCGGGCTATCCATAGGGTTAGGGGTGTCCAAGGGGATGGGTGGGCTATCCATGGGGGTGGGGGCTATCCACAGGGGTGGGGGATGTGCAGGGGGTGGGGGATATCCACGGGGGTAGGGGCTGTCGTGGGGGTAGGCGGGCTATCCACGGGGGTGGTGGGGCTATCCAGGGGGTATGGGGTGTCCACAGGGGTGGGCGGGGCTATCCAGGGGGTACTGGGTGTCTACGGGGGTGGGTGGGTTGTCCACGGGGGTGGCAGGATGGTCTAGGGGGTAGGGGTGTCCACGAGGGTGGGCAGGCGGTCCGCAGGGGTGGGGGGGTATCCACAGGGGGTGTCCAGGGTGTGGGCGGGTTGTCCATAGGGATAGGGGTTGTCGAGGGGGTAGGGGTGTCTCGGGGGGTGGGTGGGCTGCCCACGGGGGTGGCAGGGCTGTGCAGGGGGGTAGGGGTGTCCACGGGGGTTGGGTGGGCTGTCCACGGTGGTAGGGGTTTTCCAGGGGGTGGGCGGGCTTTCCACGGGGGTGGGGGCTATCCACAGGGTTGGGGGATATCCAGGGGTGGGTGGGCTGTCCACGGGGGTGGCGAGGCTGTGTAGGGGGATAGAGGATGTCCACGGGGGTAGGGGTGTTCAGGGCGGTGTGTGGGCTATCCACGGGGTTGGCAGGGTTGTCCAAGAGGGTAGGGGTGTCCAGGGGGTGGGTGGGCTGTCCACGGGGGTGGGGGGATGTCTGCTGGGGTAGGGGGGTTCCAAGGGTGGGCGGGATGTCCATAGGTGTGGAGAGATGTCCACAGGGGGAGGGGTTATCCAGGGGTGGGTAGG